>VYXH01005020.1:14611-28667 GCA_013397275.1 Burhinus bistriatus | reverse complement strand
CCGCCCTGGCCCTGGCCCTGCTGCCCGCCGCCGCAGCCGCGCAGGACGTGGCGGGAGGTAAGCGCTGCCGCGGCTCCGCCGCCCCCGGCGGGGTGGATGGTGGCGCCGCGACATCCCCTCCCCTGCGCTCCCCCCTCGTCCGGACCGGGGGCCCTGAGCCCTGCGGGGTGCGCCCTCCCCCCGCGCCGCAGGGGATGGGGAGCGGATCCTGGCAGCAAACGCTCCTCGCAAAGCACCCAAAAATCAGGGCTTTGCAGTGACTTTGGGCCCCACTTTTGCGGGACGTCTGGTGCGGGAAGCAGGCTGTCGCCCCAGGTGTGCACTGGGCGGCCACTGGGCAGGGCTGTGTGGCCACTTAGGATGGGGACGGGCAGTGGGAGCCGGGAGGGCAAGTCCCATCCTTGGTGGGAGCTCTGCAGGGTGTGATCCTGTGCAGCACGGGGCACCGGTGCGTCCCTCTGAGGTCTGGAAGACGGGGTGCTGCAAGAGAGGCTTTATTTGCTGCTTTTCCAGCTGCGACTGCAATGTCACCGTGCATTTAGTGATGCTAACAGCTCAGCCAGGTATCAGGTGGGAGTTGGGTACCTGTCCTGGGCAGGAGGGACTTGCTGGGCAGCCAGGCCCCCCACCAACGGCCCTCTGGAGGAGATCCTCCTTCAGGACAGGGGAGACTGGCTGGGGGAGCCTCAGGCTGAGAGCTTCAGACCAGGAAGAAGATGGGTGTGATCAGATCTGGGTGAGGAACAACGGGTGGTTGATTACTCCTCCTTGGTGGGTGGAGGATGTAGCATAGCCCTGTGGGTGCTGTGCCAGGTAGAGGAGAAGCTCTAGCAAAGGGTGGGGACGCCCTCCCCCCCCCCGCCCCCCAGGGGGTGTCCCAGGAAGTCTGCTCATTCTTCCTTCCAAGTGAGGAACTGTTCTCCACATGATGACCAGCCCTCTGACGGCTGCACAGTGGCTCCGGCTGGGAGGAGAGTGAGGACCAGCATGCGTTTTGCTGTCTTCCTTCTGCCCCAAGCCATTCACTTCATTTCTCTTGTAGCCAAGTGGCAACGTCATTGTCCAGGAGGCTTCTAGCACAGCAAGAGCTGCCCTCCCACCCATGTCCCCGAGGACTGCAGCGCTTCCTGTGCGAGTGGGCTGGTCCCCTGAGATTGGGTGCTCGTACAAAGCCCCAATCTTGAAGGGCTGTAAGGTCCTGGAAACAGCCCATTCCCATACAGCTGTAAGAGGGTGGCTTTGACTTAACAGCTCTGAGGGTGAAACTCATGGGTGCCAGAAGAGGGGACGCCCTGTGGGGGAAGCCGAGTGTCAATAGGAAGGCCGGTTAAAACCACAGGCTCTCCTTTTGCCCGCTGATGGCCTTCTGCAATGGGAGAGGGCTGTTTCATGACTCCTTGTAAGCAAACAGTCCCTGGGGCAGCACAGGCGCTGTGATGCTTTTCCAGCTTCGGCTGGAGAAATGGGGAAGATGCAGCTTCTTACAGTGTTTAAAATCTGCAATCTCGGCCTCTCCGGGCGGTGTGTAAACACCCTTATCTGAGCTATGTTAATAAATTGCCCAGTTGTTCGGAGGGCTGTGCAGAGCATGTGACTGTTGACAGTGGGTCACAGCTGAGGGTTCCTGCCAGCTGGGGAGAGAAAATGCGGCTTTGCTGCTTGTGAGTGTGGAAAACAAGCACCTCTGGGACTGATTTTTTTTTTTTTTTTTTTCTTTTTCCTCCTGATTAAGGTGCTGCAAAGCAGTGATCCTTCTTCCACCAGTTACTGAGTAGTCAGGCAAATTGGTTTGTGTTTTGGGTTTTTTTTTAAACCTGTTTGACTCGAGGCAGGGGTGAGGTCTAAATGGCTGATCCTCAAGGGCTGACAAACCACCCTTCCTGAGGAGCTGGGGGAGCACACCAGTGAAATGGCAGGCGAGTATCCTGTAGGAAGGCTTTCCCAAAGAGCTAGTGCTGCCAGGAGCTGCAGGCAAGCCCAGGAAGGTGGCTGGCCTGGGACACCTTGTCCTGTGTTCAGACCTGATCTGTTCCCACCACCCAGCTGACCAGCATCCCCTGGGAATGCTGTCATCCATGGTGGCACTGGTGCCAAGGGAGGGTGTGGGCTCCCACAGGGACCGTAGCTGCGTGTCCCCCCTTGTGCTCCTCTGCTTCTGCTTTTCCTGGTAGTAACTTCCTTGTCTGGGGCTTATTTGCTTGAGCTGCTCTGTCATCTGGTGATATAGAACTGCACTGCCTGCCCAGTGCTTGTCCTTGTCATCACAGGGTTCCTCTGGACTGACCCCAGCTGTGTCCTCCAGCTGTCCTGCCTGCCGGCCACAGCAGATGCTCAGGCTTTTAGGGAAATAAGACCCAAGGAGAGGAACTCGCAGCTCGGGGCTTTGGGTCAGTGCGGGCAAAGCAGATGACTTCCATTTGCGTTTGGGCCTCCCACCATGCCATCAAGTGTGTTCTGAAGCTGGAAGCTCTTGCAGCAGCATTATGCTGGTCCGATGAGAGTGACCGCCTCCTGGAGCGGGCAAAGCAGTGGGCAGGAGCAGGCTCTGAGGACCCCGGAGTTTTAAACCACTGAGAAGCTCTTCAAATTACTGAGGTGTCTTTTTTTTTTTTTTTTCCTGTAGATTGTCACCAGTATACGAACAGGAGCTGTGAGGAGTGTCTGAAAAATGTCACTGTAAGTAGCAGCAGTAAAACTCCCAACTTCTTGCAATGCCTGAAAAGGTAGCATGGGCTTTGCAGGGCTGTTACGGAGCAGATTTCCTCCTGGAAGGGGGGCTGCTCCCCTGCCCTTGTCCTGAGCATGCTGCAAATGCCACCCACCCACAATGGTGAGAGGGCACCCCCCCGCTCAGTGCTCTGGGAAGAGATTGCTAAAAACTGCTTGGGTTTTGTTGTGTGCTTTTTCGAGTCAAGTATTGGAATTGCCGAGCTCCTCCTCACGGATGGGAGGCACTCTCAGGGGGACAGTGGTGAAGGAGCTGAGTGGGCTGGACTGGCTGGTCCAGCTGCCCCTCCACCGGTCTGTGGGTGCCGTGGCACTGGGTGGATGCGGGATGCGTGCCTGTGTCCTGCCAACCTCCTACACCACCTTATCTCTGGTATCAGTAAACTTGAACTTGAGTCGGATCTCATAACTGAGTTAGCCAGAACCAGTTTGACCAAACCCAGCCGAATGCTGGCATTGGGGGTTGGAGCCACCAGGAGAGGAGGGTGCAAAGCTGCTGCAGGTAGTCTGGCTGGGAAGGACTAGTGAGGGCACACGCAAACCTCCTGCTCATCAGCTCTGTGTTGGGTGGCTTGTCTCAAAGGCTTTCTTCTTGTCCCAAAAGTGCCACGTGTAATAAACATGAAGGAATTGGTGATTACTACCATCATGCAAGCCAGGAGAAGGGTTCTCGGCATCTTTACTTGCTCTGGAAATCTGCACTCCCCTTGCCTGCCTGTCCTCGTGCAGGCAAGCCTGATGCAGCCCATGCTGACCAAGCACGACTGTTACTCCCGAGTGTCCCATTGCTGCTGTGTGGTACCTGGCTCTCAGGAGCAGGTAGTGGTGGCCCTGTTGCTGTGGCTAACAAAGCAGAGTGCGGCTAACTGGCAGCACTGCCACACACCATTAACGCTGCGCTGCCTGGTTCCTGTGTCCCAGTGCCTGTGGTGTGCCAGCAGTGGGAGGTGTGTGGAGTATCCTGTCCGAAGAGTCCTCCCCCCCGCTGACCTCTGTGAGCTTCACTCTGCGCGCTGGGGAGTCTGCTGGGGTAAGTGGATCGTGCTCGAGCGATGACCGCCTTTAGTGCTTGCTGCTAAACGGTACTGACTGCCACTCGCGCTAGTGGTAACGGGAGGTTTCCCTTGCCTCCCTTTCTCACTGCTGGTGTAGCAGTGACAGGCTGAAGTCTATCAGGGTTCTGCAAACTCCCTGAAGCGTGGGTGAGAAAGCGGAGTGTGAGCAGTTCCCTGCCTTCTGGCAAGAAGGACCCGTGGGGTTTTAGCTGCTCTAAATATGTTCCTCGTGCTTTGGTGTGATGGAGGCTTCCACATGTGGCCAGTACCTAGGAACAAGAGTCAAAGGTGCTCTGCAGGCAGCTGCCTGCACAACCCTTCCTGGTGCTCAAAGCGTGCACGCTGGAGGCTGACTCTTCAGCAGCTCTCTCCTCTGCACCCTGTGCATCATTCCTTGCATGGCTTCAGGCTCTTCATCTTTAGCAGTGCGGCTGCTGTCCCAGGCAGGCTCTTAAAATTCACGGGGACTCTTGGAACCACAGGTTACCGATATGAGTTCTCTGGAGGCCTGAGTGGGCTTCTTCTAGTGCTGAGCGTGCTGCGGTCCTGCTCTGCTCTTACCCACCTGAGAAAATGCCCTCTTCCAAAACTAGCCCTGCATAAACTGTGCGGCAGCTGGCTGCCTGCAACCAGGTCACCTCCAGGAGCTTTTTCTGACTGTTGGCTGCCTTTCCTCCTTGGTGCTCTGTTTCCTGGTTGGTTTCTGGAGAGATTAATGCCTTGTTTAGACCAAGCATGCTCATGCTCAGACAGGGCCCAGCTTTTGGGGGCTGGGGCAGCTAGGAAGCAAGCTGGGGCTTGATTTCTGTCACCTGTCCTCTTGATGGGGAACTTGGGAGTTGAATTGTGGTCGCCCAACATCTGTTGTGCTTGAGCGTGGGCTCTCTTCTCTACCCACAAGAGAGTTAAAGCTGCTCCCATACCCTGGGGAGGAAGAATCTCCTCTTTGTGAGCACTACAGTATGCTTTTCTGAAACTTGTGTAAGACCTTGAAATACTAGTTTTTATGTGAGTAGCTTCACAAAAGGTTTTGTTATAGAAGAATGCATTCCTTAGCTTGTAAAACTTGCTTTAGAGGAGATTAGTCCTGCGGAAGATTAGCTCTTAAATGAGTCTGCATTTTTAGTGTGTGTGTGTGACTTAAGCCTTCATCATCAGGCAGAGGAGTGCCCAGTGCTCTGCCACGGACCTCTCTGTGGCATGGGGTGATCTGAACCCCAGGCTCACCCTGAAAGCCAAGGTTTCGGAAGCACCAATGCAGACGTGCTGGTGGAGAAGCTCCCTTTTGAACTGAAGAGCCTGGTTGGGTTTGTCTCACCCCCACTGGGCAGACTTGTGATTCTTGGCCTTTGGGCTGTCCCCTGCATGACTCTGTGGGTCTGTCACAGTGCAGACAGGGAAAGCTTCATGCTGCTCTGACCAAGACAGGACAGTCGGGTCTCAAATACAATCTTTCTCAAAGCCTTACTGGGAACATGGACCTGCAGACCTCCCTGCTGCTGGGTGACTGCTGGAGAGGCTGTGTGAGCTCACCTGTGGGGACAAACGCAAGTGGCTTGATGACTTGTGGTCCCACCGGTGACCTGCTAGGCCACAGCAGCTGTCTGTGGTTGGTATCTGGAACCACATTCCTTGTGTGGTGCTTGCCATGGTAGCCTTGGTATGGGCGCAGTATGATTTGAGAGTCAGATGGCACAGTGGAGAGAGCTTCATCGCTGCCAACCACTGGGAGCAGGAGGCTTGGAAAGCAACTTCAGTGGCGGAGTCAGCTCAGCCTGGAGCACCCCAATGAGCCTGCTACTGCCGAGTCCCTGCAGCGAGGGGACAGGCAGGAATCTTCTGAAACACCCTGAAATGCAGCATATGCAGTGCTCAGGCTTTCTGCTGGGCTCAGGGTCTGAGCCGCGTGGAGAAGAGGGATCAGAAGTGCTCTGAGCAGGCTCAGGTGCACTAGGATTTCTGTAACCTGGCTGCTGTGTGTGAACCGGCTCCTAAGCAAATATTTCCCCAGGCCCAAGTCTCTGAACAGTCTGAATCATACTTGGAAGAAACCTCTCTTTGTTTCAAAGGATCTCGGGTGATGTCTAGATATGTCTATTTTGGCTGGTGTCTCTACTGCTATTACTGCAGGAGCTGAGTAGGACAGCTGCCTCCCTGGGGCCAGAGCTCAAGGCTGGTGCTTCACCACCACCTCCCAGCGGGTTTTGTGCTGTGCACGGGCGAGCAGATCCCCGACGCCTTGGAGGGGCATGGTGGTGTGGTGCAGGAAGCAGCCTTCCATCTTCAGCAGCACTGCTGGCCCCAAGCCGATAAATCCCAACGGATTTTGTCTCACTTTGTCTCTCACCCAAGGACTCCAGACACCCATAAAGTGCCTCTGGGCCACTGTCATCTCATCTTAAATGACTTCTGAGGCTGGCTTCTGTGAGCAGTAACTCCAGTGCCAGCTGTGGCCTTTCTGTTGGAGGTTGCTCCTCAGCACTGAAGCCTCCAGGATTTTTTTCCCTTGATGAGTTACTGTTCACCTGGATTAGTGATTAAGACAGCTTTGCTCCTGTTTCTGCTGGAGGAGTTTGACCTGAGTGCATTTGTTCTTGCCTTTCTTCATAGCCAGTAACTGAGTGCTGTGGTTAGCAGGTACGTATGCTCTGTTGGTGTGGACATGCTGTGCCAACACTTGGTATACCTATAGATAACAATGTCCACCTTGCTTTCCCAGGCTGTTACACGTGTTTCCAGCCCAGTGACTGAAGCTGCTGGTGACAGTAGCTGTATGCTTGTAAATATTGTAGTAACTCCAGGCAGCCATGTATTTGTGTGCTAAATGTGTTTTGTCAAATCCTTTAGTGAACTTTGAAGCCCTGATCATTGCGATGTCTGTGGTGGGAGGAACCATCCTTATCATGTTGGGTGTCTGCTGCTGCTGCTGCTGTTTTAAGAGAAAGAGCAAAAAGCAAGTATTGGAGGGGTTCCCTGTTTTGTCAGAGTAGTTCAGATGCAACCATGTGCTGTTGCAGAGCTGAGTGCCAAGTGCCGCTAATGGGCTCTTTTATCTGTCAGGCCAGACAAGGATGACGAGAGAGCGGCTAGGGAGCGGGAGAAGAGACGGGTGCGGCAGGAGGAGAGGTGAGGTTGCCCCGCAGCCCTGTGAGCGAGCCACATTGCCTCAGGCTGCAGGACGATTTGGCTCCTGTCTATACTGTCAGAGGAGGCACGCGGGGCTCGACACATGCAGTCAGTGGCTGCTCCAACCCTAGCTCAAACATAAACCTCACGAGCAATGTCCTTCTGGGGTGACTCATGGATGCAGCATCACAACAGTGCTGTGTATCTGACTCCCCAAGGGCTGCTGATGTGTGTCAGCTCTGGTGGTCCCCAGTGCCTCCAGGAGGTGGGTGGTGGGGGGCGCTGAGCAAACCTGGCAGCCTGGAGCTCCCTGGGTTGGGAAGAAGCAGGGAGCTGTAGCTCCTCTTGCGTGGTTTTGTATCGCCAGTCACTGACTTGTTGTTTTTCTGTTTGCTTCTTGCAGGAGAGCAGAGATGAAATCACGGCATGATGAAATCCGAAGAAAATATGGTACAGTGCTGACGTGAGCGATTCAAACTAAGCTTTAGATTGAGCAGCCTCAGTAATTGTGTTCCTTGCTACGGTTACAGCTACAGAGGAGACCTGGCCAGCAGAGAAAACAGTCTCTGCTTCCCCCATCTCAGTGAATTGCTCTCTTGCCCTCTGGGAGCAAGTGTAGAGATGCTTGGGTCATGGCGTGTGACCCCATGTTATGGTTTGAGAAACCCACAATGACTTATTGTCGTTTAGACAATTATTCTGTCACCCAGTGACCCCTCCCCACCCAGGAAGGGGAATTGGGAAAAACCAAGGAAACCTGGGGGTTGAAATATAAACAGATTTAATAGAATAATACTAGATAATGAATAACACTAAAGAACCAATATTGATCCTGATACCAATATAAAATATATGAGGATTACACTCAGCCCATTCTATCCATAGGAAGCTGTGCACTCCCAGCAGGGGACAGCTAATGTTGGACACTGAGAGTGCTATGGCTTGGGGAGGAAGGGAAGGGCTCAGGGCTCCAGCACTGGGGCAAGAAGTTCTCAGGGTCATAGGATCAAGGGAGAGCGAGCACTCCTCAGTAAACTTTCTAGTTTGAAATAAGCCTAGTATGAAATAAGCCTGTTGGCCAGCTTGGGTCAAGTGCGCGGGTCTCGCTCCTCCTCATCCCTGCACCTGGCCAGCTTGAAAACACAGACCTCGAAACCTGCACACCATAGCTAGCTATAAAGTAAATATTTTCACAGATTCCGACACTAGAGTCTTCTAAAAGTACAGTTTTCCCAAGCACTAGAAGAGAAATTAGTCCTGTGTCGCTCAAACTAGGACACCCCACACAAGTGGTGCTGCTCTTGAGCAGGGAAGAGGGGGCGTTTAACACCCCCTGGGACCTGCATCCTCTGAACTCGCCATGTGGGAGAAGCTGCCAGGACTTGACTGGAGGAGAGAAGCAGAAGCTGGTAAACGCAGCACCAGCTGTAATGCTCTTCAGGCAGGGCCCTCTGGCAGCCTTGTGGCCAGTGAGTGGCTGGGGAGCCAGCAGCCTGAGGTGGGGGGCCGGGCGGTAGCCCAGGTGCTCACAGCTGCAGGAGCAGAGAGCAGGCATCAGCCCGACCACGGAGCAGGTCCTCTGTGCCAGCAGCGGTTCCCCAGGAGGTGGCTCAGTCCCCTGGTGCTGGGAATGCACAGCCTCCCTCCTGGGGCTGGACTGTCCTTCAGGTGAGTCCCATGGCCCCAGGGCAGGTGAGGACCTTCCCGAGGGGGACAACAGCCTGGAAGGAAGGGGGGAGCAGCCAGTCACTCAGAGCCAGTGGAGGGGTCTCTCCTGCCTGCCCATTGGGGCTGCTGGGGGCTCTCCCAGGAGCAGGGAGCAATTGGGCTCATCCACACTAAGCGTGGTGGTCTCTGGCTTGGGGTGGGGGGTGGAGGGGGGCGCTGTAGAGAAAGCTGGAGACCCTTCTTCTGCCTGCAGCTGCTGCCCACTGAAGGTCCAGGTTGGGCAGGAGATCCAGGGGCCTCTGGCTGGGCTGGCTGCTCTGGGGGTGGAAGAGCAGGCAAAGCTGTGCCTGAAGGAGCCCATGGTGGGGTAAGCACCTGCTCGTGGAAGAGCTGTGCTCCAGGACTGTCTTGCCATGCCAGGGCTCTGTTCTGCCGCAGCCTGACCACAGAGTTTGCAATCTTGTCCTTTCTGGCTGTTCCTCCTCAAAAGTGCTGGGCTGGGAAAGCAGACAACAGAGTGGCACGGGGGCTTGTCACTGGCCCAGAAGTCAGCCCTGTGCCCTGCCTTGTGTCCCCAGTCTGGGGATGTAGGAGCAGGGGAGCAAGTCTAAGAACAGTTTTAATTCCTGGCTGGGGTTAAACCATGACAAATTTGGGTCTGGGCTTTCTGCTTCCAAGTCCAGTCCAACAGTATGAGTGTGCAGAAGGGGTGCTCTGGAAGATCAGTTGTGCTGCTTTACCTGGAGTCTATATGGACTGCCTGGGAGAGGAGCTTGCAATCAGGTCATATTTCTTAAAGGATCTCTCCTCTTGTGCAGAGGAGAGTGCTGACTGCATGCACAGCTTGAGTAAGAGCAGGTCTTTCGGAAGGACTGCGGGACAGGAGGCTGGGTGAAGCACGAATGGCAAAGAGCTGTTACCAAGAACTAGGTTTCTGGCTGGCTGTGACTGGCATGGCAGCTGCCATCTGAACGAGTCTCTCTTCTCTTCTAGGCCTGTTCAAGGAAGAGAACCCTTATGCAAAATTTGAGAATTAGCATCTCTGGACCTGCCCGCCCCAGTGAACAGTGTCTTCCCACAGAGCCGCAGGACTCCGTGCTTCCCCTGCCATGAGGAGGCCACTGTGGTGCCACTTCCCACTTCAGCTGCCACAGAAGATGAGCCAAATGCTTGATGACACTATTGTCCCCACTCCAGGTGCTCAGTTTGCTCCAGAGCTTTGCTCTTGCTCTTCTGGTGCAGGAAAACATGGTGTCAATACCAGAGGATAACACGTTTCTTCTCACTCACCCCTGGGGTGGTAACGGAGTCCAAAGCAATGCAAACAACAGTCCTTGTCCCTGCCCAAGGGCAAAAGCAACCTCACCCATCTTTCTTGATCCTGCCTCACCAAATACCTTTCACGCACACAGAGCAAGGCTCTTCTGTCCCCCCCTTTCTTTTTCTCTTTTTTTCTTTTAGTATAGGCAAAAGCCAGCAAGAGTTCCTTGACTTGTCGGTCAGCAGGAGGCCTTGGCTGTTACTCCAGGTGCCTGTACTTCTCCCAGCACATTAGCATTCCTTTCAAAAAGCACAAGTTTATGGTTATCTTGGGCCTCCAGGAGGAAGGTCCCATGTGCACATTCTCACTTACAACTAATCTGGGGAAATGCCCCAACTCTTCTACCTCTCTGTGCCTTTCTAGAAAGGTGGTCTCCTGGGCTTGATGGCCACAGCTGATAGCAATACTATAGGATTCAGATGCATTTACAATATGTTGACTACATACTAAACTGATTTAATAACTATCCTAGTCTGAAAGAGTTTAGTTCTGCTTCCACACCAGGTATGGGTTGGCAGTGATGGCTGATGGAGTTGACACTGTTACGTGGCCCTGGCTTCTCACGCCCTGATGGGGTAGCTGAGGGAGGCAGAAGCAAGGCTGCCTTGAACTCTTCCTGCGCTTGAAAGGGGTCGTCTGTTCATGGAGATGAATAAATGGCTTTAAACTGAAAGAAGGAAGATTTAGACTAGATATAAGGAAGAAATTTTTTTGATGAGGGTGGTAAAACCCCGGCCCAGGTTGCCCAGAGAGGTGGTAGATGCCCCATCCCTGGAAGGATTCCAGGTTTGGTTGGACGGGGCTCTGAGCAACCTGATCTAGTTGAAGATGTCCCTGCTTATGGCAGGGGGGTTGGACTAGATGGCCTGTAAAGGTCCCTTTGCACCCAAACTATTCTATACTCAGTTGTCAGGAAAAGCTGAGTGTTGGGAGTAATGCTGCTCTCTCTAAGAAAGGAGCTGGGTCTTTCTGCAAGAGCTTGGCCTGTGTTCCTTAGCACCCAAGAGCCCTTGTTGAAGTGGGGTGGCCGGGGGGCTCCTGGCAGCGTTGAGCACAGACTAAACCCTGTGCTGTGCTACCTGTGTAAGGGATGCAGGGGTGGGAAAAGGAGGATGGGAGCTGACTGCTCTTACAGGGTCCCATACTTGACCAAAATTGCCTTTGCAGTATGAAGGAGCCTTGCATGCAAGCAGTACATCTACCTTGACAGTTTTGTCTAAGAAAGGCTGACTTGCCTTCTGCCAGGTGGGGTGACTCGCTCCAGGCTGCAGGTGGTAGCATTTCTGTGGGCTTGCATAAAGTGCTCCACTTGCATTAGCAGGCTTATGGCCCTCAGACGCAAACTGCTCAAGCTGAACTTGTGAAGCTAAACCAGCTGTGAAACCTCCTGCTGCTGGCTGAGCTGTGCACAGGCTGCCAGAATCTGGCTGGCTTTTGCCAGGATGGTCAGAGATGCAAGACTTGCAGGTGAATTTTAATGCTGCCAGAAGACACTCAGCTTCAAGTGGTAGGAATAAAGTGGATGACTCTGTCAATGCTGAATAAGCACCTGGTCTGTGACCTGGGCTTCTGTTTGTGTGAACTAGGCTGAATTGCTGGGAGGAGGGCTGAAAGAGTAGGGTCAGGTTGCCAAGCTCTCATGGGTGCGCTCACATCTTCTGTCCCAGTCATAGAATCATAGAAGGGTTTAGATTGGAAGGGATCTTAAAGATCATCTAGTTCCAACACCCCTACCATGGGCAGGGACACCTTCCACTAGACCTGGTCGCTCAAACCCCGTCCAGCCTGGCCTTGAACACCTCCAGGGATGGGGCCTGCACAGCTTCTCTGGGCAACCCGGGCCAGTGTCTCACCACTCTCACAGTTAAGAATTTCTTCCCGATATCTAACCTAAATCTGCCCTCTTTCAGTGTAAAACTGTTCCCCCTTGTCCTGTGGCTCCACTCCCTGATCAAGAGTCCCTCCCCAGCTTTCCTGTAGCGCCTTTAGGGATTGGAAGGGGCTCTAAGGTCTCCCTGGAGCCTTCTCTTCTCCAGGCTGAACAACCCCAATTCTCTCAGCCTGTCCTCACAGCAGAGGTGCTCTAACCCTCTGATCATCTTGGTGGCCTCCTCTGGACTTGCTCCAAGAGGTCCATGTCCTTCTGATGGCAGCACTGAAGGGGGTTTTTACCAGAGCGGAGCAGAGGGGCAGAATCCCCTCCCTCGCCCTGCTGGCCACGCTGCTGGGGATGCAGCCCAGGACGCGGTTGGCTTTCTGGGCTGCCAGCGCACACTGCTGGCTCATGTTGAGCTTCTCACCCACCAACACCCCCAAGTCCTTCTCCTCAGGGCTGCTCTCAGTCCATTCTCTGCCCAGCCTGTATTTGTGCTTGGGATTGCCCCGACCCACATGCAGGACCTTGCACTTGGCCTGGTTGAACTTCTGGAGGTTAGCACGGGCCCAACCAAGTTGTTAGAGCTGCCTTTACCCCGCCCAGACTGAGACAGTCTCCCGGTCCCATCCTGCCCTGCGGACTGGGACCAGTATAATCCCTTTGGGCTACCCGAGCACTTCCACTGGCCCCACACCCAGCACTAAAGGGGTGGTGCCTCCAAAACCAGCAGGGATGGGGGAACCCCTGCAAGCAGGTTCCCCTTGCCGGAACCCTATTTGTTACAGGCTCTGTCCTCCTCTGCTGAACCAGGGCAGCAGAGGGACCTGCTCCACCTGGGGAACCAGGTCCCTGCCTGGACGGAGCATAACCGTGCCCTGGGGACAAGCAGAGGGTAAGGAGCGCTGCCAGGGCAGCACCGGTTATCACTGGGTAGAAGTGCTGCATCCTCTGCTTGCATCCTGGGCTCCAGCATCCCCAGTCCCAGGGCTGCCTTCCATAGCTGGTGATGGAGCTTCTGCTAATTTTTCTAATGACTCCTGTGAAGGTAGCTGTGGGCAGGTATCGTGTGGCTGATGTGCTGCAAAGCTGGCGATCCCTTTAGCTCGGCTGGCCCATGGTGGGGAGGTGAAGCTGGGTCCTTCAGTGGCTGAGGTGCCTGCCCAGGTCCAGGAAGAAACATGTCCACACTGTAACCAAGAGCTGAGCCTGGCATACAGAAAGACCCTTCAGGAGGATTAATTAGTCCTTTGTGAGGCTGCTGTGCTGGGAAGGCTGCCCTCCTCAGGGCAGGGGGAGCAGATGGCAATGGGGACAGCATGGCTGAGGGGTGCAACAGTGTGCCTCACCCCCCGTGAGATGCATGGCTGAGGATGATGGGCACTCGGAGGATGCACAGGGGCACTTGGAAAGAAGGAGTTAGCGGGGTGTAACGGGGAGCCTGGCTTTGAGCCACAGGGCAGTCACACATATAGGGTGCTGCGGTTGTGGGACAGCCCTGCACAAAAAGGCCAGACAAAGCTGGTGCTGGGCTGATTCCCGGGGCAGGGCACAGCTGCTCTGCCAGGTAATAGGAAAGGTGGGACAAAGAGCCCGTGCCCTGAGGGAGATGAAATCCCTGGGTAAAGGCTGAGCTGTGAGCAGGGGCTTCCCACCTGCAGGTGGAGGATGACCATACTGGGGTGGCCCACCATCCTTGTGGCCATGGTGGCAGCAGCAACAGGGCCCCAGAGATCCCCAGCACCAGAGGTTTTCTGCTGAGCGTGGGGAGCGCAGCCACCCCATGCCCCGCCAGTGAGTCCAGAGCCTGTCCATGCAGTGGGACAGTGACGGGCGCAGCTGGCTCCACTACCCACCGCAGACCAGCAAAGATCCATCACGGCTACAGAGGGCCCGGGAGAAAAAGGCGGGCTCAGGGGATCATGGGCACCACCTCCCCTGGTGCCGCTTCAGAGCGGGGCAGCCAGGCCCCTGGGGTCCTCTGACACAGGGGATGCTGAGAGGGGCCGTGCCTGGTTCCTTCCCTACCGATCTGCTCATTGCTGCAGAACTGAGGAGTGGGAGGGATACAGCCCTGGGAATGGGGGGAGAGGGAGAGATGTGGCTGTGGGAACTTAGGGAGAGGGTGGGGTATGGCTCAAGAAGTGGTAGAGAGGAAGGGATGTGGATGTTGGGAATGGAGGAGAGGGGCTGTTACTGGTTTCTTCCATCCTCATCCCTGCAGGGATGCACCCCAGGAAGGGGAAGGGAAAGGGGGAGTCCCCCGGGGCTCTTCCAAGCAGATCC
>VYXH01005020.1:0-10775 GCA_013397275.1 Burhinus bistriatus | reverse complement strand
AAATGTTTCCCTTAACGTACCATTACTTCTCTGACTGTGTGAGAAGCAATTGCTGCTCGTTCCTGACATGTCCTCTCAGGCTTTATAGAATGGTGTATTGATTAATCTCTTCTTAAATTACCTTTGTAAATTAACTTTTGATACGTGTGCCTTGCAGAGCAGGATCAGAACCTGGATCAGAATCAGGTGCCAAACCCACACCTCTGGGTCTCTATAGAGTCCTTGCTGTGCCAGCAGCGCAGCGGGAGGTTGCTCAAACAGCTCTGCTTCCTCAATTGTTATAGCAAGATAGATGCACCAAGTTTCCTGTCAAGTTAATTTGTTAATATTTGTTCTGACAGTAAATCCGTAAATGTTTTGTTTGGATTCAAAAACAAAAGCATGTTTTCTCATTTTAATTACTTTAAACTTGCAGGGCTTGTCGATGAGGCAGATTAGATTCAGATTTGATGGACAACCAATTAATGAAACAGACACACCTGCACAGGTATGAAAAATATTTTTACTGCGAATTGCTGTACAAATATTTTGATGTCTGCCTGCAGATCAGAGGAGTTTGAAATCAAAATGATTCTGAGGTAGTTGCTGTAAGTTTAGCACGTTCCAAATAGTTTGTTTAGGGTGGGATTATTTTTTTTTTTTTTTCCGTCTTTAATGTTTTCACTGTTGCGGGGGGGGAGGAAAATGTGTGGATGCTGAACAAGCCAGCACTGGAGTGGTGGTGTGGAAAGGACCCCTGGCAAGTGCTGGAGCTTTTGGCTCTGTCCTGCTTCTGCGTCAGCCTGTTCAGAGCCAGCACTGAAGCTGTAGCTGCTGTTGGCACTGGCAATGCTGAGAACGTGGGGAATTTCTTGGGCTGGCAGGGCCTGGGGCAGGGAAGAGAGGAGACGCTTGGCTGGGTGGTTTGCTGTAGAAGACGCTAAACTGCCATGTTTGGTCTGACTGACAAACATGCCTCTGAGACCCATTTCGCTGTTGGCGGTACTCTGATGAGAGAGACAATGGAGTGCCCAGAGTGACTGATGGAAAGTGTTTCATGCACTAATTAATTAAAATTACACCTTAAGTGTAATAATATTGGTACCGGTTAGGAGTAGAGAGCTAAGTGCTTTTGTAACGATGAGGTTGTGTATTTCAAGTCTGGTATTTTCCATATCTATTACTCTTTAACAGCTGGAGATGGAAGATGAAGACACTATCGATGTGTTCCAACAGCAGACGGGTGGAGTGTGCTAAGACATGCCGTCCTTTTGAGAAGAGGAGTTTAAGGATCCTCATCACACCTCACTCTCTCATCTGTCCTTGGATTTGCTATTAAATAGTAAACAAATGAACATGCCAATCACATGGGATTCTTCTACACTTTAGAGGACATTTACCAAAATTGCTTGTTGTCTTTGACGTACTGCGTGTGCAAGTCAAAACAGTATCTGCAGGGATTAATCTATATCTTAAATTGGGCCAATTTGATTTAAGTTCAGATTAAGTAATATGTGTTGTCTCTCTGCTGTTATCTTTTTTTTTTTTTTTTCCCCCTTTAAACCTGTGGCCTAAATATTCATCCATGCGTTAGGACATGGAGTGTTCATTCCTGGCTCTTGTTGGTCTTACCCCTCTGTTTAATTCTAATCATGTAAATAATTCAGTATATTTTCATGCCAATTGTGAACATAAAAGTTTTCTTTTAAGATATGCCTACGGGAAGGAAAGGAGATGCTGATTTGAAAATTTTAGCGCGTGTTGCGAACACAATTACTTCAGAAGCATTAAGCCTATGACACAAGGCTGGTACATGCAGATACAGTGCTTAGTATAGCGTCAGAGTTTAAAATATTGCAGATTTACATGTGCTTTGTCATATTATGATGAAGTTGTCTGAAATATACTTTTTTAATGCAGAAATTAGATTTGTCCTGAATTATTGTCAGAACCGGAGTTAGCAGAGCATCTGGTCTAAAAAACTAATGCTCATGATAGAGCAGCAGTATTTTTTTGTTGTTGTGCAAGCTCATAAGAAGAAACCCATCACTGCGACCTCAGCCGTGTGCCGAGCGATGGGGCAGAACCTGTCACCGTTCTCCTGCTCCCTTTAGTACGTCTCTGTTTCTCAGTTGGTACCAGAAGTGCGCGGCTTCAGGTTTCTTTTTAATACTTGTTTTTGGTAGATAAACTCGGATCTGTAAATGGCGGGGGAGGGAAAGCGCCTTTTAATGTCACCAAGCTGTATGTGCAGAAGAGCTGTCAGGACTCTGGTGAGCAAGAAGAGATGTATGCGTGCGTTCAGAAAATTTAATCTGCTCTACTGCCTCCCCAAAGTTACTGGATTTTAAAGATGTTTGTGTGATAGGTGTGAGCTCCACGCGTAGCGTGGGGGCTGGTCCAGGTGAGTTTTTGCCAAGGCCACCCTGTTGTCCTGCAGTAGGGGGACCCATAGCTCCCTTTGGCCACCGTGGATCACCTCCCGCTTGCTGGGAATCTTGTTGGAAAGGCCCTCATTTTCTTCTTCATTTTCTTGTCTACGGGCTGGGAGGTCCTGTAGATCTCACTGTTTATTCACCAATTTGTACATTTATTTGTTGTCCTTTCCTGTTGTATACAGTAAATATAGTTTGGTACTCTGTCTCCTGCCTTACCCGTCCTCCAGCCGCACTCCCCTCACCTTGGCCTGTGCTCCCCTTCCTGGTGGGGAGGTGGATGCGACAGTGGCCCTTCAGACCTCCGCCTCGGAGACTCCTGAGGTAGCAGAAGTACCCGGCCCCCTATAAATCCCGGGGTGTGTGCTGCACCCCCTCGTTCACAGCTAATTTTCCTTTGCAATACAACTTTTTGCACTCTTGCACTCTTCTCTCGCTTCCCCGCAGAGCGGCTGCAGTTTCTCCCCCGGCTCCTGCAGCCCCTTTACTAAAGGACCGCCACCAGACCGCCTGTTTCCCGCTGCCCTAATTAAGTGTCTCGGCCCTAATTGAGTTTTCCCGCCCAGGGGATGCTCTGCGCTGCGCACGGCCGGCGCCGTTCTGCGCATGCGCAGCCGCGGTGCTGGGAGGACTGACCGCGCACCATAGAGGAGGAGGAGGAGCGGCAGGCGTCCGGCCTCTCTAGCCACCCGCCCGGAAGCGGCCGCGCCATGGCGGGGACGGCGCTCAAACGGCTCATGGCCGAGTACAAGCGTGAGTCAGGGGAGCGGCGGGGGCCGGGTGCTCCTTGGTCTTCCCCCGCGCTGCCCCTCCTGACGGCTGCCGCCTTAAAGCCCAGGGGGGCCGGAGGCGGTGGGTTGGGCAGGGGCGGTGACCAGCGGCGGGACAGGCCGCGGGCCTCCCTCCCTCCCTCCCGGCGGCCGGGGCACCTCCCTGTGCCCCGCCGGCCACGGTTTACCTGCCCCCGCCGGCTGCTCCGCTCCGCTGGGCCTGCAGAGCTCTCCCTGCGTCCCCACAGAGGCACCGGGGGCGGGAGGTTAGGGGCACCAGCGTCTCTGAAGTGCGGCTGTGGAAGCGGGGGGTCATGGATGGCGCCGCTTCCCTCTCCCAGGTTGTTCTCCCTTCTCCCAGGTTGTTCTCCCTTCTCCCTTGCTGCAGGGGGGCCGTCCTGCGCAGCGGGCCCGGCTGTTTGGGCTGGGACACCGAGGGGCGGTTTGTGAGGGGTTGGGATTCGGTGACACGGGGAGCTTAGTCATGGGGGAATCCTGGAAATCCTGGGCAAGTGGCCAGTTCTTTCTATTTTTGCTCAGGTAAATTTTCCAGGTGGAACAAAATACAGCCACGAAAGCCTCTGTTGCGGAGCTTTGTTACCTGAAGGATAGTTAGATATGTTTGTCAAGACCTTAACAGAAACATGGTGGTTGGTAAAAGCATTTGAACTGGAAGTTAGTGATCAATGATACAGATTTGTTTGTTTGTTTAAAAATCTGCGTGAGGTGTGACTTGCAGGGGGTGGCAAGCGGTTATCTTTGCCAGCCCCAGCACAGGGAGCAGGGACCTGCTGCTGTGGGCTGGGTCCCTCTGGGACATCACATTCCTCCTGGGGTGGGTGATCTGCTCATCACTGCACTTGCCAGGCATCCAAAGGTGCCTTTTTTTTGGCAAGGTAAACTTTTTTGTCATCGCTGTTTACCTAGTAGCTTTTGGCCTCTGATATTCTGCCTTTTGTTTAAGGCAAGCAAATAAAATAGGGAGAAAAAGAAGTGTTTGGTAGGTGAAAGGTGGCGTTAGGGTGTAAGAACTGGCCTGCTGCTCCGGTGAGGGTCATTTACAGAGCTCCCTAGGTTGTCCAGGGATGAGGAGTTGTTTCTCGCTTTACCACCGTTTAGTGGAAGACTCCAGCCTGTATAAAATAGAGTATTTGTAGACGCATGTTTCCTGCCAATACCGTCTCTTTATTCTCCGGCTGCTCTGGGGAGCACAGGTCTCTAAGCTGAACCGTCACGCAGATGTCTGCGAGGGCCAGGGCTGGTCTGCAGCCCCACGCTGCTTGGGCTGCTGCAGTCACTGCTTGGGGCGGTGAGTGAGCCCCGCCGTCACCATTGTGCGGGTAAAGCTTGTGCTGACAGTGTGTCCTAGAAACCTGCGTTTTTCTGTTGTAATCCAGAAGCACTGACCTGAAAGGCAGCTGCAAAAAGACTTCACTCTGCTTCAGTCTGTTCTCTTACATAAATCCTCTTAGTCCCAAAAAGTGGTTTTGATCCTTTGTTGTTGAGAAGCTCTGAGGTCTTACTAGAATGTCTTGTATGAATGAATTCTGTAGCAAAAAGTGATACTAGATAGCATCAAAAAGAATTTGACTTAGTGCTAAAGGCAGACATTACATGAATCTTCTCTGCATAGTTTTCCAGGGTAACACCATGAACTGAGATAACATCTTGTGATCTTCCTTTGTGAATACTTCCCCAACTGTAATAAAACATAGTGTTGTAAAAAATGAATGTAATCTACAACGACTAAGTTACAATGCTTTGACTTCTGGAGACCTGCGTTATAGAAATAGAGTAAGTGAGACTTTGGTTTCTGTGGCCGCCTGGATTACCCAGTGCTGTCTGTGCATTTCCAGGGCTGTTACTTTCCTTTAGTCGGTGCTCTCATTAAACTTTGCTACAAAACCCAGAATCGAGCCTGAATTATAACACTTCGCTAGCGTTTCACAAAAGACTGGGCAGTTAGTTGTAGCTCTTCAGAAGCTGTTTTGTCCTGTGGAAATTTTCAGCAGGAGTTATTTTGAAAAATAAAAAGTTCCTAGTCGTAGGCAGTTCTGCTGCCTCTCTTTGCAGAAAAAGAAGGTCCTGTCAGGGGACAGGGCTGTAGTCTGAAGTTCAGCTTTGCGTGAATTTTTAGCTCCCTTCTGATGATGTATGTTCCCGGTTCATGTTCCTGGTGTGGGCATAAGTGCTGTGTGGCCCTGGGTGAATGGGAATGATGACTTTAAATGCCCCTTTCCTCCTGGCTGCCCACCTTGGATGAAATCTTGTATATATCTATGTGTATATTTCTGCATGTTCTTTTTTTTTCTTTAATTTTCCTCTTCCTTCTTTTCTATCTCTTCCCTTTAGTTACTTCTAGTCGTGACAGAGGTGTTTGGCAGTCAGTGCCTTGCTGGTGGGTGTATTTTGTTTACCAGATCTCTAATTCTTTTCTGACTTGCTTTATTTTTTTTTATTTTTTTTTCTGTGTAGATGTGTGCTTGTGTTTAAATCTTTAAATAAAGGTTTATTGTTACATTATGTGAAAAATTGTTACGGTTTGAGAAACCTACAACAATTTATTGTCATTTCGACAATTATTCTGTATTCACCCGATGACCCCTCCCTACCCATGAAAGGGAATCGGGAAAAAACAAGGAAACCCAGGGGTGGAAATATAAACAGATTTAATAGAATAAGACTAGACAATTAACCTTAATAACACTAATGAACCAATATTGATCCCGATACCAATATAAAATATATGAGGATTACACTCAGCCCATTCTATCCATAGGAAGCTGTGCACTCCCAGCAGGGGACAGGCAATGTCGGACACTGCAAGTGCTACGGCTTCGGGAGGAAGGGAAGGGCTCAGGGGTCTGGCAAGAAGTTCTCAGGATTGCTGCCATCAAGGGAGAGAGAGAACTCCTCAGCAAACTTTCTAATTTCTACTGAATGTGCCATTCATGGTATGAAATAATCCTGTTGGCCAGCTTGGGGCAAGTGTCTGGGTCTTGCTGCTCCTCATCCCTCCATCTGCCCAGCTCGAAAACACTGAGACCTTGAAACCTGCACGCTGTTGCTGACCATAAAGTAAATATTTTCACAAATTCAGACACTAAAGTCTCCTAAAAGTACAGTTTTCCCAAGCATTAGAAGAGAAATTAATCCTGTGTTGCTCAAACCAGGACAAAAATGCTTGATGTTCTGAGGAGTTTCTACCTGCTGGAGTCCAAATACTTTAGTCCACTTTAGGAGAGGCTGTGAAGTTGCACTGTTTTCCCTTCCTTGTGGGGAAGGAAGGGAAGGTGGCTATGAGTAGCCAGATGAGATGGGTTTATTCTTTGTCCTCATTTAAATCTTTGTTTGCACATTTGGAGTGTGATGACTTTTTTCTGTCTCCTATTTATTCAAGTTTTTTTCTACTCTGCCATAACTAATTTAGATAATGCTTTCAAAAAAAGCCAAATGTAAAAACGAGCATAATTTCTGTTAAAGCATGTGTTTGTTATTAATTCTAGATTTAGAATATTTAGTAATATTAAAGCCTGAAATTAGTCTCTCAATAGCAGCTTATGCTTGTGGCCACTTGGATTACCAGGCGTGTGTTAAGAGATGGAAAACTTCTTTTTCTACACTTACTGTTTCATGGCTGCACAATCTTGAAGATGTCGCTGGCTGTACTTTTAAAATCTAAAATGAGTTACCTTGGAATTATTAAGTCAAATCTGTAGAGATGCAAGTATTGTGGTGCCTAGTTGTACGTACTGTATGTCCTTTCTGGTACAAACAGGTAACAGAGCAGTGGATTGTAATGCCGACAGGTATCATTGGGAGTGCTCTTGGGTTGAAAACATGAGATTTAAGTTAATTCTGAGACTTCAGAATTCACAGAAAAAATACACCTTCGTTGTACAGGACAAAGTCTGGCAGCACTTCAATTTATGCTTCCTGTCCTTACTGCTTGGAGAGAGTTTGCGCAAGCTGGAAGAAAGCTCGTACTGCGGTGGGATGTGTTGTGATGAGCTGTTTTCTCCAGGGGGAAGAGAGGGATGAACCTTTGTGGTAGGCCTCTGCAGTTGCCCCTCTTAAACCTGCTTTGAAAATGCTCTTTCCTAAGTGTTATGCTTAGGAAGTATCTCAGACAAGCGCTGCACTGTGTGTCCTAATGAGCTCAAACTGCCTTATGCTGATCAGATGCTACATCAGAGAAGAGAGAAGAAAACAGAATTTTTGGCAGAGTAGAAAGAACAAGATTCTGGTTTCAAGTATCTCAGTCCAGATGCTGTCAGATACTGAAGTGAGCATTTGCCCTTAATATTTCCTGAGCCTTGTGCGTTTAATCACCTTGGAGATAAGCTAAATTGATGCAGTTTTTAGAAAGCATACTGTTGAACTTCTCTTTTACGAATGTCATCAGTCTTTTTATTAACCTCTTTAACAAGGAGGTGTGTTTTCAGTTCTCCTCCTTTTGGCTGAGGTGTAATTGGCCTATAATGGTTCCATAAAGAGCAGTGAAATGAAAAGGGAGGCATTGATTGTGTATGCACCCAAATCTGCCCCAAGTTCCTAGAAGTGTTGCACTTCACTAGTGTGAGTTCCATTTCATTCAGTCTCAGCTTACAGGCAAAGCTTTACAGTAAGGTTTAGCTATGGTGCTAGAAGCTGGGACTTCACTGTGTTTCGATTTGGAAGCAAATCCCCTGGCTGCGTGCAGCAAAACCACCTTGCAAACCGAATGGGATGCCTTGTGGAAGATGTGAAGATAGAAACTGCTCCAAATGCTCTCCAGTGCTTGAGAGTGATGTTGCTCTGAATCACCTGGTGGGCTGCACCCACCATGGGCTCCTCCAACATGCACCCAGCATGTGTCCAAGTAGAGAGCTCTCCACAAGCCCCAGACCCTGGGGCACCCTCAAGTGGCTGTGGTGTTGTGTAAGTGACCTGGTGCCTTATCTGCCTTCCCTTCCAGCAGCAGCTGCCAGCCCCAGCTTCGCCTCATGACTGCTGCTCCTTTGTTTTCTGCAGAGACTTTTCTTGGCCTTCCCCTTTACCTCTTTCAAAACTGATTCCTTTTCTGTTTTATCCTTTTTTGCCATGTTGACTGCTCATCCTTCTGCCTCTTGGACTCCCTTAATAGGACATTGCTGCTTGCGCATTTGCTCCATAGGAACCCTGAAGGCTTTCCTGGCAGTAGGGTACTCTGTGGGTGCATTGGGAGGCTGCTTTATCCCACAGCTCCTGCTGATGGCAGCCCTGGTCGTTAGCACCATGTAAAATACCAGCCCAGAAAGGTGGTGGACTGGCTCTGTCTGCCCCAACAAGTTATCTGCCCGCTGGCAGCAGGGGGGAAGTCATGATGCTCTGCAGAACAGGGGCTGTGCTCCAGCACGGGTGTGGGGTCCCACAGCTCTGGGTGAGGGTGATGGAACTGCTGTGCCAGCATGGCAGGAGGGCCTCTCTGTGTCAGATGGCTCTGCTTCCGCCTCAGTTTGTCCCATGGATCATGAGGAGGTTTTTTCCTGGACCCACGATCACCAGTCAGCCATGGGCAAGGAGCTGCCACATCAAGGGCTCCTGCAAAGTCTTTTTCTGCTGATCTTGCCGCTTGGAGAAAGGGGATCGAGGGAGGTGGCTGTCAGTTTGTGCAAGCTGCCTCTCTCAAGTAGCTGGTGTAGCTTCAGGGTCCGTGTTTCCCCTGTCAACGCCTTGTATTGGATGCTGTCTGTGCTTGGCACGGGCGGAGTGCTCAGCTCCTTGCTATCGCTGGGAAATAGTGCACGCAGGAACAGAAATGGCACATCAGCATTTGAGGCTGTTGGGTGATGGTGGCTGGGGTGTGGGAGTACATTGGCATGCTGTTGTCGTGGGTGGACAGGCAAGAGGACAGTGTCATGGCACTTGCAGAGGGAAAGAGCTTTCCTTGGGAAAGCTTTAAACCATGCATGCCGGGATGGGGGTTGGTTTGCAGGCTAGCCAGAAGTTCCCCACAGGCTGGACGCCATGGAGAGCAGAGGGTGGGCTGTTCCATCTGCTGATGTCCTACTGTTGTGCCGCATGACTTGCTCAGGAGGACAGCCGCAGAGGGAGGGGGTGGCAGAGGAGATTCGGGTGGGAGACTCTTTGGCCTAGCTGACTTGTCAAATTCGTTCTGCAGTGAAAGGTTAAAAAAAAAAAAAAAAATGCTCTGATCGTCATGCTTTTTGCTGCTTGCTTAAAAATATTGGAAAAAAAAAATCCCCCCTGACTTTCCGTTAAAGTGACCCTATTTTTGAGGCTCTGGTAAGACTGAAGCAGCTGATGCTGTGTCAGCTACCAGCAATTCATGCTGTATAGCTCCCAAAAGCTGTACTCCCAATTTCCCTTTGAGCGGCTCTAGAGAAGTCACAGAGTAGGATGTGACCATCCATGTGGAAAAGGGGTTTTCCTTCCTCAATGACCAGGTGTAGTAGCAGCCACTCAACATCAAAGCTAATGCACTCCTGCACTTTGCCTGATCCTTAAGGATGGAAGCCTCTTTCGCCTCTCTCTGAGGGGAGAGCTGAGCAAGGTGGATAATTGAACCCCCATCCTTGTAAAGACCCTTTGCTCAATGGGGTTTGGCTCTTGCTTCCCATCGCCGCAGTATTCCTTGGGGTTGGAGAGCCATACGGCACACCTCTGCATGGCTGCCCGCTGCAGGGGACACGCAGATGGTGCCACTGGGCAGTTGCAAGGGCTGCTGGGCTTTTCACGGGAAATTGTGGGAAATATCAGAGGGATTTTCTTATTAGAGAGAGCCACAAGATGGAGCAAAATGATTCCAGGAGCTGCTGGGTTTGACGTCTCCCTCTTCCTGTCTGAAAAAAATCAACAAGAAAAGCTGTTACAGACCCACTATCAAGCTGGAAAAAACAGCTCCTTCATGTCAGGTTGTCTTGGGAAACCATAACGCTGAGTTTCAATCTGCTGCTGTGCTTTTGAACTTCAGTCAGAGAGGTCTGTGCCAAAGCTAATGGCAATCCAAGGGAACTAAAGAGTGTCATGATCTTTCCTGTCGGCATATATCAGCACGTTTTTGAGTCCAACAGTAACTTGGCTGTTTCAAGAGAAAAATCCATGCGCTCTTTTGTGCAGCACTACTCGTAGTTTTCACATACAGCCTGACAGAAATTAGGTCAAGCATCTCATTTATCCGTTTGTGACTTCCTATGTTCCCTAGGTCCACGTTCATGCTTGTTTTTGTGCATGGGAATGCGCGTGGTGTTTCCTGCGGATGCATTGTGTGTGTTATGGGCCACTAGTAGTCCACAGGCCATCAGTTAGGAAACACTTCTAAATAAGCAGCTCACAGCCCTTACTTAAGTTGGCTTAATTACTATCACCTGCTCCGGTCTGAGACCCTCGGGGTGTCACCTCCTGCCACTGGCTGCCCCGCATCTCGGTCAGAGCTGGGGGGCTGCTGTTCAGTCCCCTGGGGTCCGCAGGGCCACTGGTTGCCTGTGCATGGCTGAACTTTGCCTTGCCAGCTGCTGCCACCCCACAGGACTTCAGAAGTTGATGGTCGTTGCACTAGATGGTAGAAAAATTATGTCTGTTTATGTGACATCAGGCCTGCTGGCGAATG
>VYXH01005015.1:204258-228415 GCA_013397275.1 Burhinus bistriatus | reverse complement strand
CAAAAAAAAAAAAAAAAAAAAAAAAAAGGCAAAAACCGCAAGCAGCCCAGATGAAAAATGTCATTTATATTGACCTCCTGGGTGAAGTTCATTGCAGAGAGAAGTCGTCTTTCCACGGACTTGGGATGAAGCCTGGAGACTTCAAAATATTGCTGTCCTTGACTGCATAGCATGGGGGGTTGCGAAGGGAAGACTCCTCCATCAGCCACATCCTTCCCAGGATGAGAAGCCTGGGCGCTGCCGGAGGCTCCCTCATCCCAGAAGAGCGCACACTCAAAAGAGCTTTCAGACAGTATGGTGATACAAATCACGTAAGATGGAGAGAGACTTTAATAACCTTCTTGCTGGTGACTCTGCAGCTCCTATTTCCACAACCCATGCTGGTTCAAAGAACACCACAGCACGTGCGTGAAAGAAAAAGGAGTATGTCAGGCCAGGGACAAGTAAACACACACACAGGTGAAGCAAGCTGAGGGCTGGGATCTTGCAAGCCTCCCATATCCAACCCAAAGCAGCTTTTTCACTGAACACTGCCTCAATTATTTTTCTACATAATGTTTGCAATCATAAAAGGAAGTTTTGAAGAGCCATGAAGATGATCAGAGGGCTGGAGCACCTCTCCTATGAAGACAGGCTGAGAGAGTTGGGGTTGTTCAGCCTGGAGAAGAGAAGGCTTCAGGGAGACCTTATAGCAGCTCTCCAGTATCTGAAACGGGCCTACAAGAAAGCTGGAGAGGGACTTTTTACAAGGGCATGTAGTGATAAGACGAGGGGTAATGGCTTCAAACCCGAAGAGGGTAGATTTAGGTTAGATCTCAGGAAGGAATTCTTTACTGTGAGGGTGGTGAGGCACTGGAACAGGTTGCCCAGAGAAGCTGTGGATGCCCCATCCCTGGAGGTGTTCAGGGCCAGGCTGGATGGGGCTTTGAGCAACCTGGTCTAGCGGGAGGTGTCCCTGCCCACAGCAGGGTTGTTGAACTACATGATCTTTAAGGTCCGTTCCAACCTAAACCATTCTGTGGTTCTTGTGAGGTAACAGGATATTTTGCTCACAGTCCCGTTGAATATATTTATGCCTGTTGTTTTGTTTTGACACTTACTTGTGCACATACTCTGCCCCCTTCTTTCAGCCTAGCTCTGTCAGGAGCAGAACTGCCAAATCTTCTGGCTCACGGAGCAAAGCGTTGGCTATGCCAGCCTCAAGCTCGGCACTGAAATCACTCATTCCTGCACAGGTCCGTGGAGATAATCCTTCGCCCAGTAAATATCCCACTTTCTTCCTTCTTGCTCCGGGAGGATACGAAGGAATGAACTGCATTTTTACTGAATACCACCTTCTGCCTTTATTGAGCACTTCAGTTACTGGTTCCAGCTGCACCTCCCTGCTCTTCGAGGCATCAGTTAAGGTTGCTGGGTCTGATTTCCAAGTCCCCAGCTATAAGTCTCTTCGAGGAAAAAAGGTCGGATGCTATTAGCCCTATGAGAAAACATGCATTTACTCCATAACCGTGGGCTCCTGAAACACAGCTGTAAAGCGCAAATCTCAGTTTCTGAAACTTTCTTTCTGTTGCCTCATTATCTTTACCACATCCCAGCAGAAGCCAGAGTCCCTGCAGGCGGAGGGAGGAAGTCTTTATGCTTCCAGCTGCATCTAATCCTGGCTAGTCAACCAGATGCAAAATGCTGCATCAACCTGATGTTTCACTTCAAAGTCTCAGAATTTTTCTCTTACTGCTGGGACTAGGTGCTTGTGGTTTGAGTTACCACTGGGGAAATGGAAACTCACAGCCAACACTTCAGATTACTTCCCAACACTGCTGGGCTGCCCTCAAAAGAAAAACAACCAGAAGATGTCAGACCCAAAACAGCTTAACTCAGATACTTAGAAAATACTCTGTAATAAACAAAAAGTTAAGTGCAATTAATTGAAACGAAGGCTGAAGCTCCCAGTAAGTCATAGTAGCTCTGGCCAAGAGGTCCTGACCACTAAATTTAATACTGCAGGTGCTGACTTCATGCTGCTGTTGTCTTCCGGCCAGGCTGTTCCAGTAAAGCAGCCTTTAGTATTTTCAGCAGAATCCATAGACTGAAACTCCATTTTTTAAGTATAGTCATGCACAGAAAAAAAAATAATTCAACTTGCCAATGAAGAACAAAAATACCAGATCAATGAGCATACAGTCTTAGAAATATAACTCTAATCCCTCACTTGCTAAGAAATCTCTTTCAAAGAAATGTTTATGTTAAAATTTAAAGTTATGTTTAACATTAATCTCAGGGAATTTTACAACAGAACATACCAATTTTAAAAGGATTCTACAGTTTTAATGAATTCCTAGAACCCATAGACAGAAATTAAATGGGGGGGGACCTACAGTGTTGGCTAGACATATTTCAATATTTGTTACCATAGAAACAAGCCAGCAGATTTAGGTTTTGGAGTTATCCTTGCTATAAAATATTAAACTTCTTACAGTTTTTGCATATGTATATTATGGCAAGAACCCTGTCAATCCTGATAAAGCCCAAAGCATCTTAATTATTTAACAGGATTTTAGCTTTTTTCTCCTTTTTTTTTTAACAGAGTATCTTTTAAATTTTTTTTTTTCCCCTTAATAGACTGTATTTTAAAATCTTCCAATACTTCCAAAATACAAAAAAGACACTCCTGGCTGACAGAATAATATACAGGAGATGTACAGGAGATAAAGACTTAATTTTTCCACAATGTTGTGGAGAAGTGGTAGATAAAAGGAACACAAACATATTCTGATAAAGAAGATTCACAGCAATGATAAAAATTAAACCAATTAGCAACTGTGATAATTCTACCAGCTAAAAGTACATTAAATGTTCTATTTCATTTGGAAGAGAGTTCATACTTCGAATTTGGTCATTTTGTTTTCAACCCTAGCAATGGAGAAATGCTGAAGTACAGAATTTAAGTGATTGAGATAACATCTCAACACTTCAACACTATCAAATACTTCTGGCAGATGCCTGAGAATTGAAACAAATGCATTGTCCTTTCATGCTTCAGAAGAGTGTCGACAGTTGCGTTGAATCCACAGCACATCCAGCACGCGAAAGGATCAGCAATTCAAACGAAGAGGAAGGACGTATGTTTACTCCCGCAACTCTCCTTCAAAAAGGAAGGAGAAAAAGTTTGTTCGGACAGCTCGAATGGCGGAGGGGACTGACAGCTCAGGTTGCCATCCACAGGAGTCCTGAGCATCATTTGCTTTTGGGACGCAAGCTCAGCTGGGAGCAGTGGGGAAGATCAAGACTTGGGCAAGCCCAAGCTTACCGCTGCCGGGACTGGATGTGCACAAGTGGCTTTGACCCCGATTTCACAGCCAAAACTGGTTGCATGTTGCAGCCCTCGCTATTTGTTTGGATTCAAGAAAATCTGTTTACTGGAGGCTCAACATGAGGTTTCCACATGACCAAAAAAATTAAAAACTTCGGAGTAAAAGCCATAAGCCACACAGTTGTTTCAATACTATATTGCAGCACTGAAGGGGACCAGGAGAAACACCAACAGAAGCAAAGCAAAACAGAATAAAGAAAAAACCCGAGCAAGACTGAAACACCCTCTTCTTCCAAGAATTAAACAATGCTTTTCACGAAGTGTAAAGATAAGCAGTGGGTCTACCATTTCCCAATGCTTCTGAGGTCAGTCCTCCAACACAGGTTCTCAAAGAGCCAGTTAAATGTATACAGTCCTCATTAAACTGTTACCCTCACATGTATACCATCATCTTAAAAAAGCCCAATAGCTGAAGCCTCTTAAAAAAAAAAAAAAAAGGAAAAACTTATTCTTGATGGTTTACAAGACAACCCTTTAACTAATGGAAAATCTTCAACACTTTAAAAGAGGAAAATGGTAACATGGCTTAATTTTAAATGAGTAAGAATTTAAATGTCACTTCCTGCATGTGACCGATTTGAAGAACCTTGCATTTGTTTTCTTTGGTGTGGTTAACAGTGGAATCTTTGAATCTTTGTAGAGTACATTTCTATGGCATTTACTGTTGCATGTTTATGTTCGGCAACTGCTTTGCATAATTCTGAACACAAGAAAAGCTGATAGTGATTTCTTCTCCATAAAGAAAGAGAAAAATCTAAAGAGTAGCATGCTACTAGGGCTTTCAAAGAAGGAAAGGCTGGAAAAAAGCTATCCCAATACTCAAGGGAAAAACACACAATTTTCTTTCACTGACAGCTGCAGTGAGGTACAATGAATTTATTTTATCTGAGCAGTTATGTATACATGTTAAAGGCAGAGCAACGCTATGTACTACAGAGAATTTACCCACAGGAGTCCACAAAGGGCACCACTATCAACCTGCAGTTGAGAGGTGGGAAGTTATTCAGACGTCTGCATAAGTCCTGGAATGATAAGAGATGCAAGCAGCACACGTTGTCAAAGACAGGGCATCACATCCACACATTCAAATGCAGATCTACAAACTCTCGTAGGCTCTTCAGGCCAGGTTTGTCCCTTAGGGAGCTGCACACCGCTAGACACGGGGCTCCAGGTCTTTCATTCCCAACTGCTGCTGCAGGTCTCAACACCTCAGCACGTCTCCTCATCATTCTCACCAAGCGTTTGTAAGTCAGGGGTTGGTTCGAAGGATCACTTAAGAAACAACGACGTAGCTTTATTATAAAGTTTTCCGTAGAAATCATATATACAAGTAAAATAAAGCAGACAGGACTCTATGTATGTGCTGCAGGTACGCCTTGGAACAAAAGAGCTATCATTCAATCAGACTGCTCAGCAGATAGTCACCTCTCCCGTGCTTTGTCAACTCCCCCCGCCCAGAGAAACGCATCCACATAGTGATGGCTTTTAAATCATTTCACAAATATCCCTCCAATTTAAGTGACAGTTTGCGGCGCCATTGGGGATGGCTTGGGTTGCCCTCCTGGGGTGGCAGGATGGCAGAGGGCCAGCGGCTGCCCACCCTATGCCTGGGCTCTGAACAGAGGCACCCCAGCACCGAGGGGCAAAAAAAAAAGAGGAGACAGCAAAACCTTTGCAGCAGCACTGCTGAGCAGGAAGAAGGTGCTCTCCAGTTCCGGAGAACATGCTCCATTTGGTCTGCTTAAAATGTACATTTTAGAAAACAGACTAGGAAGATAAAACACGAGATTGTGTTTCTCTATCTTGTAACACAAGAAGAAAATAAATTTCAATTAGATAAAAAGTCAGCACATGTAAAAGAAAATATTCTCTATACAACGTGCAATTTACACAATAGTATTTTTGTTCCCCTTTATACCAGGGAGGCCAAGAGTCCCGTTGGATTCAAAAACGGATTGGACATGAGCTTCCCATCTCAGCAAGACTTTGGAAAAGAACATAAACATTCTCATGTTCCAGTTTTGACCAAATAATTAAAGAGTAAGGCCGCTACAGGCTGTCAGGATGTTGTATTTGCCATTCGAGGTGGGGCAGGAATACTGCTCTTTCCTCCGGAGCATCTTGTTGCTGGTGACCAAACTGAAGAGAGGAAATTGGGGTATACAGACATGGATCTGAACTGGCACAGAAATGCATACAACTGTCCTATTATTGGAAGATTAATATGCGAGAGAGTTGATGAATGGGAAGGATTAAATATAGAACCAAAAAATAAGCCAAATGATTAATTGCTAGGAAAGAGAAGTAGTGATTTATGCAAGAGGAAAATCAGTACGATTTAGGAAACTGGCGGGAATAGCCAGGGAGTGAGCGAGCTGTGGGGTGGAACCCTTTGGAGCGTACCAGGCATGGCAGTACAGTGCACATGCCCCCAGCTTCGGCTGCCCCTCTCTCCTTCTCCCAGCCTTGGCGTGTGCGGAGCAGGCACAGCCGAAACAGGCGGCGTTTAGAGGTTACTGGCTGAAAATAACCGACTTTAAAAGCAAGCAGCTGCAATCGTTTTTAAATAATATCCTATAATCTGAAACAAAAGAAACTGGTCTCTTCACTCAATTAAATGCTTCCATGCGGTCTCGCAGTGGGCTGGTAGCACTGGTGTGCTCATGTCCTCGTATTCCAATGCTTTCTAGAAATTTCTAAAAATAAGTGGATGCTTCTTTAACACTGTTTTCATTTATTTTAAGCAAGGATAAGTAGGAATGGAAATGGAAGGCATTTTTTAGCATATTTATTTTTAATTTTTGGGTTCTAACATCTCAACAGTAACCCATGATTCCGGTCCTACACTTCTCTGCTTTGCAACCCCTAAGATAAACTCTTTTGTAGTCAACAAGCAACCAACAGACACCCCAAAGCAGCATAAACCTGGGCAATTATCCAGCACATTAAAGTCTACTATGATCAGCTGTTTCCTTGGTGTGTTCAATCCATTTGCTTTTGTGGGAAATGATAATAGAGAGGAAAAAACCCCAGATATGCTGTGAAACTTTAAAAGCACTTCACGTTTTAGCATAACACCTGCTTATTTTTTTTTTTTTTAACTTAATGCCATTTTTACATCACTTACAAAAATACTTTTTTCAGTTAAAAAAAAAAAAAGATACAACCGACTACATCCTCTTCGGGTTACGCTCATGAATGAATTACTGTCTGCACTAGAAACAAGCACCTGGATCAATTCATGGGCATCCAGCGAAGCCTGTTGGTTTCCTTTCCAAACACTAATTTACAAAAGACACCGTCAAATCCCAGCCTGCAAGCGGCCTCGATATTAAATACAAAATCTCAGGGGTGGAACCAACGATGTGCAGGAGGCAGAGGGGCTGCCTGCCAGCGTGGCTGCTGATGGCTGGAGGAACCCAAGGCTCCAGCTCGCAGAGGCCTCCTGCGGGAAGGAGACTGCTGCCTCCCCCGGAGAGGGTATTAAGACACCGAGGCAAATACTCTTCATACTTTTCCAAAGGTCCATTATGAAATGCTGTACCTAAGACTCATTAAGAAACAATTTTGTGCTATCTTTGGGAGATCTTGCATTTCCTCACATGAGTCTTTATGTAGGCTCATCTCCTTTACAGCCAAATACTTTCTGCACGGGGTAAACAGCAAGACCTGGATTTGCACAGCCAGGCAGGCAGGAAAGAAGTCACCTGAGACTGTGTGGAGGCATCAGCACCTTTCTGTTTGAGCACAGCTGTCTTACTAAAAAAAGCCACTCAACAATTCAGTGGACACCCTTCCCACCACCTTTCGTCTCACCTGGTCTGGCTCCCACACGTCCTAGGCAGAAGTTTCCCATCCTTTGCTACCCGCAGGAAAGGACAAGCTCAGAAGAGCTGTCACCATCACTAACATACCCAGCGGGGCCTTCAGGCTCTTTAAGAGGGCTGAGCTAAAACTCAGCACTTTCTATGCAGCTTTCCATGCCTGTCACTCCCATCTCCCAGTGCCGCGCAACTTCTAAATTTCGCACCGTCCCCTCTCCCCCTCCATCCCCCAGAAGGAGTTTTCTTTTGGACACGAGGACACTCAGCACTGTGTTTCAGAGGGACTCCAGCAGCAACTCCCGCTCTGCTGAAGAAAGGTCCTCATAAACTTCTGAGTCAGGGTTTAGGGGATACACTACCATGATATATTTCGCTTGCTGAGGTCCAGTTTTACACATTAGCCTTTTAAAGGAACACCTTTTCATTCAACATAAGCATATAGAGGATTTTCTTCTCCCCTATACATACATCTATGGGAACAGCACAAGCCATCTGCCATGATGAAATACTGCATGACGAGTAATAATTTTTTGAGACCCTGAGATCTATATATAAGAATCAACACACGAACCTGAAGTTTCAAGAAATGCACCATTCTCAGTTTAATGTTGTAGGCTACAACACGCTGTGTTTTCCACTCAGTAGTGGTACGCAGTCTCCCTATTAACTAAACTCCCATATTTGATTTAACGGGAATCTGTTGTTCTAAAAAAAATATATAAGGCAAGAACATCTACTTAAGCTGCCAAATATTTAAATGAAACTGAGAAGAAAAATCAGAACAGGCATTAACACATTTCACAAAAGGGCAACTATAACAATAATTAAGTTGAAGTGTCCAAGAGATGAAGCAATAGAAAATTGGAAGCAATTAACATATAACATTCAAGAAATATTAAATCCATACTGAAGACTCAACACAGCATTCACCCAGAAAGACGTGGTGATGAAAAGCAGATACTTTGCATAATCAGCAACAAGGTATTTCAAAGGCAGCCATCAAAACCGAGGAGAGCGCTAATGCCACAGGGAGAAGAGCAGCACTGGAAGCACAGACAGGGAGGGACATGGCACAAGTGCCTGTGCATCGCCCGCACCACCAGAAGAGGAGGTAACAGCTACACACAGCCCTTCAGCTCTGCCCAGGTGGCAACAGCGCCTGCCCGATGGGTACTTACAGCTTTGGTAAGTACGTTCCCCCTACAGAAACACCTCTCGGTAAAACCAGGAGAACCACAACGTGCACCGTCAGCAGAATCACAGCACCCAATCAGTGCCCACTCTCACCGCACTAGGGAGCGAACCTCACCATCCATGTTTGTCTTGACCCAAGTAGGCACCAACACTGGCCTCTCTTCTGGCACCTCCTGAGGTCACCCTCCCCCCTGGCTTCCTTCAAAATGGGACACCATGGTCCAGTTCCCCTCTGTCCCGACCACCACTGTCCTCCCAGGCACCCAGTAGGCTTAAGCACGTGCTTAGCCAGAATTCAGACCTAACTCCAAGTCCACAAGTTTACTTCTTCCAGGGAACAGAGGAATAACTCAGATACATGGATGAATTTTATGTGGGCTCTAGAAACCAACTTTTACTTCAACAAGTACCAGACACATGTGTGGCCAGACAAAACAGCAGTTCCCTACATGCTTTACCCTTTCCTTCAGCTGATGCAGAGGGGAATACAGTAAGCACTCTTTGAAAAACACTTGCTGGTCCAGAATCACAGGGCTCATCCTCTATGTCAGGGACCACCACTGTCTGCCCTTCATGCCCTACTTCTCACTGCACCGAGGCCCTGGGCTCAAGCGAGCCTGTTTACTACACAATCGTAGCTCGCAGCTCCTCTCCAGACTTATGCAATTGCTTACACATTCTTCCAGAGCCTCTGTGAGCTGCAGACTCCCCATTCATACTACAAGGGAAAAGCAAGGAGCTTGCCAATGGCATTTAAGAGAGACAACAAGAAGCCTGACGATAATGAAGTGCCGGAGTTTTCTGTCTCAACTTTAGGTAGAACTTCAAGATGACAAAGAAATCATCCGCCCCATTGCAGGTGCGGATGCCAAGAGAGCCTTTTCCTTTGTTTTTCTCCTACATTAATATTTCAAGAGGATGAAATAATTTTTTTTTTTTTTTAACTGAATTGTCATAGGCTTTGAAGTACCACCACACTTACAGTATGGGGCCTGGCAAACTCCAATGAAAATGGCTGATGAATTTCAGGTATTTTTGTTCTGTTGTTCTTATGTTTGACGTTCACACTTTGAAACATGAAAATGTTGGAATGCAACTGCTATTCTTGCATGATAAAGGCTGTTTCTATCACAGCCCTGAAATACTGCAGAGGTTACACACAACATGCATAGCTCTATTACTTTTTTCTATCAGGCTCACGAAGTTGTTACCTGCAGAAAATCAATTCCTACATGGTAGTTATTACAGAACATTACTTTAATTTGCACAAGGAAAAAGTATGTTCTCCCTGGACTTGCAAAATTGTCTTTAATATTACAGTCTTTTGTCTTCTTGGGAGGGATTAGGAACATCAAAAAAAAGAAAAAAAATAAGCAGAAATCTGAGGTAGTGTGAGAAACCAGCTGATTTTTCATAGAATCACAGAATGGTTTGGGTTGGGAGGGACCTTAAAAGATCATCTAGTTCCATCCCCCTGCCCTGGGTAGGGACACCTCCCACTAGACCTGGTTGCTCAAAGCCCCATCCAACCTGGCCTTGAACACCTCCAAAGATGAGGCATCCACAGCTTCTCTGGGCAACCTGTTCCAGTGCCTCACCACCCTCACAGTAAAGAATTTCTCTCTAATACGTAATCTAAATCTACCCTCTCTCAGTTTCAAACTGTTACCCCTCCTCCTATCACTACACTCCCTGATAAAGAGTCCTTCCCCATCTTTCCTGTAGACCCCCTCTAGGTATTGGAAGGCCACTATAAGGTCTCCCAGGAGCCTTCTCTTCTCCAGACTGAACAACCTCAGCTCTCTCAGCCTGTCCTCACAGGTTTTAACCAACGGATGCAGAGTCCTCTGGAAGGCAGGGATGCGCTTGAGCATCCCTTCGGTCTGCACAGTGCGGGAGCTCTCTGCAGCCTGGTTTCAGACCCTGCTTTATCTGTTGGGCGTTATCCAGCCCAAATACGTGGAGCTGGGAGGATGTGGCGGGGAACAGGCGGGAAGGGGAACCCAAATGGGGGAAATAAGCCCCTGCCAGAGACACCACCAGGACCCTTAAAGCAGACGATGGGGAAGTTATTGATTGGGAGGGTGGCGTGGGGCTGCGTCCGCCCACTGCGGAGGCAATGGGGACTAATGGGAACGACACAGAGCTCACAAGGAAAGAAATGCACTCAGCTAACTGGGAAGAGGCAGGCAAGCATTTGTGCCACTGATTCTGCTACATGAGGGTAATTTGTCCTGAACCAGGTTTTGAATTTGTCTGGAAGCCGGCACTCAGCACCATTTTCCAAGTGAACACCAAATTTGTGCTGGATCATGCTGAGTGGCGAGGCTTTCCTTTCCTGGCAGGCTTTTTTGGGGGGGGCCCAGGCCAGGTAGGCAGGAGGCTGCAGAATGGAGCCTGAAGGCAGCATCCCCCAGCCCAGGGCGGACACAGGGACAAGCACACATGCACGCCTGAACCGGGGCTCGCCCGGCACGTGCAGGTCCCACGCACAGTTCATTTCTCATAAGCTGATTAAAGCCAACAGGTTTGTGCTCGTATGCACCAAAACGCTCTGGCTATTTTGCCTCCGCCTGTCTCACTCTGCTTGCATTAAAGACCAGGCTGTAGGTGTCCCAGAAGAGCTATTCAGCCCCACGCAGCTCTGGTCTCCCTGTGGCCGCTGGTGGCCTTCCCTCCACCCCCAGGCACCCACGCAGGGGTTCTCCTGACCCTGTCCTCACCAGCTAATGCTCCTCCCTCGCCAGGAGCACCCGGGTGCCATCGGAGCAGACATACGTCACGCCACACCACACTGCTTAGTGCTTCTCCTCTCCAAAGCCAGCCGTAAGGAGTAACTAATCCTCTCTAAGCCCCAGGAAGGCAGGTAGTCTCCATTTTACACTACAGAAATGGAAGAAGGGGTGAAGAAGTTCAGCCTGTTTCTTTCAGTAGATCCCCGAAGATCAAGCATAGCACTGGTAAGCACTTTAACTTAAGCTCTTAGGCAATACAGGGTAACCTACCAAATAAAGCTAATGAGCAGGCGCTGAATGTTTGTGATATATTTGTTTATGTGACACACAAAAAATTTACTCTGGGCGGTTTCTCTGGGGATGTTCATTGCTCTGTAAGCTTGTCTGTGCGCGCTTGTGGCTGTACCCTCTCCTCTAATCTTCAAGCTAATTTCAGCCAAAGAATTAACTGGAGGCAACAGGAGCAATCCATGCAGCCTTCTGAGCTTCCTTCAGAAATCTCTGCATGGGCTACACCAGCCACACTTCCCATTCTCCCAGCCTAACAAGAAAAGGCAGGAGGACAAACAAAAGCTGGAGAATGCCATTTGCAGAAACCACGCGGTAGGCAGCCGCAAACCCCTCCGGCAGAGGAACTCACCAGCCCGCTGCTAGCGTCACCACTGGACATCCCACGGATTACCTGCCCTCTGGGCTGCTCACATACGTGGTTATTAAGTAAGGTCATATGGGCCGACACGTGTGTTCCTCGAAGTGATGGGCTCCCTGGACTCCATCCAGAGGATCAAGGAGAGCTTTGAGAAAACACTCCTGTTCCGTCAGTTGCATCCTGTTCGGACACTTAACGGGGATGACCTTACTCTAGGAGGTCTGAGACCTCAGTGGAATTAACTAATTAACGCAGTGGAACTCCACACCCGCATTACACGTCACAGAAGAATGATCTCCAGTACCAATGCTGATAGATATTATCCAGATAGAATATAAAGGTTGCTTTAAAAAGACATAAACCTTTTAAAACCACTTCATAACGTTAAGATTTTAAAGTGACTGAAATAAATGCTATCTGCTAACAACAACATTTAAAGTGGGTGGCAATCCTGATTCTAGCATACTTAAGCTTTGCATCAGAACAAAACTATCATAAATTGGTTAAAAACCACAGCGATATGCAGTTGACGCCCACGTATGTTATACTAGTGCCCAAGAACAAATGGTATGTATATAATATATCTCGGTATGCTCCATGTATTATCGCTGTTAGGAATAATGCAAAGTACTTAAAATCTAAAAAAAAGTCTAATGCAGTTGACAAAAAACCAAGATGTAAGCCTCTCTTACACACATACATATTCCTCTCCATTCCCTATAAAATCAGTATTATTTACTAAAACATTCTTTGTATAGATAGTAAAAGATCAACAAGAGATCATCAAATAAGAGAATATAAATGAAAGCATATTTATAACTATGACGTCCTCCAGTCCTTTTTCCCTTTGTTCTTATTGTAATACATGTGCTGAAAAAGGAAAATAGACGTTATTTATAAATATGACACATGGATACGCAAATACCACCTGAAACACAAAATATTAAGCTGCTAGATGTGGCCTCTGAATAACAGTGATTCCTTTGGATATCCCAAGTAACTGCAGTAACAGGAAACCAACTAACAAAATCACCTTGGTAAGGAGCAATGGCACTCAAAAGGAATAAATAATACTGGTGTGAAAAAGCAGTACACCATGAAAATCTCCCCTCTGATTTCTGCAAAGAATGAAGTGCTATCTGACTCCTCACCTGTGGCTCTACAATACCGCTATTCTGAGTGACAAACTCATCTGATTTCCAATCTAAAGTTTGCTTTATCTCAGTCTGCAGAAGCACACAGATGCTTCTCCCATGAAAAATTAAACCCAGCCTGCTGCTGACACTTTAGCTAGTAATCCCCAAAAGCAAGAACGGTGGACCCCTTGCAGTTCTAAAAAATTATGCTTTCCTGCAAAAACCCGAGTTATCAATTCTGACAAAGTCCTACACGAAATCATCCACCTTTCTTGAGGACGAAAAGCTCTGCAGGCTTCACCGGGCGCGCACCCCGTGGAGTGGCCGAGCAGCCCCTTGCCAGCTGGTGCAGGGAATCTGCTAGGGAAAGGGTTCTCTGCTCTCACCTGCGTGCCAAGGGTTTGCAGAGCATCGGTTGCTTCCTTCAGGACCGGTGGACAGCCCCTCAGCAGAAGGCGCAATTAAACTAACAGCCATTACCCCCCTTCATTATTTATTTATTTATTTTTTCCCTGTAAAACACACTCCAGCAGGTGATGCTGCCACTAAATTTCTCAGCGTTTTAACTACCTGCAAACACACTAGCAAAATAAACAAAGGTGAAATGGCATTTCAAATGTCGGTTTCCCCGGGGTTCTTTGTGCCGCAGAGGAAAATTTCACTAGGAAAAAAACCTCTATATCAGTGTTTGGAACTAAACACTTGGACTAAACCTTGGAAATAAGCTTGGACAGGAAAAAACAAACCTTTCAGTTTATGAAAGGAATTGATTATTAGATTGCATAATCCCAAATTCTCCTCTGGTTAAACAAGACATTCAAGACAGAGCATAGACAAAACCCAGATATCTACTGGGACAAAAAAAAAAAAAAAAAAAAAGAAAAAAAACCAAAACTGAACTTAAAATAACTTATCCTGAATTCAANAAAACCTATGGGAAAAAAAAAAAAAAAAAAAATCAGGAAAAAGAATCTTTTAAGATGACTGTATTAAACGCATACAAAACCCCTTTTCTCAAAGCCTAACACTTATTTTCCCTGCGTTTGTTTTCCCCCATTTAGCAGATGATTTCCCTAGCACCCTTGAAAAGGCGAACACTAATTCTAGCCGTTATTAACGATGAGACTACATCTCCTAACTGCAGTCGTTCTAGGCTGAACTTCATGTGGTAAACATTGCATTCCACAGACTGACGAGCCAGCTTTCAGATAAACATGCTTGCTTAAATATCAAGTATTAACACCCTATGGCAATGCGAGTCCATGCACAGTGACTCAGTGCAATTATTCTGAGTGTAACAATAAGTGGGCAGTCATGCGGATTTGTAACTTATTGGTTTAAGCATGAAATTAAACAAGCAAGAAAAATTAATGAAAACTATTCAATTTTAGACCAGACTGGGTACGAAATATGAGTAAGTATTATAAACATGACATAATCTCATTTAAAGAGACTGTGTAACACATAGGTTTTACAAATATTTACAGACATTAATCTTGTTAAGTTGATTTCCAGAGTTTTATTCAGTAACAGGATTGATTGGCTGGAGAAACACAGGCTCAGACACAAAAGAAAAAAAAAAACAAAAACCCAGCTGAAAGCTCTATTTTTGTCAGAATGATGGATTCTTTTCTTAAGTAACTGGTTTCGTTGTCTTTTTTTCCAAGACTATAAACATTATTAGCAGTTCTCCAACTGGCAAGAGAGGCTGAGAAGTTTTGTCTTCACCATTCTGGATTGCTTTTTGTTTTCTTACACAGCTCCAACAGTCAGGGAAGAGGAAACAACTTTGATTTCCCTTCCCTGTAAGATCACCTTTCTTTTGCCCACAACTGGATCTTGCCTCTGAAGCGGTGCCTATACATCTGCTCCATGGGCTTATGCTTGCTCTGATAGGAGAAGGGCTGCGGATCCTGATAAGCAGAACTACTGCAACCTACACAAGTTTACATATCTGATACAACCAACATTAACACCCAGTTCCCTGTTGTTTATTTGCTTCCCATCATCGCTGACTTCCCACGGCCAAACCTCCATACGGCTTTCATGTGGCCACAGTTATTTCTGTTTGCACCGAGAGGTCATTCCGTACGCTGCTAGCAGAAGGGATACTGCTTTCTTCTGTGACTTCAGGCAGCTTTTAGGAAACACAGATTTCCTGCCCCCTTTCCAACTAAAGGCAAAGGTCAGCGAGTCTAACAATGAAGCACAGTGTTGTAGCTCCATATTTTAGCACTAGAAAATTTACCCACAAAAGCAAAGAGGACAACTGCTATATAAAATTCCACGCGCAGTGCCCAAAACATGTCCTGCCCAAAACACGGGCTTGTAGCCCAAGCAAGGATTTGTGCCCACTAAAACAACGCTATTATGTATAGGTTTTCCCAGAAAGATGATATGCGACTAAGCAAAGGTCCAGTACATTAAAATGGGTACATCTGTTTTTTTGTAAGAAACAAAAAGTACAATATATGCAATATGAACAAAATAGGGTACCTTTGTTGCTGGACTCAACCGCTATTAGTCATGTCCACGCTTTACTTCCACGTCATGACCTGCCTCAAACTCTCTGCTGTCCCTTTGGGTGATTTTTTTTCTCTTTCTACATCAACATTGCTAGGCAAATTATCCTGCTCTTTTCACTGCGTCTGATGTACCATCCTACCTCTGTGGTATTCCTCGTATTCAGGATCCAAGAGGAAACATATTGGAGCAGCTTTGCCACAAGTTTTTCAGAGCAGTGTAATACTGTCCAGAGCACCAAGACCTCATTACATATTATAAGCAGCCGATTTTCAAACAATGTCCTTCCCAGCCAAAGAAAATAATCACCAAAAAAACACATTGAAAATTGTTTCATTATTTGGGTCAGAGCTTGAAAGCACGGTCTTAGCTGTCCCATACAGGAATGTCAGCCTTTGTGCTCACGTTTACTGTAGCTCTTCTACTCTGTTTGGAGGAGATGGGGCCCTAAATCTGCACAGGTCAATGCGGTGTATCTGTGACCCTGTCAATCAATGGCAAGCCCCTTACCTATGTCACTGGATACAGCCTAGCGGTCTGCCAGTAGTAATACACTGCATTTAGTTTTGCTAATTTTAATTTCTGTAGAAGCTCATTATTCCCCACACCGCAGTACTTTTTATTTACACGCTTTTTTATAAGATTCCCAAATGTATCATTCGGGGAAATACTGGCAATGTTTAACAGTAACTGTATGATAGTAGTTTATACTGTACACAAGAAAATGCCTTCTCAGATCACACTCGTGGTTCACCCCACCATCAGCTTCAGGCAGCAGAGCTACAGAAGCTTCAGGGCAAGGCTTAAGAAAGCTAACACTGGTCAATTAGTGGAAAACCTACCCCATCCTGTCTGTTCTGTTCCCCTCATCCTGCTGGAAACCAAGCTCTTAGGAGGATGGCTTATGCCCCAAAAGCACAAGGCTGCCAGCGAGAGCCTCACTCCCTTGGGTTACTCACCGGGGTGCAGAAAAGGCTCGTGCAAACCTCTAAGGCTTCTTCCATAAAAACGACGCTGAGGCACTTTCTCTGCCCCAGACATTTAGGCACGCTTCATTCTGCAGCCTCGGTGATGAGCATCCAGCCACTCACTCACGTGACACAACTCACCATGTCGGGTGCTCACCACAGCACTTCCCAAACTAGTCAAACATGGGGTGGAATAAGGACGCATGCAGAACAGAAATCCAGCTGCTTCTCCTGAAGGGCTTCAGTGAAATTAAAACCCTCCATCTACTTCCTGACTTCCTCCATTTAAGCACAATTAGTTAAATGGCACACATCACTATAAAAAACAGGTGTGCTGTGCCCAGGGGTTAGAGAAAGACCAAAAATATTTACTACATAGATAGACTACCCATACGTGAGGCAAACAGACCGGTATAGACTGAACTTGCTTGGGCATCAACAGCCAAGAAAGAAGAGTTAGGAATGAATGGGGAAACTTTTATGGTTGCCTCTTCAGCTGGGCAGACACAAGAAAGGCCTCCAGCAGGTTGATCAGATCTTTTGACTACTCTCCAAGTAAGGAAGTGTAAGCCCTACTGCCAGAAGAGCAAAAGCATGCTCTTCTCATGCTCCGGCCCCTGGAGAGCTGCTGTCTGACCTGCAGCACATCATTATTTTTCAGTAGTCCTTCACCTCCTCTACAGAGACACCAGTTCACGCTCCAGCCCTCTGTCCCCACGTTTCTCATCCATCCGCTCCACACCTTGGCTGAAGTGGCAGAGGACACAACACAAATGGTTGTGTAGCGGTTGTNGGGAGAAACCCCAGGGGAGACAGAGCTATTGATGTGCCATATACGGCCTGCCACCAGTGGAGAAAGCTCCCATCTGAAAGGATAAATCGCTTATCTTCAGCATCAGCCGTTCTTCGCATTGTCCTAGATGAAGGATCAGTCCCATGCCCTAAGCCAAATTCCTCCCTACCCATAAAAATCACACAGATCCATAAAGGAAAAAACCTCTGATTGCAACAGACTGTGCTGCTTGGTCCGTACAGCACTTTTTCCCTCCTTGCTGCCTTCCACGTGTAAGTGCCAGGAACCATGTGTCGTTATGCTGGGCTTCTCCTCTTCTGAGGACGGAGAAAGGCAACTGAAGAGTGCTTCCACCTATGGCCTTTGTTTTGGCCTGGGCCAGGTCTACGCTGCTGTCACGGCTGCCACAGCAGCCAGGACCACCAGAGTGCTGTGCATGGGGGCCAGCCTGGGCTGCAACCCCGACTCCCACTGAACTGCAGGTACTGTACTTAGACTCCTACGGTACCCAAATTAACCTGTTCTTGGTTAGGCCAGCAATTTCAGTGTAACGCTGCTCCCCATCTTAACTGGATCCTGTTTTCAAGGTGAGGGTGATGGCTTTGTGTGCTGTAGGAATTGTTTTGTGCTGAAGCAGAGAACAAAAGAACTGACAATAGGAACGGGACAGAAACGCTAACCTACTTGACCGGTGGAGTCCAAGGACAGCAAACTGGTCCACATCCTCACAGCCAAGAAGAGACCTGCTGGTTGAGGGTGGATTCTTGCACCTCAGGAGACTACTAACGAGAATGCCAACAACAGAAAAATGAAATAAAAAGCTAGGTCACTGAGACTACTAAATGCCAAGAGGCACGAGAAACATATGCAGAAAGGCTCATTAATCATAAAATACCCGCATTGCTCCCTCCTGCTCCTTGCATTGGGGATCCAAGATAAACATTGGAGTTTTAATCTCTTTTCAAGAAATTGCACCAAACGACATGAATTCTTCATTTCTCCATCTTTGGGTTTCCAGGCAGTAAGATTTTAGTACAACTATATTCCGCACCAGGTACTAGTTTTAAAACGGAAGTCAGACCCCCTTGACATCTGATGGTGGGNGACACCAGTTCACGCTCCAGCCCTCTGTCCCCACGTTTCTCATCCATCCGCTCCACACCTTGGCTGAAGTGGCAGAGGACACAACACAAATGGTTGTGTAGCGGTTGTAAAGCACCTAGGACTCCTTCAGTGGGACCTCGCACCTGGGAGTCCCTTCTCCAGCCCAGGTGAGCCACCGCAGAGTGGTTGCACGGGTTCCTACTACCCCTGAACCACTGGAGGGCCTGCCAAACTCAGCCTCCGCTCTAGCACGGCGTTCCTCCACCCANTTGACCGGTGGAGTCCAAGGACAGCAAACTGGTCCACATCCTCACAGCCAAGAAGAGACCTGCTGGTTGAGGGTGGATTCTTGCACCTCAGGAGACTACTAACGAGAATGCCAACAACAGAAAAATGAAATAAAAAGCTAGGTCACTGAGACTACTAAATGCCAAGAGGCACGAGAAACATATGCAGAAAGGCTCATTAATCATAAAATACCCGCATTGCTCCCTCCTGCTCCTTGCATTGGGGATCCAAGATAAACATTGGAGTTTTAATCTCTTTTCAAGAAATTGCACCAAACGACATGAATTCTTCATTTCTCCATCTTTGGGTTTCCAGGCAGTAAGATTTTAGTACAACTATATTCCGCACCAGGTACTAGTTTTAAAACGGAAGTCAGACCCCCTTGACATCTGATGGTGGGAGGTCTGACAGACTGCACATGGCCACTAAGTCTACTTCTCCGAAGACATTGTGAGATTCTTCCCCCTCCCCCAATTACATGAAAAGCAGCTGAATCTTTTTGGTGGTGGTGGTCATGTGTTTTTAATGTAAATGCATTTCCCTTTCTCCAGAAAATGCTCCCAGGGTATCATGGCACCCTAAGAGTAAGCCTTGTGTGGCGTCTTGCTTGAAGATCAAACCAAAGGTTCTTCCTCAAGAGAACTGAGGAGAGTCCACAGCCAGGGTCCTCCCAGAGAAGACCAGCAACATGCTCCCAGGGGAAAGCAGAGTCCAGGAGCTCAGATCGAGTTCAGGATTTTCAGTCTTCCTACCTAGTAACAACTGTTTTGCTAGCACAATACAAGCCTGAAAGTCTGACATGTACAAATAAGGTCCCTAAAGTATGCTATGGTGAACAATCCAAAAAAGGAGGGCCTAACTATGTCAGAATTTTGGACAACTACTCAAAGTGGGCAGTTCCTTCCATAAAGCCTAATTTTAAGGTGCAACTGTCATACACGGACGTAAGAAGTTTTCTCCCTCGCTTTTGCCGTTAACGGAGACTCCACATAGGAGACCATTTACCCCAGGGAGCAAATGGCATTGCTGTAGACTAAGAAAACAACACTGAAGGGTGCAGGCCTCACAGCGTGTATCTGTGGCAATGCCAGCTCAACACATTTCCATCTTCCCCCATCTGCTTGATCCCATTTCTCCTCTACCACGATTCACTGATCCCTTACTTTTTCCACTTCAAATTTCTGTAGGTTTGCTTATGAGCAACACAGTGAAATGGCTGAGTTTGAAACATCTTTAAAAGGAGTTGTCTTTATTTCCCACCCCCCAACCTGAATGTTTCCTTGATACAGGTTTTATTAATAGCTATTCTGGTGCAAATAGATGCATAGTAAATGGTTTCAGAGAGGAGAGAGTGAACCAAGAGCCTTAAGACTGAAAACTTCAGCCCACTGGAAAAGCCCCATGTGAATCCACACTTTTAGATTAAGCTACCAGCTCTAGATGTCTGCAGAGCCATGAGATTCTGGCTTAGCCCAACATGAACATGGCTGCCCTTCCTACAGCTTTAGAGCAGCAGGTATAACGGTGACACACTCTGAGGTAAGGCATGTTAAGGTGCCATCAGAAGATCAAGGTGTGTGATGCTCTTATCTCTGGCTGCTGTCCGTAGCAAGACATCAGCATCATCTGACCGAAGAGGCACAGAGCAAAGAGGTGGAAGGGCCTTTTTTTCCCTGCTGGAAACCTACTGGAACAATAACCACCTCACGAAGGGTACCACAGAAACTTTGCATGCTCACTGCTGATGTCTGCACTGTCATGCTTCTGGCTCCTGCTGGCCTGTCCATGCACATTTCAGACAGGGCAGAGGGGACACTCCTATTTTCAGTGACTAGTTCAGTTATCGATACAGGCACGGTCTCTGTGCATCATAAGCCTCCTCTGCATCTGCCAAGCACAACTGGGATGGGAGGGAGTAAAGGGAGGAAGATATTCTGCATTTATGTTTCCGTTAATTCAGCAAAAGAAATAGATCAAACGTTCATTTATTCTGTGTTCCAGGTCACTTCTCCTATACACTATATATAGTTTCTCAGATACCAGCGTCTCGCTCACCTACATATTCACACTAATCCATATAAAACTATGAGTCATTACACAAAGTTCCATCCAGAAGAGTAAGCCATTCATCCTTTGGGGGAGGAGGAGGAGAGGGGAAATTAAGAGCTGTTTCCAATTTAATTGGCAGACTTTACATTTTTGTTCTGCTTCCACTGGAAAGCGTGGTGCTGATTTTTTTGCTGCAGCTTGCAACCACGGTGAGATCGTGATCTGCTTCATTTAGGTCTACCAGTAGGGCCTCTAAAAAAAACCTAAAATAAATTAGAATTGTATTTTAGTTGGAATGCAAGTTCGGTGTGCTGAACTAAATACTTGTGTTGTTTGGGGCATTTAAATGTAAAACTTCCTGCAACCGTTAGGTCCCTTTTTCACCAAATGGATGGTAAAATGGCAGAGTTTAAATGGCACACTGTAACTCTCACACCAACTGCTCAAACCTCCATGTCGTATCTTGAGACCATGATACTTTCTGAACTCATTTTGAAAAAGGGAGAGAAGTAACATGGATTCACTTATGACGCTCTGCAGCATAGCCTTTCCTTTTGCTTTCATACAGTAAAGCACATCTATGCCCCACCCTGTCTTTTTACTGTATCTTTTAGTCAAAAACATGGTTTCCTGTATGCAAGCAGCTCTTTTTTGGGCTAGAGTTAATTCTGAACTGAGGTTACATAGAAAGCAGCAACTTGGAACAGGTATATTTCTTAATTCCTACATCACCTACTCTGACACGGGAGTTTTAATTATACGTTCCCCTTTCCAATGTGACAGAGGACAGGGCTTTGATTGTCTTCCCATTTTTTACTCTTTGTGTAATTTCTGATTTTTTTTTCAGCTGCTTCTTGGCTTTGCACCACCTTCTCTCTCATTTTCTAATCCAATGATTCCAGCCTGGCAGCTGCATGCAACATTTATAGCTATTTCAACTCAACCTCCCTCATCTTGTTCCTTTTTGCAAACAGTTCCTAAACCAGGGTGGCCAGTCTTCGTTTCCCAAGCAATTCAGTGGCCATTCCCATGGACCGTGTCACCCGAGAGGCAGGAGGGCTCTGCTGGTGCAGGGACCAGCCATCACCCTGCTGGCGTTGAGATGGGGGAAGTCCCCAGGGACACCAGCAAGGCAGCCCCAAGGCAGCCCCAAGCAGCAAATCCTCCGGAGACTGACTGGCACCTTCTACTTGAGCTGCTCCCAGAGCTCCTGCAGCGCTCAAGGAGGGATACCCAGGAGACCTGATCTATACAAGAACTTCGGCAAGAAGACCGCAGGGTTACAAAGATCGGCCACCTCAAGTCCAAAGCAAACAACACACAAGAAACAACAGCTAGGCAGTCTTTCTGCAGGAGATGAACTTGAGTCAACGTGCTACGAGACTTTCAACACCGTTTCCTAAATTAAATCAATTTAATTCTGTATGACTTTGCTAATCATTCACGCGTCTTGCTTTATCTTTGTGGGGCATTAGATTTCCCTGCAGTTACTACTTTTCAAACCATTTATCAAGCCTTAACACTTCCACAAAGGTTGCGCATCAACATTTTCAAAACACACACACACACAGTCTAGAACTTTAGGTCCTTTAGTTGCAGTCTCAATTAACGAGATACGAGGTGGCACAAACATCAGAAAGACTGTTCTACTCTTCTGCGTGGTATCTAATAGCTACATTTGACAGCTCAACTCACTCGGGCTCCCCTGGAGAAGAGCATTTGGAGCTCGTGGCAACCACGAGCTGATGCCAGATATTCCAGGTACCTCCATGGGGAAAACACCCCTTTCTTCTGTAACAAGAGGAGTAGGTAAACTCTGTCCTGCTCCATAGCAGAACAGGACGTGAACTGAAAAAAAAAAGGTAGGCACTAAAGCTGCACAATCTGCTAAGAAAGAAGGGTGTTATATTAATCAGATATGCGTGTAAGTCGGCTCCTTCCCATTCCCACCTCCTCCCCAAGCCAGCATGTGCAATTTTTTCTTCACCGTCAGCATGGTGGCAGTGTAACCTGCTAGGCTATAGCATTTCATCTGAAACTTAAGGGAATACAAGAATGCCAGCAATACACTCAACAAATACCCAAGGCATTAAGCACCTGAACAGTTAAGGAAAAATCACAGGCCCTCAAGCAAAGATTTCAGTATTACAAGGAAAAGAATCTGCACTTGCAAATGTTAACACCAAGCTTCTTGGGGTACGGTTGCATTAGAAAGGCATCTCATCTAAAGGGAGACAGTCTCCTCACAAATTCCAGGTATTGAAGCTTTCTTTTTCTTTAGCTGTAAGGCTCATCAAGAGTTTGTATTAGATAGTTAAACCTTAAAGGCTACAAAATTATTTAATCTCAAAAAATGACCTTTGAAAGGCAAAAAAATGCATACTCGTAGCTGACGAGTAACAGGGAAAACTTTTTCTTTTGCTTTTAAAATAAAGTTATGCTTCTTGCCTTCTAAAAGTTGTGGAAACTTCTAAAGGTAGAAAAGGCCATGACAAACAAACAAAACAAAAAAAAAAAACAGAAAAAAAGAAATGCAACACTAGATAATTTTAAACACTTTGCATACCTAAAAAGGGCATATTAAACCACAACTTTAGTCATAAACCTACAACAGCAAATCAGTAAGAGCAAAGACGAACTACCGCAGGCGCGACCTGCAGCCGCCCGACTGTCGGCGTGGCAGCGGGTTCGAGCGCACGAGAAGGCGCGCCAGAGGAAGTGGGTGTCGTACCTCACCCCGAGCATCTCCTCCTCTGCCCCCCACCCTCCCCTGACCCCCTGTAGCAGCCTCGGAGGAAGCAGACGCGCTCCCACATACTTTCCAGCCACCCTGCGCCAGCCGCAAAGTGCGCACGCAGCCATCGGCACGCGTGTGAAAATACGTACGTGGAGTGCCACCGTCGAGTCTTTCTGCAACGATTAACCTACTTTGCAGGCAGCCAGACTTTCTTTTATCTTCTTTATTTTTTTTAATTCAAAAAAACAAACCAGAAAAGCAGCCCAAGGGGCAAGAGAGACCCCTCCATCCCATTCGTGCCCTTTCCCTTTCTCCCCCCCGACACACACACACCCACCCACACCTACGCAGTGCTGGAAAAATGCTGTAAGCAGGGCATCACCCACTACTGCGCCCTGGGTATTGCGAGCTGTGGTTTTGAGATTAAACACCCAGCAAAAAAATTCCACCCTTTTGACCAGAATTTTCCATAAGCGATTGAACACGGGTTAGGAAAATTAAAAAAAAAAAAAAATAAAGAGAGAGAGAGAGAGAGAAATGTCTAAATTTGCTCTTGTGCTTAGATGCGGCAGTATGGTTGAGATCATTTCTCTGCGATAAGCTAAAGTTAGGGCAAAAAGGGCACATGTCAAGTGCCTGAGAGAAGGTGCCCGGCCATGGGGACGATGCTGCTGGGGACACCGGCAGGCGGTGCCCAGGCAGCAGGACAATCCTCACAGGCGCCAGAAGGGCACTCTGCCTCCATCAGCTTCAAATACATCGCTATCTTTTCACCAGTTGTCAGCAC
>VYXH01005015.1:191942-203706 GCA_013397275.1 Burhinus bistriatus | reverse complement strand
CCCCCCCCCCCCCCCCAAATATCCGGCAGAACCCTCGCCCAGCTGTGCCTCCTTGGGGACCTCTCTGCCCAGGAGAACGACACCAGTGTGCCCGTCTTCATGGGAATGTCCTAAACTTTACAGTCAGGAAAGAAACGTAAGGTGGGAAGGGGGGGCAGGGGGGAAGAAAAAAAAATAACTCCTTAAATAAAAATGCCCTGAATACAATTTCAGCTTTGCAACAGTCAACACTGCCTTTATCTGGGTTTCAACAACTACAAGGTCTCGGGTGCCTGGTCATCTCTCCTTCACCCCACAGTCAAAGAAAGCAGCTGTGCCAGCTGTTAGACCAAGTGCGGCTGTAAATCCTGCAGCCTCCTCTGCCACGTCCAGATGAACTGAAACCCAAAATGCCAAACCTGGCAACTAAGCGATCCCCCGAACACTGCAGCCCCAGTTCAACTCTCAAGGTCTGTCGCCCATTGCTGACCACTGGAGGTCAGGAGCGAAAGGCTGGAAGCAAAGGCATTCCTCGCAGCTTGGGTTTACTCATACTCCAACGAAAAGGCACCAATTCTCACCTCTGGGCGGATTACTTCCTTAAAAAAAAAAAAATACAAAACAAAAACCAAAAAACACAAAACAACCAACCAAAAAAAAACCCCAAAAACAAACCAAACCCAAACCAACCTCAGGCGGTGAATCAGCCGTTGCTCGAGCCACACGGGCATGGAGCCCACCAAACCCCACCGACAGCTGCACCGCTGACCTCAGCCCTTGCTCTTCTCTCCCCATCCCAAAACTAGCAAGGAGGCAAGCTTCTTTGTAATGCTCTGAAGGTTTAAATCGGAAACCTAAAGGCAGTGCTGGTGCGGGCACCAGCATCCTATGCAGGGTGGGGGAGAGCGGAGGGGGTAGGGCAGCCGACGGCTCTGCCGACCAGGGGTCCATGGGCAGCTCCCTCTCCCTGGAGCACAGGAGAGCCACCAGCACTGTCACCTGCACCACCAACTGCACGGCGCTGTTACGGGCAGCAGAGCCACCCCCCTTGGTTCAACACCTCCTAGGAAGGTGGAAATTTTGATGTTGGAAAACAAGGGAGCAATTGGATAATATGCTAACCTTACAGAGAGAGTTTCTCAGGCTATTCTGGTACAGCTTTTGGGTCCCTTCATATGCAATCCTACACGGTTTAATTTTTTTTGTTTGTTTGAAATCAGGCAGGGGAGCAGCACTCCTACAGGCTGGCTCCTGGACGCCTTTCAATCAAAAGCAGGTGAAAGCTCCGCTCACACTTGAGCCAACTGAGAAGCAGACATATCCAAGAAATTTTTAAATTCCGATCCAGCATCGCTGCTGAAAAGTAAAGCTCAATAGCTGAAACTAAGACTGAACCAGAAACAGGTAAGTTCTGAAATATGATAGTTGCAGTCAGTCTAAAGAGGCAAGTGCATTAATTAACACTGCTGCTGTTGCAAAATCTGCAGGTAATCAGGATGGGCAAATCTCAAAGGCTGGTGTTCAAATAAGCACCCCCACTACGCCTGTTTGGCCAAAGCTTAACCAAACTATTCCAACTTGCTGCTGCACAGTCAGACTGCAAGGAAAAACCCTTCAGAAGCCATAATTCTTCACATTGGACCATGGCTACTGGGACATTCTGGGTATTTACATGGTCTGGAATTGGACTCTAGGAATGGGGAAATGGATCTTCCCCTACCTTTTCCTCAAGACCAAATCATTTTTTTCTTTTTCCGACAACAGCAGAGCATGACAGACTTCTGCTCTGAGCCTGTTACACTGCGGCAGGAGGTGGCCACGGGCTGCCTACAGACCCTGCAATCAAAGATTATTCCTTTCCAGCCACCGGCTTCTGCATTGCCTGTTTGCAGAACTGTGGCATCAGGGACACCCTGAAACCATCTGCACCACAGGGTAATTACACACAGAGAGGATGACGTCGCTGCAAGAAATGGACTGAAGTCGCAGGTGAAGGGGAGGACGACAGGTGCCTCAGGAAGGAATAAGGAAAGTGTTGGGCGAAGTGAACCACTTTTGGTACCCATGTTTACCACCCCCACCTCCTCCTCTCCCCCCNACCCCCCCCCGCATGCACACCCTCCCCAGAGCACTCAAGTCTCTCCTGCACTTTGAATTCCTTTGCTGCAGAGCGCAGTAGTCAGCCCTTTCATGTTATTTTAGAGCAGACTGTAAAGACTTCAGTCCTATAAAGTTTTCCTGTGACATTGCTGACCTTGTTACTCTTTACACTACTCCAGTTTCCATAAGAAAGAAAAAAGTAGTTAAAAAATTCTCAAGTGATTCAAGCAAGTACTGTGTTCATCTTCAGAAACGGCTGGCATCACCTTGAGATCAAAATATCTACCCAATCGCTATAGGAAGGCTTTATAGCTTCAAGTTCTATATAGATAACACTTCAACAGCACAATCATTTTTTTTTTCCACCAAAAAGAATCACGAAAAGCACCAGAAATATTTGCAGCAGGCAGCTTTCCTTGCAAGCTATTTTCACTACACGAGTCTTGATAGCATCACAATTCGTTAAGGTAGGGAACGAGGCAAATGAGCAAAGTCTGGGGAAGGAGGGAGGGAAATAAGGAGGCAATATTTATCCATTGAAAGTAGGAGCTGTGAGGAAAAACAAGCAGCATTACCCTGATTAAGTAATACACGGGTTGGTGTACAGCAGAACTCGGGCGTTACATCTGCAACCTTGTGTTTTGCTTTAGTAACTGGGGCTAGACAAAACAATTGGAGTGTAGCTGTAGCACGCTGCGTGCCAGGCCTGACTTGCTTTGATCTTACGGAATGGTAAAAAATTGTGAAGAGAAAGTTTGGAGACGATTTGAATGATGTTCGCAGCTTTTTAAGCTCGGAATTTGGTGGTTAGTGCATTAAGCATTACTCACTTTCTGAACAGAGTGGAAAGTTAACACAAATTGGCAGATGACTAACTGTCCAAGAAACAGATTACTGAATGAATCACTGACTCTACTTTTAGCCTAATAATAAGACAAACGAAGAGGAACAAGAAGGGGAAAAAGACAAAAAATTTCCTTGCCGAGTGCCTATATTTGCACTGGCCGTGAACTTCCAGCTATGACAAGCTACGCCACAATTTTGTAATTTACTGTGAGTTTTACATTGGGGTTAGCTCACCGACATGCCTCACGATTACTTCACACCACCAATTATTTTGAATTTCTGTAAAACGAATTCACATTTAATAACAGTTACAGACATAAATGAAGGGAGTGGAAATGAAGCTGAATCGCCGAGTAGAGTCAGAAGCATTTGGCAAGTTACAGGTTCAACACACAGGAGTACCTCAGGCACAGCAGATAACTTGAAGCCGACCCGAAGCAGAATTTAGGTTTCCCAGCTGAAGAGCAGGACCTAACCAAAACTCTGCAGACACTTTGATTTTTGCTAGTCAAGTTCTGGCTAGAAATTTGCCTAACATGCATGGCCAGCATTCAGCTTTGCATACGATCACCACACCGGTGCTGCTCAGGAACGCGGGAGAGTGGTGGCAGCACCGTCCCCCTCCCCAACACCAGCCACCGGCTCCAGCAGCCACACAGGGCTCCAGGTGAGCTGGGTTTCCCACTCGGCAAAGGCCCTGCGCCCCACTGCTCCCCCTGTCTCCCCTGCTTTAGCTCTGCTGCTCTTTGGACCTGTGGTCTTACTCACCAAATTGTCTAGAAAATTAGCCAGGGCTAAGAAAACGGTAAATGGACATGTGCTAGGTTGGAAAGCTGAATCAGCTCCGTAAAGTCCAGCAAGCGTGCAGCCAAGCAGGACCTCCTGTTTTCACCCAGCAGCACAAGGGGTTACCAGCTCCTAACTTCACCGTCTCCTTATGAAGCATGAGGTTCGACTCCCTCTTTCACCTGAGCAAATTCCAGCCGCTCTGATCATGGGCTGGAAACTGTTACTAAACATCTCCAAGTGGACACACTTGCCATCATCCCCGGCATGATAAAAGGTTGCAAGGAAGACCTGAGGGTCTAGGATTGCAGCCACCTGGTTCAAAAAAACTCTCCTCAGTCACCAGGTCTGCTCATTTCCTCAGCTGTAACTTTGGTTTAAAAATCCAAATTCAGGAGAGCTCATCACAGCTGGGAGACAGGTGATACAACCAGGTCACATCAGGCCAGGAGCAACCAGAATCAGATGGGACTAACAACAGTTATTTGAATATTTGCAAAAGATAGTACTTTTGCACTTTGTTAACATAGAAGACTTGCTTGATTGAGTTCTGTTTTCCTCTAACGTTTCTTTCAATTGTCTGTTGCAAACACAAGTCGAAATTACACGGCCCAAACCTCTCCTGCCCTGGTAGCAAGCTCTCACCGCCAAGCTACAGGGGTTGGGCTGGGCACAGGCTGCTAACGGTCTTCTGCAGTGCCACCCCATTGCAAAAGCAAGACAAGAGTGACCTTCAGGAGATGGGGCACGATGCTGTGCTGGTCACTGCGCTTTGGTGACCAGGTGTCCCATGGTCAGCTTTAGGTATTTTAACAAATTTTGGTTTAATTTGATCCCTTACCCAGGTCCTTGCCAGACCCTGCAATAAGTTCAACCAGCAGAAAACTAACCCTGTACACATACAGTGAATAATCTTCTGCCAATTTAGCTCCCCAGACTGGCCCACCATGGGATGACAGGTGGCAAGGCAAGCACAAGGAAAGGTGAGGCGATGATGCAGAGCAGAATCCGTGCCTCAAAATTCAGTAGTGACAGTGTCTGTTGCCCTTCACAGGTCCAGCCCTCAGTGATTCTGGGCACAAGTCCCGTTTCGGAGTCAGCAGAGCTCAAAACATGGATGAGATTTAGATGCATTACTCATTCATCGTGACCCAATCCTCATGACACTTCTGATGGCAAGATTTTCTAAAGACAAGCTGAAATCAGAGCACTGAACCTATGTCCTCTTGAACTCTGAAGAATCACTGACACCATGTTTTGCAGTCCTTACTGATTATTCTGCTATGAACTTCAGTTAAGAACCGTCCATAAATAAACCCCTTAAGTTGGAAGTTGGCCTTTTCGGCTATACCGATCTGAAAATAGTAAAATCTCTCTTATTGTTGCCATGTAACAAACAACTGGATTTTCACATGTTTCAAAGTTATATCTCCACAGGCTTCTGCGCCTCTATTTTTAGTGCGCCTCTCCCAGTAAGAAGCTACAAGACACTGATTCTCCATCACAGCCTGGTTATACAAGAAACTAACAAACACATCTAAGGTATTTCAGCACAATCCAAATTAACTACATAAATATATTTAAATATTTGGTGGTAAAAGATGCCTGCTGACACTGAGGGTGCTGGGATAGGTCTAGATTTACTGAGGATCTGCCGCAGCATGGATTTTGTAGAAAGCACACTCTGCTTTTAAAGCAGAACGATAAGAAACAAAGAACCATCACATCCTTATAAGGAATAACTTACTAGTACAAATATTGCAAGAACAGAGAAAGTAAACACGGAGGTTTCATAAATGTTGGAATTTTCACTCAAACAGGGAAGAAAATACTAGCTCTGCCTCATTTATAGTCTTTAGATCTTATAACAACACAGTCAACTTGAAAGCAGACAGCAACACTATATATTAATGCGGCAGATGTGGAGACACTGACTGGACTACCATTAAAAGTAGAATACTTTGCATAAAAATTAAAATTTGATATACTATAAACAGCAGGGAGGGCACGCTCTGCTTACACAAAAATAAAATAACCTTGCGTTCTACAAGGTATGGTTTCAAACAAAATGCAGTACGTGCTAGGGGTTGCTTTGTTGCACTGAACACAGGGCACAGTCTTTCCAGAAAGATTTCAGCCTCACAGGTAAACAGCTAAAAGGATGCCAGCACATTTGAAAACTATTACTAAAAAAAAAAAAAAAAAGCAAGAAAGAGAAGAATTTAATAGATCACTTTCTGATTTGCCCTTTTTAGAGTATCACTTTCAGTACTGGAAGATGTGTGTTTCCTCCTAGGTAATGACAGGCACATCCTGCAGTTGTCGTTTATTCTTCAACTCCTATTTTCCGTTTACTTTCCTCTCCAGATCCTCCAACCTCTGCTCATACAACATAGGTCACTCAGCAATCTTACTGTCCTCTCTTTACCAAAGTGGAAGAGAGGTGGAAAACTGCAGCTCGGCAAGACGAGGTAGTGTGCCAAGTCTTCCCCCAGTCGACATAAATAGATTATATTTTCCAGATGAGCATCTCTGACATCGAGGCGGAGCATCGGCAATATTCTCTGCGGTGAAACACGAAACACCGAGGAGATGGGAAGATTTTAGCACCGCAAGCAGTGGTATGATTAGGGGGTTTTTTTGGAGGGTACAAGATCTTTCACTGTTGCCCAGCAAATCACTAAAGCTTCCATAAGTTTAAAAAAAAAAAAAAAGCTCAAAGTAATATTTTCCAACCTTTCACTAAGAGTAGGGGCCAAAACCACATGTTTTAAAGGTCCTCCACAGTTTTATTATTAGAAGTAGAAGCCCTACTGATACTGATGAGTCATTTGTATTGGCGGAAACCAAGAACACCCATTTTCTTCATGGGTTACAAAGCTCTCAATGTGGTTTTCTATTCATTACTGGTCGAAGTAGTTGACTAAAACCAAAACAAGTGACAAGAACTCACCTTATTGTTATTAAAGACTGTTTTATACCAGCTGATTTTGTTTATCACACTTTTAGAGATGGCTTATTTTTCACCCAATTCCACAAAAAGAAGAAAAATACACAAAAGACGAATAAGAATCTAAACTCCGTGACAGTAAATCCAGAAGCGCACAAGGATAATTCACTCCGCTTCTGCAAAGGCTTTTGTGATCGACTAGGAAAGGAAAAAGAAAGGAGGGAAGAAAAAAAAACCACAACAAGAAGATCAGTTAAAAATCATCAGTCAGCAGAAGCTATCGTTTTAGGATCCTTATGAGTAATCAGAATAGAGTCTGTAAATAAAGAAGCAGTTGTACAAGCGCATAAGTTTTCATCTTCATGCAAATGAAGGAATCCTTTCACTCTAACAACCAGCGTCATTGCCACACAGCAGAGAAAGACCAGACTAAGAAATAGCAAAATTCTGAAAATTAAAGATAGCTAAACCCAGGTTTTTAAAGTTTAATCAGAATTCCTTGCTGGCTTTAAAGATTTCTGCCGTAAAAAGAGGTGGAGGGTAGGAGACTGTTCAGCTTGCAATTGGCATGGGAAAATACAATTCATCTGCTGGACTTGCCATACCCAAATGGGGAACAATGCTCGGGGGGGATTTTATTTTTTTTTTTTGGTAACGCCCCATTCAGAAAAAAAAAGAAACAAAATAAACCCCAGAGGTTTAGTCCTGCTGAACATCCATAGCATCTAGATGCACTTCGAGCACAATCTCCGCAGCGGTGCAACGAATTTCTACTTTACCCTCTGCACCTAGCAGAGCAGCAGCCTGGCAAAGTGACAGTGTATCTTGGTATTACCGGGGAAGAAAACCACAGCAAAGCAGTGACCGGAGAACTGAAAATAACCTTTGAACAACGGCTCGGCACTGACTCTGGTCTCTCTGCCTGCGCCTCCTATTGTGGATAGTTTATAGCGAGGGTTGCTCCAAGCTGCACCAGACACGTGAGTCAGCAAGAGCAGCTTGTAGGAAACTGCTGACATGTTCAACTGCTCTCACATACACTGAACACACCTACCCACTAAATAAAAAACAGACTGCATGCAAATCGGGGGAAAGGAACACCTCCACACCTACAGTTCCTGTTTTCCTAGTTCAGGTTTAAATTTTAAAGCGATCACTAATAAAGAAAAAAAAAACAAAACAAAACAACAAAAACCAAAAACCTCAGTGGATGTCAGCTATAGTAAGCAGCTATGATTAAGTCTCAAGGGTCATTTTGTTTATTTAAAGAGACGTAACTGCTTTTCCTCTTTGCAAAAAAACAAAATTGCTGCTCCACAGCCCAGAAGCCCTGCACGGTGACAAGCAGTAAACAGTTCCTGTTTTTCTTAGTGGGGAAGACTCTTTTTGAACCTATGCACCAAAACCTGTCTACCCATCACAGCCCGGCTGAGTGTTTTCAAAGCTCAGGAGCAAATATAGAAGCTTCCCGCTTCCATTTCGACTCCTACTAGGGATAAAGTGGAAATTCCCAGGTTCTTCATTCCTAACAGCTTTTCAAGCATCTGTTCTGATGATACAACAGCAGAGAAAGTTATCAGTCAAGCTGTATGCATATTACAGGTCCTGGGAATAAATCTGTGAGGATCTGACCCTTTCAGGTCACCTTTCACACTAAAAAGAAGAAGAAAACGGTGTACCTCGGGTGTCTCTTACCCCTGTCTCAAGCCGAACGGGCACACATCTATGGGTGTGCTGAGATGCCAGTGGAACGCAGCTGGCGTTCTTCAGGTTGTTGTTGTGGCTCTTTCTGCGTAAAGATCAATACAATCAAGCAGAGGAGCCTTCTGAGCCCAATTTTTGACGGATCAAAGTTCTGCCGTATATGTAAACATAAAGGTTTTTCCGAATTTATTCCCTTGTTCCTTTTTATTTACCTGTTCTGAACATGTTGCTGCTCTTTGATCAATACCATTAGTTCCAGTGACTCAGGTGCTTCGAGTCCACCACTGGCCACAAAGGCATTTGAATGCATTCCACTGCTTGCCTGCTTTAAAATTATAATTCATAGTCCAAGAGTGGCACAGTAAGTAATGTTCTTTTCGATCCACTACAAAGATGTTTCCGACTAACTAAAGCAAGACTCAGCTGGCTATATTCATACATTTTACATCTTCTTGATGCAAGCTTCAAATGAATGCGTAATATTCAGGCAGCTGCCAAGGTTAATGCCTTTTGGGCTGAATTTAAAGGAATGATGACCATTTTTTGTAAAAAGCTGAATAAGCATTTTGAGCACTATTCTGGAAAACCTTAGGGCGTTACTGGGGGTAGAAATCTACTGCCCATTCAGCTACTATAACAAAATCATTTAGGCACCTCCTCAAATATCAGTAAAGAACTGCAGTATGAGAAAGACTCTCTTCCACATTCTCTTAGAGCATTTGTAGTCAGGAGGAACACTGAAAGCAGCAGGACTAACTCAAGACTTAGAGAAAGCTTTAAGTTTATATCCAAATTTTCTTCAACACATTAACAGAATGACTTGTATATTTCCCCTAACATAGTTCAACCCAGAAACCACTAATACACGACCATCACACCCAAAATGAGCCTAGCTGGAAATTCAGACCCAGAGGTGAAAGACGGAAGCATGCATGCCTTCAAACCTAAGTCAGATCTGCTAAACACTACAGGCATGATCATGCAACTTGTAAACTGAGAAGCCGTTCAGAGAGCATTCCTTCGAGTAAAAAGGCACGTACATTTTGATTTGAATATATAAGCCATGTTCATACTACCGAAATTAAAATCACAAGAGACTCTCCTCACGTCACACAATAAACGCTATTCAATTTACACCAACAGTTTATTACATAAAAATGTCATTACTACTGAAATGATTACTTCGCATCTATTAATGTTACACATCTCGTTTCTCATCTTAATGCCATAAACGTCTCTTAGCTACGCTTTAAGAGGTCTCCTCTTTAGCTGTGCATATGTGAAGTCCTAATGAAAAAGAGTACCACAGGCACACGATGAAAAAACATCTATTTTTATTTTTCTTGGATTTAAAAAAAAAAAGTGACCGCCAATTAGTTTTTTTCACAGCTGGTGATAATTTTGGAGAAAACCTTAAGGAAAATAACTAATTGGCAATCACATTGCAGCCTTGTTAAGAAAAATAGCTATTGCATTTCAGAACAGAAAAAAATCAAGCAATGAAAGTTTTAAAATAGGCAAAGGCAAGCAACTTCTGTCACATATTCCACAGTACACATCATCTATACAGCGTTTTATTTTCAGCTTTGTCATTAATTACGCACACACAGAAAGAGATACGCAAAATTGCTATACAGTACAGGGATTTTATTAAACTCATTAATTTCAGTGAGCGTCTGAGGCCTTCTACAATGTCAAAGATTTACCTGAATCTCCTCTTATTAGGAGCGCCGTGTCAATGCCTACTTATTGGGATTTGGACCATTATTCTCGGCTAACCACTTGGGTGCTATCTCTAACTTTCCTTCATGCCCAGCGCAGAAGAACAAACAGCCAATGGTTTTTTGCTGCAAAATGAATGACAGAAAGCAAAGAGGGAAGGCGAGGAGGGTGTCCCATCACACCACCGGCACATCCTGCCAGCGTGCGTGACATTAATACCAAGACATGTTCGAGCTGTGCTCCAGGTCAGTAAAGGACTAAAAATACCTGACCTAGCACTGCTTCCCAGTGTGAGATATTTGGGCACAAAAAATTGCTGATGATTAACCAGTTGGGATCTGTCAGCACGTGCACCAGTCGTGCACCTTCTGCGTGCGCTTTTCCCATCCGATCCTCACAATTGTAAAAGTTTTCCAAAAATTTAGTTGTTTAAGCACAAATTACACAGCAGAGTTGCCCGGAAATGCGCACACTGCTTCTGTGATGCATTTCTGCAAAAGACTTCTAAATATCTTGACAACCATCCTACCTGCAAAATCCCTAGGGACCTTTCTTGCCCACTTGGCAGCTCAGCGTACTGGCGTACGCCTGCTTGAATGGCTCATCCAGTGTTACAGAGCACGCTAACAGGGAAACGAGACCTATGATCCTGATTTTTTCAATCCTCTACTTTTCCAATTAGTCACGGCTCCCTTCCATTTCTTGCAGAGCACCTTCAGAACAGCCTTTGAAGCTGGAGGGTCAAATGTGAAAAACGATGCTGAAAGCACAGGTTCAATACACCGCAGGGAAGTACAACGCCGATCCATTTTGCTGCACAAGTGCCCAGATCCCAGTGACGGGGGGGGTGCAGGCGGGTGGATGGATACAAAAGGCAACGCAGGCTTTTAAAGGAACAAGCCCACATCTGAAGTGGAATTTTATTTCTATCTGCCAGATGTAAAGACTCCTACAACACCGGTTTCAGGCTGTTGCTACAACAGCCCTGTAGACCAACAGCTTCACACACAACCTTATCGTTTTACTCCATCCATCTCATCAAACGCAATTATCTCAACTTTCAGTATTTACATACCTGAAGAAGTCAATTTACCCCAAGCACCACCACCCTCTTCAAACTGCAGAGCATTCCACCATCTACAGCACAATCTCAGCCTGAAAAAAACGGCCTTGTTTCTAGCTCGAGCCCCAGAAGACCAAATTAAAACATGCACAAGTTCCACCACAGTTCCAAAGTCTTCGAAAACGGGCTTTCATCACGAAAACACCGAGACAGCTTCAACTGGAGCAACCAGCAACACTCTTAATTTCCCAATCTTTCCAACATCCTAAAGCGTGATTCTCATTAAGGTGTCACCCCTGCCTCCCGTTTTTTGTTAACAGAGTGAAAAACGCGGTTTACTCCGGAACCGTCGGGGGTGGGGTGGGGGCGGAGGGTGAGGGGCTCCGGCAAGAAGGGGCACACTGATCTCACGATAACTGAAGCGTTTGAAGCAAGACACCCGCCGCATTACAAAAATAGCCTGCTCCACAAAAGGAGAGGCATGATTTCACACTTCGCGTCTCTCATGACAGCCAGCGTCTCCGCGGCGCGCTCGCCTTGCCTACACGCTCCGTTTCAGCGATCCAAGAAACTGTTCCCGGAGTTCACATCTCTCCCCAAACCTACAAAAAATG
>VYXH01005015.1:49178-190548 GCA_013397275.1 Burhinus bistriatus | reverse complement strand
TAAGTGCTCCCGAGGCTAAAAACAAAAACAAAACCCCATCAAGTCGTCCCAAGGCGAGAGGGTTGGTTGTTCTTTGCCTCGTCTCAACGGGTGCAAGGTGCCTGTTTCCGAGCAGTTTCCCACCCCGAGGCTGGGCGCCATGCTGCCTTTCCTTCCTGGCATGCTTTCCTTCGCAATGGAAAGCTGTGATTCCTGCAGATTATGCCGGTGCTGGCAGCCGGCACTTCTGAGCGGGACCCCAAATGCCACGAGACGTGAAATGCAATTGGAAGAACCGGTAAATGAATAAACTGCATTCTACAAGGCTGAGTTATTCAGCCGGGCTAGGGCAGAAAAACATAAAGATGAAAGACGGCTGATAAAAAGGAAAGTTAAAAAATAAATGATTCACAATAGGGGCCATGAGTGAGATTATGTCTGGAGACATCTCTAATTAAAGGGCGTTGGACAACTAGAGGGTTACATTTTCCTGGGTCAGTGGTCTTGAAAAAGAAATTGCAGTTGCAGTAATGTCAGTAAAGAACGATGGTGACCTACTGCTAACAAAAGCACGTTCAGTAATTAACGTGCATGTTTGTTATTTTTTCTGTGTTTATGTCAGGTTTTATTGTACATTTTCATCCTCTGTTTCCCCCTTTCACTACAGATGATACATAGCGTTTTCTGTATCTTTTAGAGTGGAGCAGTTTCTGTGAAGTTATTTCACTGATCTTTTCTCCTGAAATTGCAGCAGCTGCGTCAGGCTGCCTGCGTTTTCCAAGTCTACTATGCTACAGAGAGCTATGCAAATACTGTGTGCCAACACAAAATCAACTCTTTGTATATAACGACAAATACATTGTCACTTTTCAAAAGCGTAGTTCTCCCCTGGCTTGCATTTTGCACGGTTGTCCGCTTGTGTAAAGTGAAAAGCATTTTGGTTTAGTAGCATTTTACCCCTACTTCTCCTAGCTACATGTGGCTGTAGAATAGCACGCCACTGGAGAATTCAACTCATAAACTTCACTTTCCCTTTCCAAGTAATGTTCATATAAAGCCTTGCTCACAAGTGCCATTTAAGTTCTGGTTCTGCAGACATATGTAGTGTTAAGCATGTGAAAAGTCCTACAGTATGTAAGGGGACTTGTCATGTGTTTAAATGCTAGCAGGACTAAGTCTCCTTGTTGCCTTGTTTTTCCTAGAGACACAAAAATAATTTTGTATTGGCATAAGAGATAAAAATACTATATTGAGAAGGACTGAGAGATAAAAATAAGCCATGCAGCATTTGTAATGCTTTAGTTAGCATGCTACATGCCCATTATGCCACTGCATTCAAAGTGCACATATTCTGTTGTTTACAACATGCTCCAGGAGATACGGCTCCAGGTAGTCAAAGCTGGCCAAACAGAAAACGCAACAAAGCACTCTGTATAAACCTCTGCCCATAGCGCACATTTCTGAAAGGCACCATAACTGCCATTTATCTTACTGTCCGACATGTAAAAATGAATGTTACTATTTGGCTTAAAGGAAGCGTAATGTGAAAACGTCCATTTTAGATTTTAGAATTCTGTTTACTCTGTGACAAAATTTGCAGTGACTTCAGTGTGAACCAGATCATGCTTGTGCAGGATGGAGATCGGCACAGAGTGAAAGAAGCTAGAGCCAAGCAGGCACTGGGCATGTAGGCTTTTTGAAACCTCACCAAGCAGCTCTATGCAGCTTTTGGTACCCAGATACTGTTAATAATTTTGTAATCAGGGTGGTCAACTCATAGTGGAAGACAGAGTTCAGATTTGTGTGTATCATTGAGGTCCTGATTTTATTATGGTCCGTCACATCTCTATATAAACCACGAAAACTTGGGGAAATCTAAACAGTTGGTTCTCAAAGACAGAAGAAATATTACACAGACTGAATGAAACCTACTGTTTAAAAATGCTGGGTTTATATCATGTGTATTACATGTTAATGCATTGGCTTCCCAATTCGTTCCCAAACTGCTTATACTCCAGCAACAAATCCGGTCTGATCCTGTTTCCATTGCAATCAACTATCTTCACACCTCAATTTTTGTATATGTAACTATTTCTGGACCGTTTTTCTTGAAGTATAGCCAAACATGCATTCCAGACAAATAGGAATTATTTGAAGAGATGTCATGTATGGTCTCTCAGAATGATCCACAGTTTGTCAAGGAACAACAACAAAATAAAGTAAGAATAAATGGAAGAGGTACAATTTAGAAGTTACTCCATGAATATTTGAGGGATAACTCACCGTGAATGCTGTGATGCTGTCCTCGAGAAAAGGCTGCATCCACACATTCAGCAACTGGTTTTAGCTCAACTCTGTGGACAAATTTCCTGCTTACATGTTACCTTTACTAATGGCTTAATTAGGTGGTTTCCCCACACTGCCGTGTCTTTATCCCTTTAGAGAGGACCGCCTGGTTGAGCTTATGGCACTTGACCTACTTTTCAGTATTTTCTTTATGGGTAACACAAAACTTCCCAGAATATTTGAATTATGAATATCTATTTCAATGATATTTCATATGTAAATTAAAAAGATTTTAAATGGAATCCAATATTGTAAAACATGTCCCAACATCCCTTCCTGAGATCTCATTTGCATATCAATCTCGTAACTTGAATAGTCTTAATAGTGCCACTTGTTGGAGAGCTCTGTGTATTGCAAGGTATTTTAATCACGTATTTATAAAAACAAATTGCTTTTTCCTGGTGATAGGTAATTCCTAATTTAAAGTGCTTCAGCAAGAGATGAAAGTACTGCACAGAACAACTTCTTTTGCAGTCTTGGCTTCAACCATGCTGACTCGAAACCTCTATGAATGAGCAACACGTTAGTGGATCTTAATGCAACTTGATCTTTACAATGGTAATGAAGGAGTGAAAAAGGAAAAATCAGGACAAAATGTTGCGGTTTTTAATTGAGGAAATTGTCATTTCCTTCCAAAGTACCTTTTACCCTGCAGCATCTGGGTGAAAAAGATGAGCTTTCCTGGATAAGCCCTGGTCCTGTGCACAGATCTAAGTCATTATTAATCATTATGCACATACTCTCCTGGGTTGTGCAGGTAGAATTCATGAAATTGCATCATTTTCTTTGCAGCGATTAAGAAATTCACAGTTGATTACTGATTATACTACAGGCACCATATGGCTTTTCGCAACCAGATTCTCACACACCCCAGGTACATTGCGTTTCCAGGAGCACTGACAGTACGAACAGCACGCCCTGAGTCGGTAGCTGTGACGGCTACGAAGGAGACATTGTAGTGGTGCGTGATATCAAAGATCCACAATGTAATGTCTCCACAGCATGGCTTGACATCACATCAAAAGCTCCACAAAGGAACATGTGCGTGCACAGAGCATCAGATCTCCGGCATGGTATTTTGAGACACTGGTGAGACATAATATTCAAAATATATTGAAGTATTAACAGAGCGTTGTTACTGGGACTAAAATTATAGTGTCAGGAAGCAAGGCAGGAAAAAATGGCCGACACTGAGCTTTAAAAAAATAGATGCAGGTAACATAATAGAAAGAGAATTTAAGGAGCTGTTGACTTTGTGTGTCAAGAAACTGAGGGTCAGGAATCATTTAGGTTTACATGTTATGTCCAAAACATGTTCTGTGGTCACTAAGTCAAATGGTAGGGTCTTCTCTGGTGGTTATCTTTTTCAAAAAAAGAGAAGTAAACTGTTCAGATCGCCTCCTTGCTGGGCTTGCCAGACTTTGGTATGACATATAGTAATTTGGGAAAAGTAATTGCAACACCTCTGCTAGATAAATAGGATGAATGGCGTAAAGATTATTTTTTCCATTGGTCCTACAAGAAGTCAGAATTTGTCATCCCCAGAGCAAACACAATCCTAACAGCCTTCTGGTGTCTTGAAGTTTAGTGTGGTGAGAGGCAGTCCAAATACAGCCCACAGCAAGTCCTGGAGACAGCCAGCGAGGTTAAGGTTTTGTCCTCGCCCATTTTGTCTTTAAATCAGTGCCACCTTCTGAGATTTTTAATAACTCTAGTACTGCTTTCAAATTTTATTTTTTTTTACTTAATATGTTTGTTATTATTTACAATTAGTGAATAACATTTTAGAATTTGCTTTTAAGCTTGTGTTTTAAAATATAACTGCTTTTTTTTTCTTTTTCTTTTTTTTTTTTTTTTAAGCGTTCCAAAGGTCAAATCTGGCAAATTCCCTGATTCTGCAGGTCTGGATGATCCCAGAGTCTGCTTCCAAAAGCGAAAACATCTGTAATGACATATTTAAACCTCCGTTCATATTCCCCTATCACTAAGAATCAGCACAGGCAGATCAGCTCCAAAAGTCATTTGAGGGCAATTGTGGACAAAGCTCAACCTTGTTTTAGCTCAGCTTGCTCAAAAGCCTTGTAATCCATTTTTTCAACAACCTCTGTCTTTACAGTTACCCAGAAAAGTGAAGATATCTGCAGCAAACTGTGAGAGCGTGGGCAAAGCATCTGCCTTGGCAAGGGGGTCTTGCAAATGAAGGCATGGAGAAGAAGATTGGAAAAAAGCTCCTTTCTCTTGAGCACTGCTGAGGGACGGAAAACATCTAGAACTGGAGAACCAGGAGGGCGCATGGAGATTAACCCAGATGTGACAGAACGGCGTTTGTGCTCTAGACAGTAAATATCAGTCATGAGACTTTTTCCATTCAAGAGCACAGAGGTATTTCTGAGCAATCTAGGTCTCAGTTCTGACATGTCGCAGGACACCAGTAATCTGGCAAGATTTAATTCAAACTCATGATTTTGGGAAGGAACAGAAGATGGGTAAGAAAAAAAGCACTATTACCTGGGGAGAAATTACTGCTTCTCAGGAGTCTTCTACTCCACATAGTCTTCAACATCAGTGAGAGTTTATGCACATGCACCAGTGGCTGACTAGATCCAAATCCATTAATTAGAGTAAAAGCCTTGAGGTAGTTATTAGTCACAGGCAAAGGTCCTGGGTTGGTAACATCTCTGACTTTCTAGCACCCGTGATTCTGCTTTCAGTGGATAACTGCAACAGCGGCTTGGTGCAAATAAATTTCCTTCCTTCCAGGCTGGACTGTGCAGCCACAGCCCGGGACATCTTGCTGTCATCACAAGCAAGTCACGAGGAGTTTCTTCAGAACTGGCAGTGGTGGTGGGGTGTCCGACTGGATGGCCGGCTGCCGCTTGTGCCTCTGGTGACCTCTCCCTTGGTCCTCAGCACCAGGCTGCCGTCGTGGCGGCCATGTGCTCCCTTGGCCTCAGCAGGAGGAGACATACTTTGCCGAGCGTGCTGCTGCTTCAGCCTGAGGAGGTATGGTGATGAGTCATTCAGGATGTAGCAGATGGCGGGAAACATGAAGCCATGAAAACAATGCAATGCAGGTAGGACTGGGAGAAGAGAGTGGGGCACTGGAGATGGGCGGTGGAGATGGAGGGCGGGAGGAGGAGGCAGAGTTCAAAGCCACCAGCTTCGGCAGAGCCTGGCAGTGGTGGACACTGCTGTGTTATGGGGCATGGCCAAGGTGCCCATCAGTGTGCCTTCAGAGGGAGGGGTGCAAAGTGACACACAGCAACATGCGGGAATGTAAAATTTAAGAGACAAGTCTAAGCGTCATGTAGTTTAATAGCAATGTGTACTTCATGTAGCTGAAACATGACTGGAGCATAAGAAGGCTTGTGGAGGTCGGGGATGCCTTCTGGCTGAACAGAAGCCTGAGAAGGACCAGCAGGAGGGCAGGTGGGGAACATGGAGGATGCAGATGTACTGACATTCAGCTGGCACACAGTAGCCGTAGTGGTGCAGTGGCTCCCACCACCTCTGATAGCCTTGGAGTAGATGTTGGAGTATTTTGGAGTTGTTATTCCATGCTAAATCCCTGACACTGTGCAGTTCTGAGGCAGGCGGTTGAGGTGCCTCAGTACTATACTGAAGGCTTTGGCTTTTGCAGGGGTAGTTTATTTTGCTTTTAGCTCTAATACTAACCAAAGAACTATGGATCCCAACAAATCCGTGGGTTTCCACTCAAATAACTAACAGCTGTTCGATTCATTTACTTCTCACATCAATTGTTTTTGCTTTTTTAAAAAAGCTGCAGGATGTTCTTGCACTTTAAGCAAGGACTAGGACAGAAAATATATTTCTGTAAGGGTGAAGATGGCTTTTTCCATGCAGAGGGATTTATAAGCTGCATTAATATATTTTTTGATTAATAGATAGTGTTGCTGAAGTGTTAGCACTTATGGCAGAGGTCAAGTCTCTGTTATTTTTCTGTCTTAGAGGTGAAAGCAGAGTGCATTGGCTTGCAGCATGTGTGTGATATTTTTTTTTGTAGCTGTGGCAAATAATTGTGACCCCTGATTACTGGAGTGATTTAAAACTGCTCTTTGCTATGTTAACTTGAAGTTGTGAACTACAAAGGTCTGCTGTGAATAGCATATGAATAGAAAAGGGACTCTGCTGGAACTCGCTATTATGTTTGAAGTTGGTAGAAACTAGAGATTGAAAAGACCCGCTAGTTCACTGAATGAATTCATTGCACATGCAAGATAGAAACTCCTTGCACAGTGATATCCTTCCTACATTTCTCAGGAAAAAGAAAACATGTTGAGATGTTTCTGGAGAAAATGCTTTGACACAGTACAATCCATTAGGATGTCTACATTTTGACCTGGTCTGCCATCTAGGTAATTTTTGCATCAAATTTGCAGTGTCAGTTGCAGAATGACTAAAAAATTAAAGCTTTGTGTAAAACAAAGATGATTTATTATGTCTTTCTCTTATGCTGATAGGAAATGTTATTCCACTGCTGTTGCAGTTCTGGTGTTCCTTGAAGAATTGTCAGTTTACTCTAAATGTAAATGTCGTGAAAAAATATATATGAAATGCAAGGTTGATTTATTTTTTTTTTTCCACTTTTAAATAGAAGTCCAACAAAACATTTTTTAACAGCTGACAGCCTACAATGTCTGAAATTCACATAGTGACATGGGTAGAAGCTTGAAAGCGGTCAGTAAGGAAACAAAAAATTGGTGATATTTGGTGATTATCCCAAGAGGAAAGAAAAAAATAAACAAAGGATGCGAAGAGTGATAAGCAAATTCCATGAGAAGAAATTTCAATCGTCTAATAATTGAACTTAATTTAATTTAACTAGACGTGTAGGCCAAGAAACCTTTTTCTTTTTTTTTTTTTAATGGACTTTCATGGGAAGTTGATAGAGTTCCTCAAAGGAATAGACTTGCTAGCTGCAATTTATGTACGGTACAGCCTACTTTTGTCTCTAGCTTATGAAATTTGGTCTAGTTTGTCATGACTACTTTCTTTGTTAAAAGGTAAAATGCACATTGGGCAAATGTTCTATGGCAATTTGCATAAAAAGTGATGACAAAGAGCAATTAATTCCTCATTATTATGCAGTGAAATGCTACTTTGCTCCTAAGTGACTGTAGAGGAGGGCTTTTTCTCTGTGTGTAAATCTGTTGCGGCATTGTTCTAAAAATAGTACTTAAGAGCCCTCTGCACTCTTTATAAATCAGGGTCTTTGACACTCCATTCGATTCTCCACGGAGAGATTTTTCTCACACATGCTGAACACTACAAGTATTGCCCCAAATGTTCATCACACTAATAAGCATCAGAATTTTGTTAGATAAAGTGAGATAGAGGAATTTAATATTTTGTCAAATTAGATCTCTATCCTTTTTATCTGGAGATCAGCATTCAAAGTACACTCAGATCACACACAAATAGAAACATATTCCTACCACACACAGCTAGTCTGTAGAGAACAAAGAGTCAAGATACCGTTTTCTATGGAGGCTTGATTCTGAGTACAGATTTCATTACTGGCTCACCATAGGATAATGAAATTCCTTCAGGGCAAAGATGAGGTACATCAAAGAGGCAGCGTGGAGAGGCAGACTTTGTTAGTGCATGCTCTGTCACCTGCATTACTGGTCCTTGCCTGCCTTTAATTTGTAAGGAAATGCTAGTAATTCAAACTCTTTTATTGGACCAACTTATATTTATATATATACATGAATACATGTATGTGCATACGCACACAGAAATATATATATTTCAAAATACAAAGCCTTCTGGAAGTTGCGTGACTTCTTTGCAGCTGAAATGGAATACAGAAAATGATTAATTTCTTGCTAGCAAAAATGACCTGTGCGGGTCCTAAAAACATCTTTGCATTTAGTAAATAAATGCTGTCTGCACCATGTAGATAAATAACCCTTCATGCAACTTTGCCTTTTTATTTCTGTAGCAATTCAGAGTGACTTTGGTGCTTATGGAAATGAGAGGCCAGTGTTCGGTGAGACCAGGAGCTGCTGAAGACATGAACCACCAAAGCTTTCCCACAAAGCTTTGCTGATATGGGAACAAAAGAGTTGCCCTACAGAAACCATCACGGGTCTATCTAGTCCAGCATCCCGCCTCTGGCAGCGGCCAGTAACTGATGCTTCAGAGCAAATCAAAACCACAGCAAGCCCTCGCTAATTGTGAGATGCTACGCATAGAGGAAAAAAAGGTTGATCCTGACTCACAAGAGAGCAGTTTATGCCCTGAAGCATGAGGTTTGATTTCCCTTGTATCCGTTTGCTTAACTCACACAGTTGCAAATACTATTTCTGCTTAAAAGAGTTTCTAATCCGCTCTTGGATCCTAATCAACAATCTGCCTCAATAACCTGAGTTACCAGGAAGTTCTTGGGGCTGAGCATACACTGCGTGGAAGCTATGTGCTTTGCTAGTTTAGGGAAAGTTTTCCAGCCTTGGCCTAACACCCACTGCCCTGAGGATCAGACCTAATTGTCTAGATGAAAAATACCCAAGCTACCGCTCCCTTCCCCTTGAGTCCTCCCTCACTGAAGCAGTTAATTCTTTCCCACCCCCTGCTTGCAAAACTATTGCTTTGAGTAGATTTCTTTTGCTGGCACAGGGCAGCGGCTCCTGCTTCCTGTCCTTCTAGGAGGTTTGGACAGGTTCCTCTGTGCGTCTCACCTCAGTATGAGAGAGGTCTGCCTGCAGGCGGGGGATGCTGCCTGGCCCTCAGCCTCCCATTGTTGCAAAGGAGAGGGCAGTGATGGGCAGAGGAACAGGGCAGAGGAGAAGCTCACAGAAGGCAGCAGTGATGCTAGCTCCTTCCTGCTCTTCCAGCATTTCCTCCTGAAGTAGCAGGGGCTCTTCTCAGGCTTCCATTGTATGTGGAAGCATACAATGCCTGTGAGACTCCCTTTCCTTTCCAGCCTACTCCAGATTTTCTGCTCTCCTGGGCAAGAATGCAAGCAACGTTTTCAAATCATCCTTTGATGACCTTGAATGACCGGAACATCATTGCTGAGTAGTCTTGGCTCCTTTACAGCAGAGCAATAATCCTCTCTGTGCTCTCCCCATTGACTGTGGGTTTCTTTTATGTACATCTCAAAATGATTACTTAAATCCAGCACACAGACCATAACAGTAATACCAGGAGGTAAAGGGATCCAAAAAAAGCTTAACTACTTCCCATGGGATGTAAGTGCTGAAGCGTAAAGGGGTGACCCTAAGCTCCTAAACAGACAGGTGCCTCCTAAACAGAGAGGTGCCTCCTACATGAAGAGGTGCCCAAACTCTGTAGGTTTTAATCTCAAAGCTGGCCTTCATGACCTGAGGCTGTCCTTGCTGCTTAGGCGCAAACAAGCCTCAGTTTTGATGGTGGCAAGCAGACTGGTGCCTATGGGTGTGCTTCCAAGACATCTCCAAACAGCCCTCATGGGCACTGCTGCCATCCTATCCCTACCTCTGGCTGTGTTTTCCCATCTCTCCCCTGCAATTTGCCCCTTGGGCAGACACTGGTATTTGTTTGACCTTGTAGTAAGCTGGTGTGGGAGCTAAAGTGGCTGCACATTTCTTTGCAGGATTAGTTTTCTGCCAGCTTAACTTCTTGAACCAGCTGACCAGGAGATCAGACGAGACCAGGGCTGGTGCAAAGGGATGAGTGGGAATGGGAGGCTGGGGACAGGGTGGAGCACCCTGGACTTGCGTGGGACCTGCAGCCTCAAGAGTCCAGCAATGAGGCACCTCTGCCCCAGCCTGGCAGAAGGTGCTCTGCCCACTCAATGCTCCCCGGCATGGAGGCTCACCAGGATCTGCTGTGTGGCAGAGCCAGCAGCACCTCTGCCTTTTACAAGGGGCAGTGCTGTAAGTCCAGCGAAGAGCGGTGGGGCGGTGGGGTGGGGAAGGAGGAGCGGGGGGACAAGGGGGTCAGGCAGCGGGCTCAGACTGCAAAGAAAAAGTGATGAGTCTGGAGGCTCATCGCAGGCTGAGAGCTCTCGAGCCCCATGAGCCCCTTTGATGTGAGGCAGAGGCACCGGGCGAGTTGGGAGCACTGCAAGGGCTGGGCACAAGCAGCCTGTATGAGCAGTGAGGATGGACATGTGCATGTTTTGCTGGATAAGGTCCATTTCCCTTCATGCTTTCACCACACCTAATGTCACCCGTGTCTCTGTTTCCATCAGCTTTCTGAAGAGCTCTTCAGCTGTCGCTCCAGCTATGTCAAACAACAGAACAAAACCCAAATCAGAGCCCTTGTTTAGCAATGATCTCCACACAGGGGATACAGCTTGCCAAATACAGAAGAGGTCTGAAGAAGCTGCCTGCAGTGTGTCAGTCTGTTTATCTAGCATGGCTCATGCTATTTTGTTTGCTTAAGTGTCATTACCTGCATCCAGGGAGAGGTGGGAGGCATGTCTTCTGCGAGCTATACTGAATTTTCCTGAAACTACTGAGTGAAGAGAATGCCATTTCGTGTCAAGAAACTGTTATATCACCTATGCGTGTTTTATGTTGTATTCTTCAGACTACATTTTACATGCCTGGGGTGTATACATGTGATCTACTGAAATCGCTTGCTGTCTTCCATAATTTATGCTGCCCTTCAGTCTTAGCAGTGTGCATAAACTTCAGCGACGCTTTGTCACTCCTCTCTAAATCATTGTGAAAAATCATCCGAGGAACAGCACTGTACCCGGGGCATTCTGTGTTTCGCCTGCTCCACTTTCCAGACCAGGCTCTGAGATGGTAGGATGACACAGCAGAAGAAAAATCACAGCCAGCAAGGTGTGAAATAACCATCCCTGATAGTAAGAAATTAGAATGGAAAATGTGTTAGTACGAGCCTTGACATGGCTTGATTCAACCTAGCAGTGTCGTCCTGGGGGTGGTGGAGTCAAGGAAAATCCAGCTTTCCTGAAGGCAAATGTTCCCCTTGTTCTTCAGGCAGCCTCCTCATAAAACCTCACGGTGAGTAAATAGATGTAATGGAAATGGGAAGACGTGAGGGTTAACCTTTAAGTCACCAGGGGTTTAGCATTTACCGTTGTCATGCAGGACTGTACCGAGATTATTTGTTTGCTATCACTTAATCCATTTATAATGCAGCATACTAATCCACAATTTGTCATTTGACCCATTGCTGTGCTATCAGGAGCTTTGTCAAAAGCATTTTGGAAACCTGCTGACACTTCCCACTTCCTTAATTTGCTGGGAGTTTTTGCAGGTTTGCGAGGAGACAGCTGCAGCCCAGCTGGCCTCATCCTGCACACCCAAATTATCCTCATTCATGGTTGCACACAGTGGGCATCCTCAGCCCTGGGGTCGGCATTACCTACGTTCATTTCTGACTCATCTTTTGGAACAGGGAAATTCTTTAGTCCTAGGAAACACCCTTGTTTTTCAAAGTTGCATTGCAGGCTCTTGCCAGTCACTCTGTTCTGAAGTTTAGCTGCTTCTGAACACTCCTGGATTCTTTTAACTTCATCAGCTTGGTTTTCTCAACTTGCTCCAGTACGTCTTCTTCAGAAATGTTTATCTTCATACTATCACATTCATCATTTCCATAAATTTCCAAATCCCCCACTATAGTGAAGACAAATGCAAATAATAAATTCAGCTTCTTGAAAATGTGTTAATCCCTGTTAATTGCATCCTTAATTCCTTAGTGACCCGGAGGGCCTACAGAGACACACATGTAGCTTTATTTATGTTTAGTCTATTTGAATAATTATGTATTGTTTATCTTAATATCTTTGGCTATTTGCTGTCTCTCCTCCCTCTGAATTACTATCTATTTACGGTTTACTTGTGACTTGTACTGAGCTGGTTTGGGCAGAATTTCTAACATGTCTGTGTGAAAGCTCCCCTGGTGTTGTCCTGGAGGCAACATCTCTGAAGTTCACAGCACCATGCACTTCTTCCAGTACAGCAGCTCCTGCCTTGAAACAGCCTTTAAGGCTCTGGAATTTGTTATAAAGGTTTTGCTTGCCTCAGTTCAGTGTGATAATGTAGTGTGATGTGATAATTCAGTGAGGTGTTTGATTGTTTAAATATTATTGTCATTCACAACGGTTTCACTTAAGGTTTTCAGATACTTTCTTCCTGTCAGCTGCTCATAAACTGCCCCGTTTTAACCATTGCAGATGGTTTCTTCTGTGCTCTGTGTCAAGCTCATCCATTAAAAGTATGTGTTTTTTAAGAAAAGGAGTGGGGAATTTTTGAAGGGAGATGGACTGGGAGGTGAGGGAGGAGGTGAGAATGGGGCTGAATGAGGAGCTGGTGGGAAATACTGAGACTGCCTGACCCGAGGACCACAGCTGAAATAAAGCACCTGCACCCAGCAGCCTCTCTCGGCTGCCCGCGTAGGTGACTTACAGCGTGCCCTCTTGGGGCTTCTGATTTGGACAAACGAGGCTCAGGATGAGGCCACAAACTTAATTTATATGTGTGATGTAAACCAGCATTGAGCCAAACCCGTAAAGATGTGTTCACTACCAGTTCACTACCTTCCCCAGCCTCTGATTCCAAGCAATTTTCATTTTAACTCGTCACTGAGAAGGTCATGAGAGAAAAAACCTTTGGCTAGGTTATCTTTGTCTTCTTTTTACGGCTTTGGTTCAAAGTGGATTAATTAAGAAGGAGAGAAAAATAATCTCTTCTTTTCTCTCGTCATGAGAACCACATGTGCTGTGTACAGTAGAGAGAGAAAAGAAGTGAGTGCTGAAAGTAGTGGATTATTTTATGTACTTCATGGGAAAAAATTGGCCAGCTCATTTCAAAGCAAACTATGCCGACAGTACTTTAAAGGGAAGTAGGAGGAAATAATAATAATTATATCTGAATTGGCTTAGGGCTAAATTCTGTAAATGAATATGGGTGTGACTGGGCAAAATGTTGTCTTGATGTTAATCCAAAGGAAAAATGAACTTACCAAACCCAGATTCAGTTGCAAAAAGTGTTATGTGTGTTATTGTATATCCATGCAAGGATATTTGGGTGTTTTATTTTCTTAACTGAGTATGCAAATTAGCCTACTCCTTATTAGCCTTTGTAGGAGCATATTCATATGAAAAATTATGACAACTTAATTTCAGTATTTCATTCTTAAAGATCCAAAATGGTCAATGTAAACGTTAGTGGAGAAAAGGAAAAATAATAAATTAGCAAGTTGGGTATTTATGGGTTTTGCTTTAAAGTAGATGAGAAAGTGAGTACGGACCAAGGAAGGGAAAGACCAGTAAGCTTATCTTTATCTATGGAATTAGTGATATCTTTAGGGCAGATGGGATTATGTTATTGATTAAAGCCAATAGCCAGGGTCATAAAGAGTAGTATATAAGAAGGTTATTAAAGGGAGCCTATCATAGGAAGACTTTGATAAGTGAGGCATTATAGACAAATCAAGGCGGAAGTAAAGGATAAATGGATTCCAGTCCTATGTAGTGGAAAAGAGAGCTCTTAACTGCAGTGGGTAGGGTGTTACTGAGAAGCAATTTTTTTCAGCATCCAGAAATTTATGAGTTAAAAATTCTTTCTCAACTGACAAGGGCTCAGCTAAACAGATCAAAAAGAGAAGGAAAACCAAAACACAAGCTCAGAAGTTGCCTTTGCCTTGTACCGGGAGTCAGCAAGTGTCAAAAGATATGTCATATCTTTAAAGGCTAAATGAAAAGTTATAGTTCCTCAGTACGTGAAGAAAGAAAAGCTTTATTGAAATAGTTTCTTTGTCGCATCCTATAAAAATATTATGAGGAGAGCGTGTATAAAAGAGTAAGAAAAACAGAGGTTACTGGAAATTCATGTAAAGGCGAGTTTCTCTGTTTTATAGCATAACGAGAGAAAGCCATCACTCCAATACTAGCGTTTCTAATTATCTGGGAATTTTTTTTTGTTGTTATGGTTTCTATAGACTTTTCTGCCAAAAACCTAAGGCGCTTCCTGAAAACAGCGTGTTAGAGATGCTACCAGACGAGTTGGATAACCCATCCATCTTTCCTCACTGTGACTAATAAATGAGAATAGTCATATTCTCCAGAAATACCTTCTTCGAAGTCAAGGGCAGAGGTTTTCTCCAATGGATTTTGACATAACGTCAAGCAGCGATGTACCAGCCCCTTCTCCTTCAGCGGCACCATGCAAAAGGCCCTCCCCTGCCATGGGATGCGGTTGTGGCTACAGAGCTGCGTGGATGCTCATGCGCGCTGGGGCTGCCCCTGCTGATTCTGGATCTGTTTTCTGTCAAGCCAGACCTTGAAAAAGGTTGAAGAGAATGAGTTTGCTCTGGTATGTGGTGGTCCCTGAGAATCCTCTTGCCAGCTGCAAAACGTTGAAGGTTCAGTAGTTCCAGCCGTTCGGCTTTCTGTCCCACTCCCTGAGCTGATTCCTGCTGGGTACCAGGTCTGGATGAAAGTGGTTGATGGAGTTGGCCTGTACATCACTTTTGTAAATCCTGGAGATTTTCTTACTCCACTCCTCACCCCACTGGAAGTACAGGAGTAGGGCTGAGGGAGCTGAATGAAACTGTCTCCAGTGCTTTTCGGGGGTCAAATGCTGAAATATTTTCCGTTGAGGGACAAGTTACAGGTGCAGGCTAGAACATCAGCACACAAAGTTACCTTCAGTTGATTTGAAACTTAGTGAAACTTTGCCTGTGCAGCAAACCTAAGCAAAGTAAGTGGGAACTGTTTTATGCTAAATATCTCAGTTGAGTCTATACCTTATTTCAAGAGGGTTCTGGATGATACTGCTGAGGCAAAAATTGCTGAACAACCATGGTACCCACCCTGAAAGTCATGATGAGATAAAAACCACTCAAAGTGAAGGTTCATTTCTGAGCTCAGGGTGCCTTTCTGAGGCTCTTCAGGGCTGCACTAACCCTGATGAGGAGAAGTGCCTTTGTCTTTGTGCATGGTGCGGCAGCCTCTCCCCTGCCAGGAGCCTCTGCAGCCATGTTGCATGATCAGAGCTGGGTGGATGAGAAGACTTACAGTGTTTCTCAGAAAGGGTCCAAGATTGCTCCTAGAAGGATATGTAGAATTTGTAAGCTGCAACAGCCTAAATTCAGATGGAACGCAAGCACAGTAAGGGTTTTGGGGGAGCTAGGACATGGGCATCCTCAGGAATCCCAGCTCAGACCCTTTTCATGACCTACGACCAGGTTAAAAATGTCTCAGATCAGTTAAACAGAGAAATTCTGCCTTCAGATTCTTCATGGCTTTTTGCATTGCTTAATCAGTGATACCCGTGCAAATTGGTTGTAAGTTACTTCTGAAATGGGAATGATTTGTACCAGCCACGCACCAGAGAAATTACTTTGCAGCTCCCTGGAGACCCTGTCCCATCGACTTCACTAGGTGTTAGGTGACTGTAACTGAGTCTGTTGCTGACTCCAGATACCCTGATTGACACCATCCCTTTACCTCGTTGACTGCTACGCTTTATTAGTTTTTGCAGTGAGACTAGAAGATGGGATATGCATCTATAAAGCCATATCCAAAATACTGTGTTTCTGTCTAACTTAAGTGCCACAAGTTCTCCTTCTCTTCTTCTTCCCAGCCAAGGCAATACTGCTACAGTGCATAACTGAAAGCAGGTATTGCTGCTATTTTTATGCTACAGATATGTACTCTGGGAATAATTGCTACATGTCCTTCTCCCAGCTGAAAACGAAGTAAAAGCAAACCTTAACCATAATACTGGTAAATAATTAGCTATGATTTCTGTTAACAAAGCTTTTTTTCACACACAGTGGAGAAGCAGCAGACTGGGAGTGCTGTTAGCAATATATTGTCTTCTCGCTATTGTTAGAGTGGCATGTCATCACTTCATTTTATTTCTTCCATCTGTTTCATGCCGGGTTTGCTATAATGCTACTTTGAGAATACTGTGATCGTTTGTTTGTACTGATATCAGAAATAAATATAAAATGTTTTTGAAGGCACCATAAGGATGGAGACTTTGATGGGATTACGGTAAAAGCAAGCAAGCTGTGAACAGGGACACAGACTGCTGCAAGATACAGAATCTGTGGAAGAAATGAGTTAGAGGTTATTAAGTGAGAAGGAGAAGAAAGATGTTCTTGTGACTAAGGCACCGGACTGATACTAAAGAGGTCTGCCTTTTGTTCCTGGATGCATTATTGGATTCCTTTGCGACCTGTGACAAGTCACTTAATCTCTCATTGCCTCAATTCTTCGCCAGTAAAATGGAAGTAAATAAAATTTCTTTACCTTACTGATCTACTTCAGAGATAAATCCATTCAAAAGTTATGAAATACTTGGCTGTTGAAGTGATGAGCACAGGGGAAAATGAGTAAATCAATGAATTCTAACTCACTGCTTGTGATGAGTTTAGCGAGTCATTTCTCTGGCCAGTGAACCTGGTATGAAGACAAACACTGGCTTTCTCATAGTCAGAGAAACGTCAATGACTGGTGTTTTGTGTGAAGTTGTAACAAGGTCTGAGATACTTTTAATGATATAATGTCAGTAAAAGGCGAAAAAAAAAAAGATGAAACTCCCTTTTTTCTTATTACATCAAGGAAGAAAAGACCCAAGAGAGGGAATGATAGATGTCCTAACTGCATAAAATGAAAGCCTGAATAGAGGAAATGTATAACTTTTCTATCACTGGGAAACTTTTCAAGATTAAAACATACATGAGCTTGACTTTTCACTGCTGCGTACTTTGCACAGTCAATTACATCCACGAATAGTGAGAATAAAGTGCTTCACATATAGCTGTTTGCATTTTATATTCCCCTTGCACTTGTATAAATGACCACAGAAGGCACTAGGCATGGAGAATCCATTTCCTGTAGATTTCCAGCATATCACAACCTCAGGATGTTGCTTTATTCTTCAGTACCATGTTTGTCACCAAAGCTACAGAGACATGATGTAAATGCTATCAGTGAATCACACCCAGAAAGCTTCCTAATCCTAGATAACTACTACGTGATGCTCTATGTGTTTGGAAGTGATAAGGAAATCTTTCAAATTTCCTATTATCTTTGATTAGATATGGGTTTCGGTTTTGATTTAGTGTTAGGCACCTACTGTGAGGAACAAAGGATGTGTCACAGATAATGGAGAGATAATTGTTTTAAAAAGTGAGATCCCTAAGAGAATAAAAAACAGGTTGTTGAATTTCTTCTCGTTTTATTGATTATCCTTTCACTACGATTATCCATCTGCAGAAACATATGCTTTCAAAGGAGTTAATCTTATCTGTGAGATGACTAACATGCATCTAAATTTTCCGTTGTTACATACCAGTGACATGTCTTTAAAACAGACCCTTCTCCCAAATGTGTCAAACACCAGTGACATTGACTGGTTTTCCTTTAGGATGAGGACAAGCAGTTTTCTTTCAGTCACTGTGTTCTTCCTTCATGGCTCACATGTGGTTGAAAATTATTTGCAGGCAGATGCTGACAATTTCCTGAAGAAACTTCATGGTTCATTACCTCCCTTTATGATAGCAGCAAAATAAATTGCTGTAAAGTCAGTTAATGTGATAGAAAATGTTCAACTTTCCAATAATAATAATAATAAAATCTCAATCCTGCTCTCTAAACTCTTCCAAAATACCTTCCAAATCACCTCCCCTTCTGCATTTGCACGCAGATACTGAATCTTACTTTGTGCTAAGTAGAAAAAAGGTTGCCTCTGCGATGCAAATGCTGCTGGTTGGTGATGCTGCTTAAAGAGATTCTTCAGGAAAAACAACGTGCATAATTTAGTGTGACTGCTGGATGGGCAGAGGAGAAACAAGGACTGGGGCTTGTTGCTTCTGCTGGGTGTTGCTTGCTAGGTCCCTAACGTGAGTTAGAATTACAGCATACAATGGAATATCAGTTAAATACATGCTCACATCTTTCCCTAGAGAGGGATGGACATATATAATAAGCATATAGCCAATGTGTATATGCTGGTGATCATAAAATAAGTACAAGCGGTACAGTAAGCAAGAAAGAGCAGACAATCGGGCATTACCAAATTCCAGTGTCTTTCCCATGCTTGATACTAGGACTGTCTGGAAATAGCTGTGCTGGTTTACGTTTTGCTGAATGGTCTCCTGGCCAGGTTTCCAAAGAGGCTTTAACTGAGCTGACTCGCATGTTCAGAGGGAAATAACAACAGGGGTGCTTTGGGGCTCGCTCCTGCCAGTCAGGAGGGGGATTTTCCCCAGGGCTAAGCTTGGATTCTGGACCGTGTTGGCACAGCCCTGGAGTATTATCACGGCTCATGGCTCTCAAAAGGGCAAAACGCAAGAAGGTGAACAAAAATAGGAAGCTGCAAATGGGGCGGGGGTGTGTGTGGGGGTGGGTGTTAACTAAAGTGGATTCTCTTGATCGGCACAGGAGATGCTTCATGAACAAAAGGGGGAAGGCGGTGTAGCCAAATGTGACCTGAGCCAAGACAGGAAAATGCTTTTGAAAAATCAGTGCTAAAGAACTTGCACGGGATTCAAAGAGATGATATCCCTCTATTTTGAATGATAAAACGACAGATTCTGTAAGTAAGCGTGGCTGCACCCAGGGCAGGTGGGTGGTTATGACCTCTGTAATGTATGTGTCCATAAAGCACGCAGGTAGCAAATCATAATCTCATAGCAAGCAAATAATTCTAAAGAGGAGATTTGCATCCTAAAAGCGTGCCCTAAGCCAGAAGATAAGTCTTCCAAAGCCTGTATTTACCACATGTAGCACATGTTTGACTCTGGGTGATGTGATTTCACTTACAGTTGAAGCTAATACCGCAGCTGAAACTCCAGGGATACACAGAGATGAGCAGTGTTTCAAAGTGGACAGACTAACCATTTCAGATGGAAGAAAGAAACAGGGTTTCTGGGGACTGGGCAAAATCAGGGCTTGTATCCTGTTTCTTATTTTTCCATTAAGCCTGATCAGTAAGTAAAGGAATAGAATTGACATGCAGACGTGTAAGTTCATCGCTGAGATGAAAGAAGACTCAGCATGAAGGCACAAAGGCACAAGAAAGAAAGACAGAGAAGCAAAAGAGGAAGCAAAAGGCAAAACTTCAGTAGAAAAATCCAAAGCATCAGAATGGCTGATTTCAGCTTCAGAGAGTTGCCCTGAGCATACATTAAACCGGGTTCAGCTGCTCTATGTACCATCAAATATTTCATATTAATAATTAACAAGTCACTGGCTGTCAGAGCAAGATTCAAATGGATGGAAGGGGAGTTTGGGTCACCTTCCCTAGGACTGAGAGTCTTAATGAAGGGATAGCTTTACTGCACTGCTGAGGAATGATGATATACTAGGCAGAAGGATTAAGGGATATACATCTTGAAGGCTCCCTCCATACTCGCTCCCCTGTAGAAGAGTATTTCATTTCCTCTTTTTATTCTTCTCCTTGATACACTGCCAATGTGTACACATAAAGGACTTGATCTTGCCTGCCAATGTGTGATGTACCCCAACGTACATCTCTGGAAAATTAGCTTGCATATATGCAAACTCAACAGCAAAGGTGCTGTGTATCAGGGACATGACTGCATTCAATGACTGTTATAAATCAGAGTGCTTGGTGTGTCTTTGCTGGACACATTCTCATTTATCAAGGTGATTTTTAAACCTGTGCCTAATTCCCATGCGTGAGAAATGGGAATTCGCTGAAATCTCTTGCAATGCCTTGTTCTGGCTTTAGATTTTCTCCCCAACGCTGCCGTTCACCTTCAAACCTACTTGAACATGAACGTAAATGATAGACTACAAGGCACTGGGTTTATTGCCTTCCCATTGATCACTGATGGGCTCATGCCATTACATGAACAGCTCAAAATGGGAGTCAAAACCCAAGTTTTCCTTGTTGCTCTGATGAAGCAGAGAACTGAAATGGTACGAGTTCAAAGAGACACCAGAAGACCTTCACAGCCTTGGCTGCAGGACCACTAGAGACTGCAGCTAAGGAGAATAGCCCTGCGGGAAGCGGCGAGCAGGATTTAAGAGAGAAACTGAGGAAACAACAGTCTCTTCAAGATCAACTGGAAATGTTTATCAAGTCAGGCTGCCATTTGCACCTCTGGCTTGGGATGAAAAACGAGCATAAAAGCTGTGTAGAATTACCTTTGTTCTAGTCCTACAGAAGGACAGACAGACACACTGACAAACTCTGAAAGCCCAGAAGAAAAAGTGGCACATTTCAAAGAGCTAATTACAATTTCTTTCCCTTGGAGATTAATCCACTGACTGTAATTAAGCTCCCTCTATTTTTGAGATCTTGGCAAGATCTAAGAAAAGCACGAGCGAGCGAGTGCCCTTGCTAGCCAAGCAGATTTTTTTACTAAGCTCTATCAGCCCTAATTAATAGACCTTTGTGTAAGACCAATGAGAAATCAGATTTCCAATAGAGCTGAATCAAATGGCCTTGGCTACCTCTGCACACACAGTTTGTTAGGAGCCAGGCCACAGCCAGGATTTACACATTCAGAGGATGAAAAGGAGGCGTAGGGGGCAGGCAGGATGAACGACTTCCCCTCACCCCAACTCCTTCTTCTCCTCTGCTGCTGCTTTGTTCTGTTTGTAATCTTACCAGATGGCTACGGCAGCCGAGAGAAGAGATTGCCTGAAACAGGCAGGTGATGAGGCCAGCAGCAGGGACTCCAGCAGCGATTGAAGGAACTGATACAGCTCTCTAACCCTTGCTGCTAGCAAAGTGCTTTGTTATTCTTCTTTTGCTTATGGCTGTGTTGCATTTTGTGCCTTTCTGATGGCCAAGATGGATGCTGGAAGCCAGATCCTTGGCTGGCACAAGTGAGGATAGCATCACTAACATCCCTAGAGCACGGCTGATCTGTGCTAGCTGCAGCTTTAGCCCTTAACTTCTGCACACCCCAGCTCTGCTCTTCTCCTTACAGCTTCTCCTAAGAGTAAGCGGGCATGCTCCTCTCAGAGCAGGGAGGACCTTGCCCTTTCCCACAGCTGTACCTGGCAGACAACATGTTTTTCTTTCCACCTACACCAGGGTAATGCTACGGGCAAACAGTGGTGCAACAGAGACCGAACTGGGTCACGGAGAGCATTCAGAGGTCCCCAGAAACCTCTAGAGAGAATATTGACTATGCCAACACCACCTTCAAGAGCAGACTTGACTGTTTTCCATATTGCAAGTCTGTAAGTGCAGCCCCTGCCTGGGTTCAAGGTGCACTTTCTGCAGCAGCTGCAGGGACCACGCTTGCCTCAGCTTGCTCCGTGGGCTAGGATGCTCCCAGGTGCATTCAAACAGGCCAAGGGCAAGCTATTTGCGAGGCAGCTGTGTGGACGGAAAGTGGGTGGGATGTAGGGCAAAATATGCTCACAGCCACTCTGGGGCCGGTTTTCAAAGCCACCAGGTATGTTCATGTTCAGTGATCCTTTGTAATCCAGATCAAAACCGTGACACTGCCAGGGAAGGTTGAAGCAGCTCATTCTACATTTCCATGGCAGCTCCCAGCAATTTGGAGTGAAGAATTATTAGCCCTTTAGGAAAAAACAAAACCTGTCGGGTGTTTAATTCCATGCAATATATAATCTGACCCGACTGTCATAAAAGTCAATAGAAAAAATCCTGTCGACTTGAATGGTAACAGAACTGAGCCCTGTTACTGCACTGATGCACAAGGGTTTCCAGTTATTGTACAGTCAAAGACCCAACTTTGTCAGTTCTCTGATATTATTTTGGCTTGTGGATCATAACAACGTAAATTAAAGTACGTTTAAAGTTCTCATATTCACCCACAATGAACTAAAGAACAACAGAAAGCTTGTCTTTGTAGTTAAAAAAATAAACTGAAAGCCACAGAACAAAACCTGAAATACCATAAAAATAAGGTAAGCATATTTTTCATAGCTAAGCTTATAGGCATTATAAATATCTTTTGACTGATTTTTTTTTTTTTTCTGGAGAACTAATCATTGAATGAAAAAGAGAAAAAATATTCTACTATTTCTTTTCTTAATCCTTATTATAATTATATTTTTAAAACTTTTTTTTTTTAATGGTATCAATTTCTTGCTCTATATCATCATCAAACACTGCTAAGATTTTTGTATATCCTTTGAAAGTGGAAACACTTCTACTAGAAAAGTAGAAGTGTTTATTTGAACCAGTAACTCTTGAAAAAGATAGAGTTTGAACAGATTTCTCATACAGGAGGTTTTTCTATGGGAGTTTAAGAGCTTTCTTCTACAAATGCAATGATCTCCTGGAAGAGATGTCCTGGAATTGGGAGCTACCAGACCTTCTACAGAAGGAAGTTAAAGATCTTAAGAAAAAGCTGACCACGTTCCAAAAGTCCAGAAATAAGAAAGCTTTTCTGACAAGTTTCCTCGATCTGGCCAGTATTATGGCAAATCTTTCAGGCTTTGGCAGCGGAGTTAAGTTGCCCAGGGAACAAGAGAAACAAAGCAAGAGGCTGCCAATTTGTCATCACCAGAAGGAGAAGAACCGGAATGTTATCATCACATCTGGAGGTATCGAATCACCACCAGGTGCTGAATCAGACATCTGAATGAAGAACCTGCAAGAACCAACTGGAAGAGAGGACGTGCAGATGGTGGAGTAGGAAGCTGAGAAACGCTGCTGGTTTCTAATGGGGCAAACCTCAGAAAAGCCCATAAGAGCCTCTTGGCTGGTCCCAGTCAAGACAGACAATGCAGACGGTTGTCTCTGCAATGCCAGCCCTGAGGGACTGGCGGTGCATGTGGCTCTCGGAGGCACAGGTGGATCCCATGTCAGTTTTCTGCTTTCCAGATGTGAAGGGCATCATCACAATAATGACACTCACGTGGGGCATTCCAGACTGGTGTATTTGGTGGGGATCTACCCTGGTGACATTAGTTTCACCTAAGGCACTGTCCATTAAGGACATTGCTACTTTTTAGACTATTACAGATCATGACCAGGCTCTCTGAAAGGTTATAGCCTCCACTTTCAAGTGGTGAATTCAAGAGGTGTTGGTGTTGGCGAGCATTTATTAAAGTGCATCTAATCTTACGTGCCCTTAATCTTTCTATATAATGTGCAGTAAAACTGCATTATCATGTGCACCTTTCTCTCAGGATGCACCAGCTAGACTCCTCTGGCCAGTAGCAACATTTCCTGAGTTTCCAGAAATGACGAATGATTTCTTAACGCAGAAGTGCCTTGGCTTCGCTGCAGTCACAAAAGCAGATTAAATTAGTATTGACCTCCATGCTGCAGTAGCCGCGCGGGTATCAGTAGAACGCATGACAACTCCGCATACCCTTTCTCATTCTGCTTGACGAAGATGAGATCATCACTGACCTAAAAATTGGCAGCTGCCCCTGCACCAGTGAAAGCAGCCTGGTTTCATTGACCTTGTAAAGAAAGCAGCAACATCGATCACATATATTTGGAACTTGAAAAGTTTTCCAAAAACTCAAACCTTTTCCTGACGTAACTGACTTGTAATACGGGAAACATTACCTCAAACTGAGCACTGCTTCATGCTATCCTGCTGGCATCCCTCAGCCTTGGTTCTGCAGTCACACGGGAAGGTTGTGCTGCTGGAAAGATTTCCAGGCTGAAAGAAAGGAAGGACAGTGAAGCTACCAACTGTAAATAATACACAGTGGTGTGGAGAGCTAAAGGAATCACTCGCATAGCTTGGGCATATTGGCTAAAGGCAATACAAAGGTATTTTTGTCATATTAGGAATTAATAGGGTCTGCTGCTGCTTGCAAATGGTGGATGTCTAAATAAGATGTCGAAAAGGCAGACATTTTCAAAGAGATTTTTGTGCTGTAGGTGAGGCGGAGCGGGAGGATATACCCAACTCAGATTAAGTTAGAGCCAGAACTGGAAACCTCTCACGTACAGAAAAAAGTGCATGAAGCACTATCTGCTAAAATCAGCCTGTTGAGGTTATGCATAGCCGAGGCTGAAAGGAGTGAGTCAGGGTGCTCAGAGCTTGAAAAAACTCAGATATTTAGGCAAGGAGTGAGCAGTGAGATTCAGGGAAGTATAAGACCTTCATGAAGATCTTGGTCAAAATAATAGAACAGTGAATTCAGGGCTCTACAAACAATAAACTAAGCTCTAGTTACATCTGAAATTATAGCAAATGTCTGTCAGCATGGTTTCAGGGATGGCATGTCTCATCACACAAACCTGTTGCCCTTTTTTGAGAGGATTACTGGCCCACAGATCTGCATCGACATATACGCTTATACTTCTCAAAGCCATTTGACTTAATACCGCATTATCTTTTGATTGAAAAACTTGCGCAGAATGAGGAGCACTTTCTTGGAAAGCGGTACTGAACAGAAGGACACAGGGGTCATTGCAAATAATTACCCAACCACAAGCACTTAACGCAATGCCGTGGGAAAAATGGGCCAATGCAACCCATAGATGTATAATAAGAGAATATGAAGTAAAAGAAGGAAAGTGATTTTGAATTAATGACTGCTATTATGATACTTTGTCCACTTCTCATTTTCATGCTTCAAGAAAGATGTGAAATACTGCAGAGAATTCAAAGGAGAGCTACAAAAATGATCCAAGGGCTGGAAGGCAAGCCCCAAAGATAAGGCTTGTGGAGTCTGAGAGGTGACTTGATCTGTGTTTATAGATATTTACGTGGAGAAATGAGATCCAGGGCAATGTTTTAATGTCATATATAAAAGCGTAACAAGATCCAACATCTGTAAGCTGAAGTTAAATGAATTCAACCTTGAAATAAAACCAGTTTCCTAGCAGTGGTGGTAAATGAATGTTGAAATAGCTTACCATAATGGTGGTGGGCTTGACATCACTTCACGTCTTTAGGATGAGATCAGTTGCCTTTCTGAATGATGTGTCTTTATCCCATTACTGTCAGAAAGTCTATGGTGATACCATCATTTCTGGCTTTGGGAAGCAGGAGGCTGAGCCCCACGCCTGAGACTGACTGGAGCTGTGATGGAGGCAGGGCAAGGAGGGACTGGGCTCTCGGGTGGCACGAAGGGTTGAGAGCCAGGTCTGTAACTCGGGGCTATGCAGCAGGGGCAGAGGTTTGCTGCTGGGCACATCTGGGCATTATCCCCTGATTGCTTCCTTTCCATGGAGGTGGCCACAGGTGCTGGGGGAAATCGGTATTTCTCCTGTGTTGGGCCTGGGGTTGAGAGTCCTAAGGCTTAATTTAAGTTTTTAGGCCTTATCTTGCTCAGATTATTTAGGCTACGTGAGGTTTGTATATGGGACAAAATTATTCTTATTATAAGGAATTTTAAGGAGCTAAATCAAGATAGCTGCAAAGTGATGATAAACTTTCTGGGAAGAAGTTTAAAAAAAAAGAAGGTTTGACAACCATTGGTAAAGCAGGGACCTGCCTGATTCAGACCAGGGAGCACAGTGGTTTTCACAGACTGGCCTGAGGGCCACCCATGCCAGCCAGCCAAGGCTCAGTTTTATGTTGCAACTAAGCTAATGCAGCCAATGCCTTTAAAATGTCCTGCTACCTTTGGCCCTGGCTTTGTGGTCCCATGGCTCCCCATACCACTACCAAGAGCAGTTTGCTGACCTGGCCCTGCAGTGACCTGGCTGGGGCAGAACGCCAGCAGGAACTAACCCCAGAAAACAAGATGACTTGCTGCCTGCTGATTCAGCTTCTGTACTGGAGGACCCTGGCCTCATATGAACGCCAGCACCCCAGAGGAAAGAGGACACGAGTAACTCATGGAGATGACAATGAGGTGAAGGACCACTCATTTTGGCAATGGTTTGGCTTATGTGTGATGTCAGGTTATGCTTAAAACCAACCCGAGTTCATCCATGACACCTACTAACCTTAGAAGAGGACCTTTCTGTCATGGGGAAGATTTTCAAGGCCCACATTCAAGAAAGGTTGAGAGCAACTGGAGCAGGTGATATCTTCCTGCACTTTAAGTACTTGGCATGCTTCAGCCAACACAAGGACTGTGAGAGCAGAGACAAGGACAAGTTATGTCAGTGTCACATCAAATATGGAAATGTTTAGCCCCAATTGTTGGAAATGGTACCAAATACCATTTGCCCCGGTCTCCATTGACCAGTGTGTTGTGGACAGTGCTGGCTCAGCTAACTGGGCTCCTCAGGGCTGTCTCTGAACAGCTCTGCTTGCTTCTATTATTTCTGTGTTTTGATAATATTTGTATTCCATATGTAATGAAAAAATACCTTTTCTAAATTAAAATAACTGTTAAACAGCTTGTTATACAAATGTCCTGTGTTTTTACAGATGACGTTCTCTAGTGCTGAGATAGTCAGATAATTGATACCATGTTTTAAAAAAGAAAAGAGAAATATTGAAAACTCAGATTAATACATGCAAGCAGCATAGTATAATTATTTAAAAAAGCATTGTCAGGTGTTAAAATTAACAATCTTTTTGCTCAGCCACCAAGTTCAGGTTCGATCATCTCTTTGGACAATTCACATAAAACACTTTTTCTTCCCCTGTTCAAGGGGTGTGTGTGTGTTTTGATTATAGGTATGCATATAGATTAGGTCAGGAGAAGACCTAATGGTCCTAGCAGACATACAGGCTATCAGATACAGCCACAGTTGGATCTGCTCTTTTTGTCAGCGGTACTTATATATACATAAATGCACAAAGACACCTTACTCTGAGACATTTTTCTACCGGGATCATAAATTTATATTAGAGTACTTTTATTGTAGTCTGCTTTTCTTGGCTTGAAAATATCAGTGTATAATTTAATCCTCTCCTCTCGCTGCCTCTCTTTTCTGTTCCTCCCCTGAAGAGAAGGAGCTTGCAGTAAGTAGTGGCCAGAAGATGCCCCGAGGAAAGCACAGTCCCCCGTAAATAGGAAATGAAACAGAAAGCTGCAATCATGAAAGAAGGGGTTCTGAAAGATTTTAATAACATTCTTCAAAAGGTGTCTTGTGAACACTCACCACAATTTAATCCTCGAGCGTTTAAGTGCTCCTGAAACATTACATCTTCTAAAGGGGAAAAAATATCTTTCTTCTCTAGCGTTTCTAAACCCCGTGATTTTTTAGCGGTACATTTTCTTGCAAAGCCAGTACACGAGAAAGGGAAAGCAATCCACACCCCTTGCAAAAGCAGGCATGGTTGGGGCTTGGTGTGGTTTGCACTGACACTGTCCCATGCTGCTTGCGGTTGTGATTAGTGTTCCCTTCCTAAAGTCAGTCCGAGCAGCCTGTGGGCACTGACTGCTCTCGTCCAAAGGGCTGACCAGGAGACTGGTACAAGGCTAATGTTGCGGGTTTGGCTGTTTTACAATTTGCTGGTAAAGCTGCATAGCCACATTGTGCCTCCAGATATGACCAGACTTGCTGAGTAAAGGCTCACTGTCTGAAAAATTGCCTTCTAACCCTCAGCTTGCTGCTCTCCCAAGGACAGCACATGCTGGATTTGAAGTGAGGGAGGCCGATGGGCTACGGTGCCTTTCCCAGCCCTGAGGTAGCCAGGGATCTGCAGCGGGCATTACCCTGGGAGCTGGACTCTGGACTACTCTGGACTCCTCTGGACTCACAGCTCTGCAACACTGCAGCAAAGGAAAATCCTGCAGGAAAGGCCCACTTTGAAATATCCGAGTGAAGAAAGACACTCTGCAGCGCAGGAAGCAAGCATGTACTGGTCAAGGAATTAGATTACTCAAGGTGGTGACTCACCCAGTAACTATTCAGTGTTTGTGGTTAAAAGAGAAATCTTTGCCAGAGAATGACTAAAATCCATTGGCACAGGCTCTAAAAGAATCATGACTGGGCCTAAATGACTGTGTATGCAAGTGAATTATTTTTCCGCCCCTTTCCACTGAAGCAAGGCAGAGGATAAAAAAAATACACCATCCCTGTTTACGTAGGTTATTACAGCGCTGGAGTCGCCTCAGGGGGCCTTTCCCGCAGCCGCTGTCGCTGGGGCCAGGTTCAGGCTTACATTTCCCTGTTCAGGCTGGGCTGTGATTTTTGCGTTCATTTTAAAGGCTTGAGTTGGCAGTGTACAGCTTGCTCCGGGGCATTCATTCCTGCTTCCTTGAATGGTATATAGGAGGAGAAAGAACAAATTCCAGGATCTTGCAGTTTTGCCACAGAAATGAAAAACAGAATGACTGGCTTTTGCAGGCTGCAGCGGGGTAATCTGGGACTAATCTCAGCTCGATCGCTGCAAGCTGCTGAGCCTGGCAGTGGCTTGTCACTCAGCATCTGGCAGGATCAAACCAAAGCCATCTCAAGTAACTCAGAGAAAGTGCCACTAATGTATGCAAAAAGCAAGAAGGACACGGTGTGATCGAGAGTTAGATGAGATGCCTATTCTTTTTCCCACTGGTCTCCAAAGTTGTTTTCATGTTACCATTTTCTTTGTTTAATTTTGAGATCCCCAATGCCCCGATTTTTTTCCTCCCTACAGCCTAGCAAACCATATTTACCGTCTTTGTCAAAGGTCAGTGAAATATTTCAGTGGCACGGGCTGTCAGCAAACATGCTTAGAAGAATTTGAGAGTATTCGGTTGCTTTTGTCAGTTTTTTGTGGCTGTAAGGGAACTATGCAATAAGGCAATAGCCTGGCATGCACAGATGTGTATTTCCCTCCAGTAAAGGTTAAAGCACAGCCCTGGCATCATTCAGAAAAGCCTTCCCACACCTGCTTTTCATTTCCTTTTGCTATTTCTGGTAATGAAAATTGGAAGTGTTGCTATAGATTTGGGGTGTAGAAGGCCTTCTACACATTTGCTTTTTTCTTAAAGGCAAGCCTGGGATTAAATGAATGTTTAAGACTCAAAAAGATGAAACCGGAGAATTTCTGGAAGGAGGGAAGAAAAGGAGGAAAAGCTTGCTCTCGGTTATTATTTTTTACTACTGATCCAACTGGGAAGCTCAAGTTGCCTTTCGTCCTTTTCCAACCTCCACTGTTTTTGCAGCAGAAAATCCGCTGCTTGCCGGAGCTGCCCCTTTCTAGGGTTTAACATGGAAGCAACAGAACTGCAGTCTGTTTTACAACAAGCCATTGAGCTTCCTGTAGAAACAAATTCCTTTCCAGCACTTTCTTCCCCTGCTCACCAGTCAGCCTTTTGTTCTCTGTCTTTTCAAAGCTTGGCGGTGCTGCCTGAAGGAAAGGGGCTAGCCTAGCCAAAGGCACTATTTCACTGCTCTCCCCCACCCCGACTGCTACTGAGACACCCCCAGTAGGTGCTGGCAGCAATTAGGGTGTTCTAAATCCTCAGGGAGATCCTTGTTCATGTCTCCCCTTCTGCTGTCCTCGCTTGACTTCAGCAGGACCTTTGGGTGTGTTCTGTTTTTCTGGGTGGGATTTCTCACCCCCCCTGAGGGAGACCAGTACCAAATTCCCACCGGCCCTGGCAAAAGAAACTGCTGCCTTGATGGCTTTTGTAAATAGTGCAGGTGAAACCCTCAGAGCAACACTGCTTTTAAGTTCATATCTCACCTCAGCATTTGGAGTATTTCCCCAGAACAAGCTTCACTCTTGTGCTGCCTCATTTGGAGAAACCACTTTGAATGCTTGCATCCCGTGGGATCCCACCTCCCACAACAGGGTACGGGCCATAACAACTGGAATGTCCTTAGTGGTGGAGGTTAAGACTCATCCAAAGTGGTCATAGTTTGGCAGCGAGGGCAGCCTGTGAACATGGTGGGTGTCCTGGACTCATCATCTGCTCCTATCAGATGTGTGGGGCTGTGAGCGCAGCTGTTGTCCCCAGCTGGTGCTCTGTTTGTGGCCTAATGGGTGTACAAAGCTGGGACAGAGCAGGAAAGCTCTTTGCCTCCTGTAAGAAATGCCTGGGCAAGTTTTGGCAGCCAGCTCCAGGTGAGAATCCCAAACGGAGCGAAGGACGTAGCTGTCTTTGAGGTGCTTCACCTGGCCATGGTTAGGCTTTTCATCCTCTGCATGCAGCCTGTGGGGAGTGTGGGTTTCTGCCCTGGGGCTACGTTTCCTACTGGTCTGAATGGCTAAGTCACGCAGCACTGAGTCACCAGGAGATTTCGCTCCAGGTGCACCAATGCCCTCAGGCATGTTTGCAGATCTCATCCTATGACTCCAGCCTCCTCTTTTCCTGACAGTGCTTTTGCTCCTCCAGAGTTTTTTGGTCAAACAATAGTGATGGCATATCTGTGTCCATAAGTGCCATTTTGAATACATATGGACGTGCAGATTTGAGTGTTTCATTTTGAGACAAGGACAAGATGATCTCCAGAGGTGTCTGCCTACCTCAGCACCTCTGTGTAATGCAGGGTGTGGGATTTTATATACAGAGCGACATTCCTGCCCTTCCCGCTCTCTCCACTTTTAAATCCCTTTTGGTGCCTCTCCATGCTTTTGCATGCCATTAAGGTTATTAGCAGACACTTAGGAAGAGTGTAGTTTGGCCTACTCGCTCTGAAAGCATCTCATCTAAATGGGAACTTTATAGGCAGGTCTCAAACCCCGCAGGTCAGTTTAGCGTTTTCCAGACACTGCACGTTCTCTTTTAGCATTCATAAAGCAGACCGACTCCACCACTTTATCTCATGGCTCTGGAAGGGAATCTCTCTGCTTGCTAATATCCTGGTTTTAACATGTAGGACAAAATCCCAATTGCTGTATACAAAGAGTGACATTGAAGATGACGGGCCTTGAAAAAATGAGCAGGATCTGGTCCTGCATTAAGTGCAGCACTGTGCTTAGCTCCAGGGAAAGCAGGAAGGATGCAGAAAAACAATCTCCACTGAGGCATTCCTTTACTACAGGTTTTGTATCTCATCTTTATTCTCTGTTAGGGTTTCCTCCACCTTCTTTTTTCAAACCACAGTGGATCTCGTGTGCTCCTTTGAAAGAAACATGAAACATGCAATTGGTAATCGGTATATGTGATGCATAAAGAAACGTAATAGCTGAAGCTTTTGACTTTGGCAGTATCAAATTGTCCTAATTGACCTGGGGTCTCTTTTTGTTTTTTGTTTTTTTTTTTTTTAATACATGCAGAAAGTGCTCTAACATCCCCCATCACCGTAAAGACTGAGACTTAAAACAACAACCCTATCCTTTCTGCCTTTGGCACTATTTGCTGATTAACCATCTGCTGTCATCAAAGTCCTGGTGAAGACACGTGTGCTCCGCAGTGCTGACTGAGCGGGCAGCGTTTGGCAATACCAAAGCATGGAAATACCCAAAGCAGTGTCTGTGCAAAGACCAGAGCCCCAGGCAGCTTTTTCCCAGAAAGCCGAGGCAAGTGCCTGGAACTCCAGGTGCTACAAAAGTGAGGGGCACCACCACTGTTCACTTTGGCTGCTCTTCTCAGATAAAACGCTTTCCTCATGTGATTAGTCTTGTTTTGGTTCAAACATCCTCGAGTATTACTGGGGGATCACATCACCTTAGTGTTCAGCCTTTCGAATAAATGACATTCGCAGGAAATAATTGCTGAGAATATAAATGATGTGCTATCTGCCCTACCTTTTCAGGAGGAAAGATTACTGAACAATCAGGAATGGCACTTAGTCAAGAACACTCATTTGTGCCAATGAAGAAGCAAAAGTGCCATGTTTGAAAGAGAGCAGAATGTTGCTGCTCCTTTGCTTCAGGTCCTTGTTGGTTTTCATTTGCCGTGGTGCTCTTAAATCATTTTCTACAAGAAACTAACTGCTGTTTGACCTAGTGGTGCTAGTCTAGTCAGAATAATAGTATCATCACATCCAGCGTACCATGACAATACATTACATAAAGAATCTCTATCAAAAGAGACCCTAAAAAAGAACATTTACTCACTTGTTTTTTCTGATTATGTACCACACACTCAACTTTGAAGGGTGGATCTGCGGATGAGACATACAGATGTTTCACTTGGGCACCTGTGTTGACCCATAGATAAGGAGGGGGGACGCTGGTCTGTGCTCCTCTGGCAGGGTGCAGAGGACACCAATGCCTCCTGACTCTGGGTGGGCAATGAGGTCTTTTTGGTCCCAAATGTATGGCAAGAAGATGGCCCACACCTGGGTAGGGCTCCATTTCATGGATCCCCTCTGATGTCAGTGGCCTTTCCTGCTGCAGGATTGAGCAGGGTTCAGGACAGCCTGCTTAAATATCCACGTTTCAAGACCAAAGGCCCTAAGCCACTTTCTACGTGAGGCTGACTTCAGGATGCAACTGGCTTTGGATTGAACTGTGCCAGCAATGTAATGATGTGCAGAAAGATAATGTAACAAATTGCGACAGGAAGGGGACACTTTCCCCACACCTGAAATTACTGGAGTAATTTGCTGTAAGAGGGGATCTTATCAATGCTTATAAATACTTAAAGGGAGGGTGCCAGGAGGATGGGATCAGTCTTTTTTCAGTGGTGCCCAGTGATGGGACAAGAGGTAACGGGCACAAACTTGACCATAGGAAGTTCCATCTAAACATGAGGAGGAACTTCTTTCCTTTGAGGGTGGCAGAGCACTGGAACAGGCTGCCCAGAGAGGTGGTGGAGTCTTTGACTCTGGAGACATTCAAAACCTGCCTGGACGCCATCCTGTGCAACCTGCTGTAGGTGACCCTGCTCTGGCAGGCGGGTTGGACTAGATGATCTCCAGAGGTCCCTTCCAACCCCAGTGATTCTGTGATTCTGTGATACTGGGAGAACTCTAGGAATAAGAGAATCAACTTGTCCTTGGAAATCTGGCTCAGACACAACATTTAACTCCCCTACTGAAAGTGTATCTGATGTCACTTTCTCACTTTCTGGTTAGTTCTTAACAAAAGGTCTGTTGCACTGGGATCTCTACCTAATTGGTAGAGATCTTCTCCCTAAACCAAGAAAACAGAAAGCAAAAGAAACCAACAATGTGACCGCTGTAAGTAGAGAACAGCAAAAAAATCTCCATGAAGCTGTTAGCTAGAGACAGAGCCCCAGAACACACGATGGGATGAACAAATGCATGGTGAAAACTTAACACGCTCCCTGAAGCTATAGAAACAGGCTCACAAATTGTAAACAATACGCCAGTGTCCCCAGTGCTCCTATTTGGGACCAGTGCTTTATTTTGCAATCTGGTTAAAAAAACATGTTTCGAGGCACGGCTGGGTGACAGTAGGGAAGCCAAGCAGCAGAGACAGCTCCTACATTACTACAAACAATAGTTATTGCCATTAGGGGATAAAGGGTCGCAGCAATTGCCCTTAATTTAGAAACGAATAGCAGAGGGACAGCCAGCAGCTGGGGGAGTCTGCATGCACGTGCACTAACAGAGAATCTATAGCATGGGAAGCAAGAGGATGTGTTTTCAAGATGACATGGAAAGAACCCACTTTGAAGTTCCCAGGCTGAGTAAAATCAATATCTAAATGCTTCAGTGAAACGTGTTTGATGTTGTCTACATGTAGAAACCCAATAGAGGCCACTTATTATTGAATAGTACTAGACTGAGCAAAGTAGGTCATATTACAGCTTTGTTTGGGAAGCAGCGTCGTACCTGCCAGAACAGCATCCTTAATGCATCCTATCTGGCACTGGAGAACAGGTAGGATATGCACCAAAAGCACCTACAAGAGTGAGTACACAGACAAACCGATCTCATCTATGATTGTTTTCTGAAATAATTGTTGGTCAAATTTCCAGATTCTGTCAAGTGGCTTCTTGAACACATCTCACATGCCAGACATTTGCAAAGGTTATTTATAGAGCGACTGACTGCGGTGATGCTGAAGGTCTGTCAGCATTTCCATTACAGGCTCCTATAACTTGGCAGTGTGATACCCACTCCAGGCTACAGCCTTGACGTGAAGGGTGGGATCTTGTTTTAAAACAAACAGTACTTCTCGTTACCTTTGGGTTCCTTTCCCTAAATGCATTAAAATTTGTTGGTATCTATTAGACTTCTGTGTTCCTGTTGCTTTAAAAAAAAAGAGTATAAATCGTCTTGAGTTTTTAAACCTTTTTTTTTTTTTTTTAATGGCCAAAGATCAAGCTATATTTTCCTGTAGGGAAAACAGAGATGTCTAGAGAATTGGAAATGGCAAGCGGCTGCCCCTGTGCATTATTAACACCGTCACTGGCTGACGGCTGTATGAGACACAGGGATGTTGTGTTCCTGGGGAATGCGTGTGACAAGCTCCTCTAGCCACGCAGAGGGCTGTCAGGTGTTCCTCACAAGACACAGAGAGCTGCTCCGCTATTGCGCTTGACACCCTCTGACACCGTCACGTGTTTGGGGGCGCAGTTGTTCAACCACACGTGGGTCTGCCCACAGCCACAGCTGGCCATGGCCCCTGCCCCCCTGGACACCTCTCTTTTCTGGGATCAAGGAAAGAGCTTGCCATTGCTTCTCTCATTGCTCAAGGCCCCGTAGATCTCACGCCAGGGAGAGCCCGGGAAGAAGATGACCCAGCTTGCCCGGTCGCTTTGGTTAACTCCACCCACGTGCTGCCCAAATTGTGGGTGACCCCAGCTGCGGCATAAGCACTGTGCTCACAGCTGGATGGAAACATCCGGCGCCCACGCATTCGGCAGCCGCCCTGCATGTATGTCTGTACATCAAGTGCGGCTGGAGCCACCTTCTTTACAAACGGGAGGTGGGCTGGCGGGGCAGAGGGTGCATGGTGCCCGGGGTGTTGCCTCCCTCTGATGCTCCCTGCTGCCCGCAGGCACTGAAGGAGATGCTTTGCCAATGTGCCCTTTCTCGCTCACCTCCTCGCTCTCATCGTCCAGCCCAAGAGGGACTGCAGCACCTGGCAGCCCCAGCTCCTTGCCCGCTCTCATATGGAGTCTGGACGCACATTGATTTTTCCACTTTTCTCAGACTGCGCTCATCCATCATTTTATATTACTGGAGATACCATTAGCAATAAAATAAAGGATGTAAGGTACAGAACCCATTAGAGTGCTTACTTCATGTGTATGAGAGAGTGAGTGAAACAATTAAAAGCACATCAACTTATAAACATGCTGATACAGTTATTAGCACAGTGAATAACATTCAGAGCATGATGCCAGGGGATAGAGATGAAATCTCCCCTTTCTTTTCTCCTTCCCTGCCCAGGGAGCAGAGGGAGGGATCTGATATTTCATAACCGCTGTGAGTGTATGTAGCCGTAGATATTGTACATGAGCAAGATGAAAAGAAGATTAAATAATAAAACCGAGGAACATTACACAACAGCCAGTCTGTAGTTGGCTTCTACGTGAGTGAATTTCAGACCCACAATGGTAAAACCAGAGTGATGGTGAGGTTAAATGTAAAAGGAAGAGGTAGCAGTTCAGCCTTGGAACTAGTTTATAGTAAGCTGGGAAAAGCTTCAGCAAAGAAAAGTACCAGTTTGATTATTTGCATTCACAGAATGATTTAACCAAAATCCTTCTGAGAGCTTGATACCCTGCAAGGATGATAAGAATAAGAATAAAATGTGTATAAATATTAGACGATAAGCAGGCACTCACCCACCTTCCTGAACACCCCGGTGTGATTTGCAAGGGAAAACATCTGCTGTGTGTGTTTCGCAGATTTTGTTTTTACTATCTACTATTTTCTTTCAGCGACCTGGGTGACATGCCCAGCATCTGGGCCCCCCGGGTAAGTTCACTCCAATCAGCAGGAGTAAGCACACCTCGTTGGTGGCGTCAGGTCTCTCCCTCCAGGTTTCAGACCCACTTACTCCGCAGGGTTGTGTGTTTGGTGCCTCTGCTGGTTCGTGGTCCCCACTGCAGATAGCCTTCTGGCACTTCCAAATAGTGTCCCCAATAGTGCCCCAGGAGGTTGGGCCAGGTTAGGAGCAAGGCGTTTTGGAGGCTGACGGGGCTTGAGAACTTGCACAGAACAGAAAGTTATCGAAGAGTTGCACCGCTATTTGGGATGGGAATTTTTATGAATGGTCTTTTTGATGAAGTCAATGTTGAAAAAGCATGGACTTTCTGTATTTTCATGTTTCTCTTCCTTTTTTACCCTGTGACGCTGTGTAGAAAAGAGCCCCTACTGTGATAATGTACTAGATGATGATGTACTGAAATGGGGTGAGTGACTCAAGCACGACAGGGGTGCGGAGGTGACACAGTTAGCCCAGCTGACAGCACCACGTGGTGGGCCAACCAGTCTGCAGCTGCTGATGCACCCTTGCCCTTGCACACTTTCCCTGCCCTGGGGCATGATCTCCTTGGTCAGACTCTACGTGGTCCTTGGTCCTGTTGGTCACTGTTGCTACATGCTTGTGGCTAAGAGCTCTGAAGAGCCAGTAAGAGAGGCAAACTCAGTGAAGCATAACCCAATGGTGTCCACAAAATACTCCCTCAGGCAGCCACCCTCCTTCTTTCTAGAAAATGGTATGTATGAATAAGGATTTTAACTCTGCAGAAAGGCGGTTGCTAGAAGTTGGGGAGCTTGTCCACACCCACACCTCCACTAGTTTAATTTTATCAGTGCAAATCTCTCTGGATTGATTTAGGATGTGGTTATACTCCTTTATCTTGCTATACGCATAGAAGCTTAAGTCCTATAAAGGATACCTGTATACAAAAATCTACCCCAGGTTCAGTGAGCAGATGTATTCACACTGACCAAAACCTGCTTAATATCTCAGCTATAAGCTAAATGAAAACAGCAGTGTGTTTACATCAGGCTTAATAACTCCCTATGGAGCAAAACCATGGTGCTCTGATGCATGAGTTCAGTCATGTTTGTGCTTGACAAGGACACGGGTGGCAGAAGTGGATGGTGACACAAAAGAGAACAAAAAAGGCCCTTAAACAAAGTTATTAGTTTGGTAAAGGGGGATTGCTGGGCATGGGGGAGGGAAGAGGAAAAGAAAATGATCTTCTCATTTTGACCCATGTACTGTTTTAATCGCGCTTTGAACAACAAGCACTGCAATCCTTCAGCCTCCGATTCAACACAAAGTTCAGAGCGGAGTTAGAAAAGATGGATCCTGCAAGCCTGCGCACGTTTTGAGAAAATGTATAGTGTCAGGACATTTCCATGGCCCCGGGGCAGACGGCAGGGTTGCAGCACATTTACGTGTGGTGTGAAGGCTCTCGTCCCCCCTGGTGAGCAGGAGGCAAGTGTGCACAGGGAGGGCGAAGCACAGCTCTGGTACACACATACCTCGGTTCCTGTCGTGGGATCAGGAAGGAAATGCTGACTAACAGAAGAGCTCTCAGCTGGGTTTTTTTTTTGTCACTGATCCCCTAGCATTAAACAACAGTGACTTTGCATGGACTGATTCATTTCAGATATCCCAAGTATGGAAAAATAACTGCAAGATCCCAAATCTGTCACAAAGCTCCTTTTGATTCAGGTATTTGCCTACTCAAATATTTAACCAGATCACATCGGAACAGCTGCGTACCCCTTCTGCATGCCTCGGTTTGTGTTCTCAGGGAAACTGCCAAATGCAATTATCATTTCCCTTTCTTGTGTGAAGCAGCGGTGCTCAAACTTTTCAGGGCGCTAGGCCACGTGGCTTGTTGTAGTGGCCGGCAAAGTTGTGCCCTGCGATGCCTCCGGTTGAGTACAGCCCAGGCGAGCTCCTGGAGCTTCTGATTGTGCTCTGCACATCCCATTCAGACCATGTGTCCCAGGGGAAGTGGCTTCGGGAGCAAGTGGCGCTTGCCCAGAGCACCTCATACGGCTGAATCTGGACCGGCTGCTTCCCCAGGCAAGCAACTGGGCAATGGGGTGAGTCAGATAATTTGGGGTGGCAAGAACCTGCCTCATCTCCCTGGGATGTTGGAACCCCTTCCAGCTCCCCTGCCATGCTGTGATACCCTGAGGCCATGCCAGGGCTGTTGGAAAGGGGGGGGCGGGTCAGAAGTTGGCTGCTGTTGTTGCCACCAGATTTGGCCCACTCCTTTGGGTGACTAAGCCATGGGGTGCACGATGAGACTGTGGCCAGACATCTGGGCGCTGCTGATAAATAGGCTGTGCAGTGAACAGCCCACAGGTCCTGTTAAAACGAACTGTCAGGCACAGATTCTCAGAGGGGATTTCTGTGGTGCCTAACTCCCAAGGGCTGGAAGACCTTTTTTAACAAAAAAGATCCTTTATTTACATTATTTTCTTCTTCTTCTTCAGAACAAATAAGATAGTTGGAAATAGAAAGCTGCCAAAGAGAAAATCTTGTGAGTGGGAAAAGACAGAATAAGAAACAATGAGAAGAAAAATATGAGAATAAGCCAAAGCCACTCAGCTCTTTGCTTGGCCACAACTATTTCCTGACCTGTTTGTTGCAGTAAGTGCCTATTAATGGGCTGACTCGAGCTCTTAGATGTGTGAGCTCCAGCCCCAATAGTTATGTCGTGGTAAAAACACAGCGCAAACAACAACCCCAAACCCTCCACAACCAGTTCTTGGCACTGAAAGTGTTAGCAAGCACTAATGTAGTAATTAAATGTACCCATTGCTTTCTGACTTCACAGATGACTGTCTGTGGTTTGCCTGCCCACCCAAAATGCGTGGGAGGGCAAACCCAAGTCTTAGAGCTCTAGTTGCGCCGAGTGTCTCATCACTTTCCTTATCAAGATTTTCACAGTCACTGGGAAAGGGTTGCACCCATCAGCAGGAGACATTCCAGCGCAGGAGATGAGATGACTTTCCTACAATTCAAGTCACACAGGATTCCTGCATAATCATACTCTGTATCTCATCTCTTTCGGCTGTGCACCTTTTCCCTCCTGTGATATTTTGCATCACTTCTTCATCTGAATGTAAAGGAAACTCACAGGAGAAAGCAGGAGTTTAAAGCAAAAAGAAAACATTACAGCTCCACAGAGACCTTAGGGGCATGGCCAAGGTTGTTCTAGAGTGACCCTGAGTACCTGCGCTTTCGGGAAGCCTTTGACAAAGTCCCTGACAAAAAGTTAATAGCGCAAATAGTCGCAGGAAGAAGAAGGGACTCATTTTTGATGGCTGAGAAGCACAGGGCAGGAGTGGGCTGGCAATTCTCAGCATGGCTAAGTGCTAACAAGGAGAAGCTCTAAACACCTTATCTAGAGCAAATGTTTGAAACATGTCAGTCTGGAAAGGAGGGGAAACCACTGAGGCCACAAAGCTGTACACAACCCATCATTGGTTCATGAGTCAAGAGAGGGCTGTGAAGAGCAACAAAGAGACCTAACAAGGTGGAGTGAGATGGCAGGAGGGAAACAGTGCTGTTGGCAACAGTGGTGTAACAATTTTGGAGGCTTGGGTCTGCTGAGGTGCTTGCTTGGCAGCTGTACGGAGAGGTGAACTTCCCTCCTCTATGCCCTTAATTTTTAGGGGTCAGGTAGTTTAAATAGTATTTCTGGCTTTGGAGCTGTAGATGTGCACTTTGCCAATGGCCAGATACCCATATTTTGAAACAAATGCCCCATCACAAACCTTTTCCTGCCTCCTCCCTGGAAGTCCTCTGTCAGTTTGGTACTGCTGACAGATGCCATTGCTTCCTCTTCTCTCCTCTCTTTCCTCCTCCTCTTGCTGCTGCTGCCGTCCAGGACTCTCATCCTCTCTCTGACACCCACTGCGTTGCTTGTCAGTCTGACTGCAGAGCTGATCCAGCTACCTGATCCATCAGAAAATGTCCTTCACTTCTGAAGTTGTTTTTTCCTCTGGTTTCATGAGCTGCTTCAGCTCAGTGTGAGATCCAAGAAGCACCAGTGCTGCAGGACGGGAATCAATGCAACTGCATGACTGGGATGTAGAGGTGTTGGGAGGATGAAGCAGGGCATCACCTCCTGGCAGCAGTGACCCTGTCTGACGGCAGCTCAGTCATGGTGCCCCCCCAGAGCTCAGCCACGTCCATGGCCCGTCACTGGGGGAGCGCTGGGTTGGGTGCTCAGGTCACGAAGTGCCGTACAGCTCTAGCCCAAACTGGGATTTTCGAAAAGAACCAGAAGGATTTGTGAGTATCTTTGTAAACAGCAACACCAAGACACCACGCAATATACCATAGCTATGAGAAAAAACAGTAAGATGCTTTGGACAATTAAAAAATGAGTGAGAGGACACCATTTAGACCTCCCAATGCATTATAAAGTAATATGTCATGCAAGGTATGCTCACTTTAGTGGTAGGCCAGTCTTTCTAGAGAGGATACAGAAAACCTGGTGATAAAACAACTAAAGTGATGGGAAACTTCTCGATGGAAAGTCAACAAAAAGTCTGGACTTGCTCAGTTAGACAGGAGGTGAATAAAAGGGGACAGAGAGGAGCATCCTATGGCACACAAACAATGCATATAGCACTACCTGAGTTAAAAATGAAGTGAAACTGAAAGGTAACCATTTCCAGTAAATGGTAAATACTTTTTCAGCAATCTGTCAAGTTCATTGCCGCAAGATATGAAGAAAGTAAAGGCACTATTAAGCATTTAGGTATTTACATCAATAAAAGAATATTTATTGTTATTCTGCATAGGGTAACTGGAAAAACTAAGGATCACATCGCAGGTAATAAGCCACTTTCTTTTCCTGGTGGAGGTAAGTTGGAAACTGTTTTGGAGATCACACTACTCCACAACTACTTAATAAGATCCTGGCACCTTTCTCCGAAAGATCTAGAATTGGCCAATCTCAGGCAGGACACAAAATGCTTTAACCTTCTATGGAAATCCTCCTATTCCTAGCACAATAAAGAAATCCCATGTGAACACGAGTGCAGTGGATGTCGGGAGCTCATTTTTCTGTCACTAAGAACCAGGAATGTTTGAAGGAATGGGTAATGGTGTGACCCCATATGCCCATCTCTGTCTCCAAAAATGGCTATTACGGGGTACAATGACAGCCTCTGAGCAGCCATATAAAGGCATTCAGGGAAGAGTGCAAGACCCATCTCCTCTTCTCAGCTTTTACCCAAGACATATTCAGCAAATCGTGTAACCCAGAATTATAACAGATTCTCTCAACAAATGGCACCACAGGCCGGTGTGATGTCAGGATCTTCTGGCATGTATCACCATAGAGGCTAAGAGAAGAACAGCACCTACCTGTGAACAGCATGAGCCAGGATACTGAAACTGAGAAGCCTGTTTCATTTTAGATTAACAGGTCTTAATGTTTTTTTTGATCTGCCATTCTGTATGAATGTATAGTAAAGAACTGACTTATTTTGGATCCATAAATAATCATAAACAAACGTTGGACCAGATAATCTTCCTTCTCCACACAGAGGAGGATTTTACAAACCTTTCAGAAACATCACGTCTTGTTGCATTTGGGTAGAGAAATTAAAGTTGCCTTAAGGCAGCTTTAACTTGTGTGACCGACACTTACAAAGTGAATCACAGTAGGTTTTACTGACCTTGGCAAAATCAGAGGTCATATTTTCACAGATATAAGCCCTTTTAGACATATTCCCCTGATGTATTCACTGCAAAAAGGTTTCTTTCTATACCTCTACAGAATGTAATGCATGTCCTCACCTTCATTCTTCTCTCTTCAAAGTATTACTGAGGCTATCGAGAAGGAAATTAAGTTCCTTTTAGAACATTTCAGTACAATTATTCAGGGCAGGATTCTCTGCCATGCTCTTGGGTATTTTTATATTTATGAGTTCTCTTTAAGGCTTTAATGGGGCAGCAGCTGGAGTAAGATGAACCAAATAGGACTCTTAAAGAGGGACTTGGTACATTAGGGGCAGATTCTTATTCTCATTAGTCTTATAATTTTTAATCCTCTAAGCAGCGGCAGTGATTGCAATGTGACTAGTATTTGAGTGAGGTACAACACAGGGTGAATCCAATTTTCAGAGTCTGACCCTTCCTTATTACACTAGAAAAGCTCAAACCAAATGGCAGTCATTTCCTGCTAAAGAGCAGCTGATGGATGAGGGAGGTTATCGGATCAGCATATCTTCATTTTCTCTATAAAGCAAGCATCACTGCTAATATTTCAGGTAAAATAAGGAAGAAGACAAAACATGGAAAAAAGAATAAGGTACAAAGGGTTTGCAAAAGCCTAAGACCAAGTAAGTATTTTGCTTCTCTTCGTGTACTCTGTGAGTTGCCCTTTTTAGTTCAAAGTGAAAGGGCACGCAATGCCAAGGCGGGATGGAGTGGTACCATAACTGTGTGTGGGCTCTTATAAATTTATGGTAAATCTGAAGCAGCTGACGGAGATTAGCTTCCTGTGAAAAACACTGAGTTACCTCACATTTAGCACAGCCTGAGATCAGTTCCTGTGGCTCAAATGATGCAGTATGAGAGGACTTTGACCGCCCAGATCGAAGCCCCAACTAGCTCAGTACCCAGTCTCGAACAGTGACTGACAGTGAATAGAAAAATGCTTTTGGGATGACAGTGATACAGGTATATTCCCAGCTTCTGACAATCTCTAACCTAGAAACTTCCTGAGCTGGAGGTGGCATCTTTGTGCATAATATGACTTTGTCTCATTGCTTTTTGGAACCCATGCATACTTTTGGGATTTATAGCATCCTGTAGCAATTAATTCTTCAGTATAACCTTGATTTTGTGAAAAAGTGCCACCTTTGTTTTGAAACTACCACCTGCTAGGGTCAAAATTTGATGCTGTGTACTTCTCGTCATATAGGAAGAGTGAATAATCATTCCCTATGCAACTCCTCCGTGCCATTCCAGGTTTCCTAGGTGCCTGTCATCTCCCTGCTCAGTGTCTCTCTCTAGGTGAAAGAGTCCTAGGTTGTTTACTTGCTTCTTGCATCTTTTTTTCCATACTTCTAGTCACTTGTGTTGCATGTCTGTCCTTTTTGTAATTGTATTGCATATTTTAAAGATGGATGGAAGGACTGGAACTCCACAGAGGGTTCAAGATACGGGAGTAGCAAGGACTTTTGGTCTCTGTTCCTTTCCTAATAGTCCCTGAGATGTCATTTGCTCTTTTGGTGCTGCTAAAGCCTGAGCTAACATGTTCATAGAAAAGGCTGTTGTAAAGTCAGGATTACTTTTCTGAGAGCTAGCTCAAAACCCGCCACTGTGTCTCTTGACGTTAGGGTTGCTTTTCCCTGTATACATAGATGTTGTGTTCATAGACACCAAATTTCATCTGATGTCTTGTTGCCCTGTTGCTTTGTACCACAGCACTGAATTGTGATTTTGCAGAGTCATCACTCATTTTTACAGGTTCAGTGGCTTAGTATCATCAATACACCTCATCGGCTTACCCTCTGTTGTCTTTTCTAGGTGGTTAGTGTATATGCTTAACAACACAGAAGCAGAACAGATCTCCACAGAACCTCAAAGTTTATTTCTCCTTTTTGTTTCCTTTAACTTTAGTCCATGAGAGAAGTTTCCCTGTAGTTTAGCATCTTTAAGAGCCCTTGGTAAGGGAGATTGTAAAACTTTGTTGAAAATCCACTCCTACTTCATCAACCAAATGAGCTACACCTACACGCTCATTACCTCCTTTAGAAAACTCCAGTAGATCTGTGAGATACGGCTTCCCTGCACAACAAGCATTATGACTCTTCTCCATTATATCGTATTTTCCCATGTGTTTACTTGTTCTATGCTTTTTTTAAAAGTTTCTATTGATTTGTCCGGTACAGCTGTCGGTCTTACCGCCAGGGCTGCTCCTTGCTTGCCCTGTCTTTACTTCATGAAGCCAAATGCCAAGCAGCAATGTCTGAAACATCAGGAAGAGAAGCCTGGAAGGTAGAGTCTTTTCAAAATGTCCGAGGGATGCAAAGATTGCTACACAGACATTTTCAGGCCCCCTTCCTGGAACGGCCATCTGCTAGCAGATATGTGAGCATCAGTTGCTATGGTAGCACACCAAATACTATGTCCAAACCCTGGAAACACAGAGTACAGGTCTAGAGCTGGGCTGTGGACCAAGAATCTCTGCAAGGTCTGGAAGATGAGAGTTTTATCCCCTTCCTGGCCTGTGCAAAGAAATCTTTCTACAATTACTGTTGCGTAGTCTCAGGGCTGACATGGCTTCAATGGCAGAGATATTGTCATCCTGGCTGGGGATGACAATGTGTAGAGCTTCTTGTAAAACAAGACTTACCTTTGTTTTGCAAATCTCCCAGTGGAGAGGCCTATATGGAGCAGCAATGGGCTGCAGTGAGACGTTTGGGTGACTGTTTCCCAGTAAACTTATGCAACATCCATTGTGCGTGTGCAGCCTGTTGCAAAAAATGGATGCCATCCCCAGAATGTCGGCTGAATATTGATCTAGCAAATGGGGAGAAAAAAGGAATGAAATAAAGGGCCATTGTAGCCAGTACTGCATATAAATAGCTGGGAGGTTAATTTATGTCATTTATGGAAATCTGGAATACTGGGAATGCTCTAATGCTTATCCCAGCTAGACTATTAGTGGTGTTCAAGTTCTTATATGCATGCATCACCATGTTATCTAAATGTCTCTAAGCCCTCTTTAAAAGCAGTCAGGCAAGGTTTTAAACAGACTAGAAAGGGGACTGTGAAAGAAAGCATCGTTTTCTGTAACTATTTATAAACCTAAAAGGATTCATATAATACAAGTGCACGTAAGAAATGCTTTTATTTACCAAACAGTAGAGAAAAACTGCAATAAAAGAAAAGAATCTCCCTCCCCTAAAAGAACAACAGTTCAGGGTGACTTTTTTCTAAAACATATATATAGTTCTTTCCTTTTTTTTTTCTGCTGGAAGGGTATAGGTATGACTAACGGAATCTCTCTGAACCAAAGAAAACACTTCAGACCAATTTATGCTGAACATGAATTTACCTTGTACAAAACACACACTCCTCACTCATTTGACTATGCAAAAGACATAAATTAAGAAGAGAAAAAAAGCAAAAGCAATATGTATCTCATCTCTTACAAGGATGATAGCCGCACCACTTCTACGAGGGGCACTGTGATTTGCTCTTAAGCCTTCTCCTTTAATGGCTGGTGGAGAAGGTGTGACAAGGAGATCCAGTGGTGAAATGACTGTGCTACATCAGCTAAAAATACTCCTTGGTCAAAGCAAAGAGCGGATGAGAATGTGCCAGAGGTGGGGAGGGAGGCGAGCCTGCAACGTGTATAAACAAATGCCCCAGCGACCACTGGAATGTATACAAACCATTGTTGGAGATTTCCTACACCTTCAGGGGCTCATTCTTCTGCTGAGATGCACAAACATAGTTGCTTTTCTGACAGGGTATCTCAAAGAGTGTAAAAGCAAAAGCCACCGCTAAATATAGTCGGCTGTCACATGCTGCCTTTAGTCACATTTCAATTCATTGTAAACTGCAGCATGCCTCGCACCACGGTTCTTTTAACCTTGGTGATGTGTTTGAGGCATTTTTTGTTGGTACGCATCCCTTTCCCCTCCCTCTAATTTGGAAGTGCAAATGTAGATGCGCGGTCAATAAACAGGCAGTTTTGATGGTCCCGTTGAGCTTTAAAATGTACAGACATGTCTGAAACAACATGGAAAGTGCTGGTGAAAGGGAGAGCGAGTGGATGAGTCATTTTTAAAGCAAAGCAGGCAAACTGGGGAAAAAAAAAAGAAGAGAAAAAAGATCTCTGTCTTGACTCAGTGCCCAAACTCTTAAGCTGATGCTTCACTGCAGACTCTGAAGTTCAGCTTATTTTTCCTCTCATTTGTTCTCTTATTTTTATGTCTTACATAATGGAGCTTTGATTCATAGAAATCTATTTATATAGTCTAGGATTTGGGCCAAACTCTGAAGTCCTAACTCCGTCTTTCCTCAGGCAAAATGGCCATTGTGGTTAACGATATGAATGAGGTTTGCTAGGACTGGGTATTCAGGGCTGAATTCTTGGGGGGGGGGGGGCTATGCTTGATCACTCTGTGATTTCTTATATTCTTGCTAGACTAGTGATTTAATGTAAGGAACTCTGGGCCGTATTGCAGCTGGAGGACAAATTGCTCGGGACTGACAAAATATCATGGCTTTTACTGTTGAGTCCAATACGAGCCGGCGCTCCCTCTACATGCCCAAGGGCTACCAGTCAGCACTTCAGGTCCCAGGTTTTTGCCTTATTCCCCTCCCTGCATGCCAGTCCTGCAGCAGGATGGATGTGGAAGCCACCCGCAAGCTGCTTGCTGGGAAAACCCTGATGTGAGGGTGGGGGGATACGCCCCCCCTTCCCATAACCCCAGCTTGGGGTGTTTGCTGTGGAGGAGGAACGGCTGGACCGTGAGGCACTGGCACCACCTCAGCTGCAATATGTCTTTTTGAGGGCTGCAGCTGGCCGGGATAACTGAGGGCAGGTTTGCAACTGAATGGGATCTTGGAAGTGGGGAGCGGGAGCTGGCTTCTCCTGGGGCTGCTTTGCTCGGGGCAGTTGGGTGTGAGCAGAGGACCACATACGCTAGGTCTGTCTAAGGAGCTGGCAGAGCCAGCTGACCTTTTATCTGACAAGCTGGCAGCGAGGAGACGGCTGCCAGAGCGAGAGCTCCCCGCTGACATCAGAGTTATTCTTGGGGCTAGATGGAAAACAGCGAGAGATAATGCTCTTTGCTGTAATGATGAGGCTGATTTCAAATACTTTGCATGAAAATAGCAACCCAAACCCAACTAAGTAGGTCAGAGGAGCAGAACTGAGGGACATTGCTTCTCTGTGGCACTGTGACCAGGGGCTGGACTTTCTGCGCTCTAATAAAGTGTGAACCCCAAAAGAAGCTCCTCTGGGGGCCAGACATGCCCAGGAATATTTGTAGCAGTCTGCTAATACCTCGGCTCATGGTCCAGCATTTCTTCCAGTGCAAATGCTGTTATAATCCTGGGTTTTTTTATGGCTGCTTGTGAGAATGCAGCATCTTTGATACTGCTACCTTTTGGTCATATTTGATGATACTATGTTCATATTTTTAGCCAGACTAAAAGAGATCACTGTAATGATTCAGGGGGAAATCAGGGAAAGTGCTTTCAGTTTTTGCTAGAATATACACACACACACACACGTATTTATATATAGCACGCGCTTTCTCTCTCTCTCTAAATTTTTGTCTTTTGACTAATTTGTCACAGTTCAGAATGCAAAAGCCATAGATAAAGTACTCCAGTTTTTGGCACTACCAGAGTAATGAAATAGCCAAACAAGCACTCCTTAGCCCTTCACTCCCTCAGCTATTATTCTTTGAATGTTGGAGATAAATGTCATTTGTAAATCCCACTCATTGCTAACATTAGTACTATGCATATGTACTTCCTTTGACAAGTAACCCTACCAGTGAAATCTGTAAGGTAGCAAATTTTAAACAGTTTTCTTTTAAGCATGGATAATTAGTAATTGGGGGCATCTGTCTCTGCTGAACACCCACACTCACTCTTCTTTAAGGTGTTCCAGGTTGGTGACTTACAGTCAAAGAGCGTTGAAATATTTGACGTCCTTTCTCCTAATTATGAACTCCATTATGAACTTTCTCTCTGCCGGAGTGGCTTTTCCTTTCTCTCCCTTTCTTTTTCATTTTTCAGCACAAACACTGCCCATGTGTTAATTTCAGCTATGAGCAGCTGCTTCACTGCCCGGGCAGCTGGGGACCTGTATGCTCGGGTTATGCTCCTTTTCACTTGCCACCCAGCAAACTGAGCTGACCCACAGGGACCAGGACAACCCTGAAAGATCTGAGCCTGTTGGCTCAGCCGCTGCTTGGCCTCCCACCAGTTCTCTGGGAGCATCACGCAGTGGAGAGCAGACCTGCTTTTGTACGATGTGTCCCATGCCAGGAAATCTGAGGACCTCACTTGTGTGCGAGAAATCAACCTTTTTTCACAAGAAAGATGCTCTTCCTCAGGAGCCTGTTTCCTCTAGGTTCAATATTGTTTCCGGTTATATTGCCACAGGAGGCACCGTGAGGTGTACAGCCTGTGGAAATAAATCATCCAGCCCAGTGGGCAGAGCTACTCTTTCCCTCAGACCAGGGAGAAGAGCACATTTTCTCCCTCTGCTTCTCTCCTAGGCTTTACCATAACAAGAGGGAGGGTGACACCGTTAAAGGTACCTCAGTTAGAAAGGCAGTGTCCCTTGGGTCCAGCTGTGCTGGAGTGCAAGGGCTCCAGAAGACACTGCAGATCTGAAGTCTGTTAAGGTCCCCCAAATTACCTTCTGGAGCTGCTTTTCTTTCTCCACTGACTCTAGACAGGCCCTTGGGAAACTAGCCTCCAAAGTCACCCCAGGGAGGAGTGCAAAAACTGGCACTTGTGAATACCTTCCCATCTCATCCAGGTATCTTGAAACCTTGAAGCCATCGATGGTGACAAAAGGATGGAACAGAAATCCTAAAAGGTAAAAAACCATCTTTGCTTAAATTAAGCCACTTTATGAAATTATTTTTTAAAGTACAATAATGGCAATGCTAAAACACAGAATTTAGGAAATAAACGTGCTTCCAGGCTGAGATTTTTATAAGTCAACCTTAACACCCTTGCAAATACTGTCATGGTTGCCAAGCTATAAACTTCTAAAACCAGAAGTTAATAACAGACATTGTCACTAATAGACATTTAATGGTAACAACACTAGCAGGTGATACAGCAATAATGAATATAATGGTCCCTTGCAAATAAAGGATGGGTAATGTCTTCCCATGACAGCCCCGCATCACGCTGAGCACACAGCATAATCACGGCATTTGCACTTTGCAGTGGCTTTATGAAGAGCAGATTGCAATTCACTGACTATGTTACATTTTGATTTCTGTATGGATGTTGCAAGGGATTCAGGTACATCTAAACCATGAGAAAATTAGGTTTCCTTAAGTTTACTTGACTTCTCTCACTGTAATAGTTTTTCTTCTTATGAAGCGTCAACCTATGCGAGAAATGAAGAATGCATGTAGCAGCTCAGCATCATGGACCGGTTCTACAGCCAGGCAGTTCTTCTTCCCTGCCCTGGCCAGAGAGCTCCTTGCAGCCCTGACAGCCCCTGCCATGGGGCACATGGAGCTACCATGGTGGCCTGGAAGATACTACCCTCATGCCACAAGGACCTGTGTGCCCCGAGTCAGCCCTTTCACTGTCCTTTCTAAACCTATTGCAAGTGATGCACCACTGGAACACCCCACACCCCCAGCTCCCACACCCCCAGCTGATTCCTCCCAGTCATTTGACAAAATTACTTCATCTGATCCTGGAAATGGATGGAAGAAGTCTCCAACAACATGAATTTCCTGGTGTTAGGTCAGGAGGAGAAATCTGCAATGGGCTCACCTATGCTGCCATGTCCTGCGAGAGCATGTCGGGCAGGATACTCCATAGAGTATGTCCGCCTGCCCCAAATGGTAGCCCAAATGCATGTTCAACACACATTCACAAGGTATATATAATTTATTTTTAAAAAAAGAATTTTTTTTTTTTTCTTTCAGCCCTGGTACTTCAGTACGTGAGTAAAATTGCCTCCTGCCCTGTAATTTGCCAATCTTTTAAACACAAAACATGGTCATGAGATGGGCAAAGCAATGCTTGCGAAACGGTTGCGCTGTGCAAAGGAGGTGGTACTTTTTAGTGGGGATGGAGGGCTGCACAAAGACCTGCTTCCTTTAGACTTGGTGGCACCTGAGAGGAACACCAAACTCTGCAGTGGCTGCCTCCTTCACCTCAAAGCATGACAGTAGTTCCAGGCAATTTTACTTTTGCCATTAGCAAATCTGGTTGGTCCTATGGGTTGCTGCAACTGGATGCTTATGTGAGAGCTCTTAGTGTGAGCACAAGCTTGCGAAAAAAATAGCACGCCTGAACTGGAGATATTTTTATGAATCTGTGGCTTAAGTTTTCTTTCTCTATATGCTTTCCTCTTTATCCTCCACTGCTATCGTATTTTTGTTTTACCCCATAGTAATCCCTGCAAGTTCATCTGTGGTCCTAGTGATTTTTTTTTTCCTAACAAGGAGGAGTCTGTTGGTGCTTCTAGGAGGAGAGTAAGTGTTAAGTAGCTTTTAGGGTAGTAGAGAAATCCCTGCTGGGTATTTAACCTACATTTGTTTTCAGTTTACAAGAGTGTTCAGGTCTAAGTCTGCTGTTAAAGATGAAAACGAAGTAACTCAAGTAATTCAATAGGATTTAGATGAATTACTGAGAGGGCTATAGCAACAGAATTTGTAGTGTCTTTTTGCAAGGATCACAATGTCTTGAAGCAGGGAGGAGATTACTGGACAAGTTAAATTTCCTTGGGGCTAACAGCCTTAGCTTTCCTCAGTTAGCAGCTCATTTTAATTGTAAAGGAAAATGTTCTCTGTCATAAGCTCAGCATTTGATGGACGAATTCAACACCACGCGGGCAATATTAGTCCCTGGCAGCCCTTGGCAGGTTGATGAGAGAAGCAAATTCTGCAAAACAGGGAAACAAAGGCAAGTGGCAAGCCACACAATGCATTTTTTGTCTGCACGTATGTGAAGTTCATTGTCAGAAGCCATCCTTTCCTCCAACTGTAGGAGAAGGCTGCGATTGTAGAAATTCCCAACAATGGTTTTGAAGTAACAGGGGCTCTAGTGCATCTAAGCAGAAGCACTGGATGTTCAAAGGGACAAAAGGGAAGGCCCCCTAAAGCCCAAGCAACCGGAGGAGGAAAGGATAAACACACGGTTTTTCTTTATAAAGCTGGCTACCGAGCAGCTATGCTTCCCTTGTAACTCCCAGCACTGTAAACTCTGCTGCCAGATCTGCTGTAGTGTAAATTCAGTATTTGGTGCTGCATATCATAACAAGGAACTGGTTAAAGGCGGGGAAATTGTTTAAAATTCTGCTGAAGGATTTTGCCTAGAAATTGCTTAGGAATATTTTTGCATGCTACGGTCCTGACTGTGCTTTCGATGCGAGTCTGTAGTTTCACATCTAGACTGTTCCTACAGAACATATGTAGGTCCATGTATAAATAGTTGCATAAATAGCTGACAGTGGACAAAGCAATTGCTTTGGTGAATCAGGTAATTGCTGGGCAAGTTACCCAAAAGAAAAGCTGACTCCTCTTTCCTGGGAAAGGCATAACAGTCCTTCTGGCATAAGGATTTTTCAGGTGTTAGTGGAAGCACTTTTTTTTTTTTCTTCAGATGACCTAAGTAATTAGTATTTTCTTTTTAAATAAGCATGCCAAGTTTATGCCTTGCAGATTTCTTGTTCATGCTCCATCTACAAATAACCTTTCCTGGCTGTCTGGATAGCTTCTTAGCATCCAGCATCTTCACGTTTTTATTGCAGCAGGAGCTTTGCTGCAGTGGTCATATCCTTAGCCCATCGCTTGGACTACTCCATCATCACTTTTTTCTTTGCTGGCTCCTTTCTCTCTGTGGTGATCACATCCCTGTGCTGGCTCTCGTCTCTGTGATATCAGGCAGAAATAATTTCTCTTCACTTGCAAGCTCTATTAGAGCCTATCCCCACCCTGCCTGTAAAACTTCATTCACTGTCAGGAGGCTGACTTCCACCTTCATCAACCACAAGCAAGCACCTCTGCTATTTTCTCCTCGGGCTTGGGAGGAACTCCTCATTAAAAATGTGCAACGCTCTCTCCCTTTCTTGCAGCCCCTGTTTTTGGAACGACTCTCCTTTGAGCACTGCAGGCCGAAATCATGTCAGTAGTTTGTTGGATCCACAGGATGGCTAAATTGTCCTATGCTGCCTTGTGTCTCTGTCTGTGGGTCTAGTTTTTCATGTCTGCGTTGTAAGCAAGGGCTGTGTTCTTGTGCGCTGAATAGTACGGCGGGGATCCCAAGTCTGTGACAACCACCAGTGACTCATTGTATGGGAGCGTGCTTGGGCAGAAGGAGAGGAAGGGAGGGGAAGGTACACAGAGATTTTAAGAAGCTCCTTTCCCTCCCTTTAAACACTCTCTTTGATACACCTCAGCACCATCCCTCCAGGGGAGTGCTGTGTAAACCTCACAGACCTTTACTTCAACCTCCAGCTCCGGCCTGGCTTTCTCCAGGAATGCGGGGAACTACACAGGATGCTTTCAGATATTGCATTACAGTCTGAAACCAAGGCAGTGCTTTCGAGTGGAAAACCCAAGTCAGCCTCAAAGAATTGGGAATTTGGTTGGTAGCCAACTCCTTCTGTGCAGCTCTGCTTTTCACATCGCCCTGCCCTCCCTTTTCCTTTAGGCTTAGTCCTGAGGAGGGTTAGGTTCTTGCTTTCTCCAAGAGTTTTACTGTTCTGAACAGTGCAGCGTTTTACCATCAGGTGCATCCTCCCTCTGCGACTATCTGTCCCTGAGAGGAGAGGCAGCCCATGCAGGACAGAAGAAGAGTGTTGTGAAGGACAGTTTATAAATGACTTCAGTGAGGCAGAGTGATGTGTCATTCTGGCAGAGAGCCCATTAAAGAGGAAGCGCTGCTCTTGAATGCATTCAGCTGGGGTTTCTGAGAACTCCTTTATACCCACTCATTATCCATTTCACATTCTGGAAGTGGATGGTTATGTTTGCCTATGTGACGCAGATCTTAATAGTTTTCTGCAGTACTACATCATTTAGCTCTCAGCTAATATAAAACCAAGCTAGTAATTAACATTAAATGCTGAGAAATGGATCTGATGTGATGAACACTCAGCACATAATGAGAACGCTGTGATTTCTTACTTGGAAGCCATCGTGGTCTTACAACATAACCAGTTGTTACAGATGCCCAAACAGAGCTGGGATTAACAATAGGATCTGGTTACACTTGCAAACCTAATTGTTGCTAGTCTGGTGGAAGTTGCGCTCTCGGGCTCCACTTCGATGGATAACAGCTCTGGCATCTATTGTCATTTCATAATGGTGTAATGCTATTTATGCCACAGAAATCCCAGCTGAGCCATGAATTACAGGCAGATCAGGCACGCCATGGAAAATGCAGCTGTGTCGGGGGGACGAGGCTTGCAAGCGACTGCTCTGCAAGGCCAACTCGTACACTGTGGAGTGGGATAATGTAAGTCAACCACAGTAATTATTAACAAAATGATTTGTTAGAGCAGCCATTAGAGGGCCACCAGGACCAGAACCTGGGTGTGCCACACACTGCAAAACTAGCAGCTGATTCCTGCTGGACAAACAGACAGACAAAGCTAGGCCGTAGCAAGGGGTAGGCTGGAGACCTTGCCCTTGATGCCACTATGAAGAGGGATGGCAGGAGGAGGTGAATATGCTGCAGCCCTTCTGGCTCCTGATGTTGCCTGGGAGGTAGTGCCTGTGAGGTCTCCTGTGGGACCATAGCCTCCCTGGGGTTGAAGATGAGGGGACCAAATGTCCTGGGATGAGCCCTGAATGCGAGGGCATGTTCCCAGCATCCCATTTTTTCAGAAAGAGCTGAGGAGGCGAAAAGCCCCAGTTTCTCTCCTGGTGCAACACTGCTGCAGAGCCCCAGCCTCTCCATGCTGGGGAGGTCCAAGCCCCTTAGAAGGTACATAGGGAAGACCTTCGATAGAGAAATGCAGAAAGAGGCTGTCCTCTGCTGTGTGATGGTGACCTTCCCCTCTCTACAGAGCCTTTGCCTTTCCTGGTTTAGCTGCTGCTGCTGCATTTCTCTGTCAAAGAGGAGGAGAAACTCACTGGGGCAGCGGCGATGCCTGAGAGCTGTGGGGAGGAGAGGACCTGCCCCCCAGCCCATGGGGTGCCCTATCACCCTGTGTCTCTCCAGCCTGGATGCTTGGTGCTTGTGGCAGGGGAGGAAAGGGCACACAAAGCAAAGTTTAAAAGAAAAGGAGAGTAGGGTGGCCCCAGTTGCCAAAATACCTTCATCTAGCCCGGAACCCAGGCAGAAATAGGATATAATGTTCAAGCACAGCAAATAATGTGATGGCAGCAAACACAAGACTAATTGCACGCTTCTTGTGTGATTTGTGTTTTGGTTTTGGGGGGGTTCTTTTGTAGGGTTGTACCTCCAGTTGGGAGGGCACAATCCAAGTGGAAATAAAAGATGGGCGGGAGAAGGGGGTAAGGAATGAGAATAGGGGAGAAATGGGTGAGGAGAAAAGCAGAGAGTGAACCCAAGGTGAAGAAATCACAAGCAATTTACATAGATTTGAAACAAAGAGCCGATCAACCCAGGCCAGAGAAAAGCCAGCCTGTACTTTGGAAAATTTTGAGTGCACTGTATCAGACTTTAGCTTCACCCTGACCAAAATGTTCTGCATCCATACCAGGCAGATAGTAATGAAGGTTCCTATAAAAGTTCCCACACAGTAGCAGCTCAAAAAATACAGTGATGTGAATCCTGGGAGTGTAAAAATAGGTAGAGCACTGGTGGGTATTCTCTTGGTTTACCTTGGAAAAATTAAGTGTTGCATTGATTCTACTAAAATTTGAACTTGTCTCAAACCTGTAGGCTGGGTCGCAAAACTTGCCTCCCTGGTGAGTGTGCAGCTCTTCCTTGCAAATGGTCATTAACTTGTGGCTTACCATGAAATATTTTATTTTCCCTTTTTCTGATAAAAGTACATTTTTAAAACTCCTGTAAACTGGATAGAAACTTTTCTACCAGATACTGGATATTGAACATTGGACATACTACTTTGTGGCCATCTCTCTTGGGCTTATGCCTTTGCTTTGTGTATTTTTAAGATTTTGTGTATTTTTAAGATTTTGTGTTGCTTAGAATAGCCTGCAGTTGAAACAGCAGGCATTTATAATACATCCACAGTCCACTCCTCAACTAAATAAATCCCAAAAGACACAGAAACAGGTTCTCAAGGGAGGAATTCTTCACGTACCCTTTCAGTCAGTCCTTCTTTTCTCTGTGCTTTTATTTTCCAATTTTTACTGTAAAAATGTCACAGTTGTGATCTGTCTTGTTTGTATGCTGGTAATTTCATTTCCCAGCTTTGTTCAGTTCCCCTTGAGCTATTTGATCCAAAATGCACAAAGGAAAAATAAAAATATTTGAGTCTAGTGGGGTAGGGTCAGCTTTGGGCCTGCAGTATGAATGGGGAAAGGGTAATCTCTGGCAATGTGTCTTCACGCACATTCTGCAATGGCATATATTAATTTTTAATCTATTAATTTTCTAAATTATTCATGTCGGAGAAATAGAATAAAGAGAGGAAAAGCAATGGCATTTACTGCCTAAAAACAGCATTCCTGTGCAGCTAATGGTCTCTTTCCTTTCTTTGTATGCTCTAATTCTCCTTCTCGCCACCCTGGTACTCTTGCGGGCACTGGTGTCAATGGGCATACATTACCTGGCAGCAGTAGCGGAGCCCATACCTGATGCTCTTGAGGATGAGCTTTGCAGACATCCCAGTGCTGGTGTCAATGCCAACTTCAATGCCTCCACCCCAGCTTCAGCCCCTCTTCTACCCCTGCAGGGCTCCTTTCCCTCAGCCGTGCTGACAGAGCTGCTTTGTGGGTCCACGCTGTAAATTAGATCAGGCATCTCTTCTGTTTGAAAGAAAGAAGCAAATGTATATTTTGGGGGGGGGTCCTAGGTCTAGAAGCAGATACAGTCCACAAACAGTTGGGTTGATCCAGATGAGGAGAGGGTTTGCTGTGATGTGAGGGTGGGAGATGGGGTCGGGTTGTCTTGTGCCAGTATTGCTACCAAAGCCTCTCCATTGCTGCACTGTAGCCCAAGTCCACTCCTGCATGAGAGGTGCAACGCACCCAGACTCAGGGGGAAACAGGCTTCAGGATGTACAGCTTTCCTGAATATTTCTCGGTAGCTGGCTCATGGCTCAGATGCCTCCATGGCATAGATGGTTGTGGTGACCATGTGCTGACGCGTTACATGTACGTATGTGCAAAGAGTGGACTGAGGATTTTGAGTATCAGCTCAGAAAAACAGCCAAGATTCAGCTAAAAGTACTCCCAGAATGGATGCAGTGCATGGACAGAGCTATCATTTGCTGAATCAGATCAAGTTCTTCTTTGACAACACCTTGTTTTAATAGTGTCAGTAGTGCACGTGTGTGCAGATAACACTGTGCAGACCTGGCCTCTGGCTTCTTCAGCTTCTGCTCTAACTGTCAAGTCAGAGTTGCTGTTACCTCAAGATGCTGTACAGATCAAAAGCAGCTAGCTAAATACACCTGCAGATTTCCAGACCTGCAACTGTATCTCTCTGTGTATTTGGCCGACACACAGCACAACTGATGCTGATCTTGATTGCGCCTTTTTTGCATTACCGTCAAACAAGCAACGAGAGAGCTGTGAGCGGCATCCTCTAAGGTATTGCTGTCTGCATGCCGTCTCCCCGCTTGATTTCTTCAGGTCGGTAAGACTGTAAAAGCAATCCTCAGCAGGAGCTTTTGTTTTAAATTAAAGATGCTGCGAGACTATTATGTCATGAGGCATCATGAAAAATACTCTTTCAGGACATCAGATTGACACTTCCACCCCATAAGTGCACAGTGCAACGGCTACACATATTGCTAATGTTTGTGGAGGCACCGCGTAAGGTCCTCGAGGGCAGGCAGGGAGGCACCGCTTTGTTCTCTCACCTGCACTGAATAAAGAGTGTTATCGGTGCGCCGATAAATCCTGCCACAGAGTTTTGTTACGCTTGGAAGGAAAATAACGTGATGCGTTACAAAGCCCGGTAGGTGATAAGAAAAAGGTTGCTTTGCTTTGGTTTAAATAGGGGTTGTTTTGTGCGTAGGCATCTGCATAAGGGGATACAGCAGTGATGAAGATGGCCAGATGAGGAGATTGATAGCTGTGTTCAGAGACCTGAATTCCAACACTCTGCTCTGCCGCTTGTTTCCTGAGCTATCTTCAACATGGTCTTTAGGTAAAACACTATCTAACAAACATTGCCCCTGCTGGAACATTCAAGGCCAGTTTTCTTCATTGCCCAGGTGCCCAGCTGGCAAAGCAGCGTGCTCTTCAGCTAACATCTGCAGGGCTGAAACCTATAAGAAACCTGGCCTTATGTTGCCCTCCACAGCATGCACTCTTGGAAAGATGGATAGTGCTCCGCAGTACCCTCTCTGGAGTTTGGTCTGAGTCCTCCCGCACGCAGCCATGAAGCCATGAGAAAACTGTGTGACAAGATCAATCATATCCTCATGCAACTTCTTGCAGTTTGCCACCACAGAACCACCAAGACAGGGACAGAAGAGGTATCCTGGTATATGGCCTGGCTGGAGTCCTCTGTCCTCCTTTCCATATTGAAAGAGTAAGTATAGGATTGCTGATTTGGAAAAACCACCTGCAACAGCCACCATTGCACGGAGATTGCTGCTGACAGCAACTGGAGTTACGGGTAAATTCGTGCCACAACCAGTGCCACAGAAAAAGGGAAGAACTGAGGAAAGCCTACTACCAGGCTAGGGATGGGAACAGACCCAGGAATGAAGTAAGGATGTGGGAAGGCAATTCTGCCACAGATGTGAGACGCTCCACACAACACCTAAGCCTGACCCTGTGGATAGACCTGGGAGGGGTGAGCGGCCCAGCTGGCACATCTGTGGGGTTGTTGCCCTTCTTCTGACACAGCCACACCAATACCCCAGCAGAGACCTCCAACAGCTGGAGCTAAGCCTCTGCCTTGGCTTGGTGGCCTACTTGTCAGGATCGAGACGGCTTCTGACTGTCTTGCAAAGCTCAGGTAGACTGGACAGAGTAAATGACATCCTGGTTGCTGCTGAGAAGGACAGGAAGAAGTTTAATTTGGAAGAGATCTCCTGAAAGTCAAATACTTAAGTAGTGGGCTGCATCTGGACTGTTAACGTGCTCAGGAAAACCCTGAGAAGTAGCAACCCAGGCAAACCTGAGGCCGCTTGGCAGCAAAAACTTGACTATCAGATCTTAGCTCTGCACCACCTTGTGCAAGACTATGAATGTATAGCCTCAGTTGCCCCCCACACCTCCTCAGCACATCAGAGAGGGGTTATCCAGGTTGGTCTCACCACTGTGAGCCTGAGGGCTCTGTTTAGGTAGCCCTGTCTGTGGGACATTGACCTCAGAGCCAGGCAAATGAGCTGGCAGTGGTTTGCCAGGTTGGTAAAGGACAGCATGAAAAATAAGAACAGGACCCAAGGGAAGACCATTAGGCTCTTTTCTGGATTTTCCACCCCTTTGATTTTCTTTCAGTGGGGTAAACTGTCCTGTCTCTCTTCTTTTATAGGTGATGGTAACAAATCCACTTTAACAGGAAGATGGATGGATGGAGAACTCATAATCTGGAATTGAAACCTGACATGGTAAGTCAGAAAGGGCTAGTGGCTCTAATTTTTTATTTATTGCACTTCTGCAGACCCCAAGTGCAAAAAGGGCAGACCATATTTCTTACCTATTTTTAAGGTTTTTGTCACGTTACATTTTATGCTTTCTTTTTTTCTGCAGTAACCTATTCCAGCCATAAACCAGCTATGGTCTGGGCACATTTAATCTGAGGGGATTCCAGATGACTGTTGTAATAGAGAGTGACCAGTCTTTCAATGTGGTCTGTGCTTAATCTGAGCTGGTACAAATAAAAAAGCAATATGGAAATACCTCTATATCTGTGGATTCCCCAGTGAGGAAGTCTGGAACTTTTGTAAAAGTTTTATTTTATTTTTAGTCATTAATGGCACAAAGCTATTAAACGTGGGCTAGTTTTCAGGTTTACCCCTTGCCAGTAGCGTCTCTGCAGGAAACCATTACAATTTTCTTGCATTTAAGAACAGAAGTTTTTGCATTTGACAATTGCAAAATATTTTTGCCCTTTACAACATCTGCTTGTTATTTTAATTGGACAAACTCTTAGCTCACTCACTGTCTTACATCTCATCTGTGCAAAAAGCAAGTGAGGTTCATGATAGGCGCCCTGAATCTAACAGGTCTGAGCTTGGTGAAAGCAGCCTCTAGAGATTTTCAGAGCTCCTGGTGCAGAGGAGAGCAGGCTGCCTGTGGCTCTCTGTGTTTGATAACAACATGAGTGGAGCCTACCACAGCGCCATGATCAATGGGAGGCTGAGGGCTGCAGGGCATTGGACACCTGACGTGTCTGCACCAGCAGGGGTTGGGATCAGAGGGTGTAAGAAGCGCGGGCATATCAGGTACGGGGCGAGTGCGAGAACGTCCCTTTGAGGCAGGTTGTTTGGTCAACCATACCCCTGGTCTGATGGCAGCTGGGGTGCCCTAAGGGCTTGCACCGTGGTGGTGGCCTTCAGCAGTGACCTCACCAAACTGTGTGGGCACTGCCTCAACCTCCTGGGGCCTCTGCTGTGAGCATAATGGAAGGTAACAATGCTTCCCTACCTTACAGAGACATTGCGTTTGTGTTTGTAAGGTTTCCTACAATGGCAGATAAGTAATCATCTAAGTAAGGGAAACTAAGTATCTAACATAAGTAGATGAATCTTCTCATTTGCTGTGCCTCATCTCTAGCTGGACTAACTCCAATCACCAATTGCAATTCTCCCTCTCCTTAAAAAATCAATACTGCACTAAATCATTGTCTTTTTCAACTCCAAACATGAACATTTTATTGCACTATGACATCTGCCTCAAATCCAGGCAATCTTTCACCCTGAATGACCATGAATTTTAGGCACTAATATTTGATGATGTTGAGAAGAGCATAAATGAGTTATGTTAGGTATTTTCGTCTACAGGTTCTGAAAAACAGTGATAAACTTGAAAGAAATATTCTGTCAAATGCAGGACAGAGTGTACACTGATATGGCGTGAATGCATCATCTACTCTGCCTGGAAATATGACGTGACCGGTCAGCCCACACCATACGGGAGTCACCTGCCCGTATCTTAATTACATCTTATAGTCTGGCACCAGAGCCACCCTCACTGTGCGTCAGTAGAGCAGCCCATTTTCTAGTGCTGTCAGACCTTATCTATAGAAAGGAGAGGAAGTGGTGGAAAGTAAATTGTTATGTTCTGGCAGAAAGGCCAGAAAACAGTGATGGGGACTTGTGGGATTGCTGCTGGCAGGTTTCCAGCTCTCAGGGTGGATGTACCTACGTACGCTCCCACCACGCCATGAGATGGGGCAGGGTGGGAGACCAGGGCATTGGTGTGAGTGCCAGAAATGCATCAGAACTTGCAAGCTTGAGTTGGGTTTTGATGTCCCGGTGTGGCTACCACAGACAGTTAAGGCAGAGCGAACTGAGGATGACTGTAGGGCTGCCATGACTAAAGGTTTAAACTTAGCAGCATTGATCGCTGCCAGCGTTAGTCCAGCGGCCCACTTAAAGGCTGAGTGAAGCGTCCTTCCTACAAGCTACATGACACGTCGGGACAATGGCTTGTTTGCATTTTTATCCATTTCTTTATGTGAAGATGACAAGTTTATTGAGTCAAACTGTGAAGCTTTTGTTCGGAGTGGTGGTGTCTCGACTTGACTTGAGGGGAGCTTTGCCAGAATAAATCCTGAATGGAAAAGGAGGCAGGGCTTCAGGTTTTGATGGAGGGTTTTAACTGACATTTTAAGTTGAAGCACATTTGCAAGGGGACTCTGACTGAGTCAGAGTTTTTGTGGTAAATATAGCAATTTGGGATTCAAAAGAAGTTGCAGAATTGTTGCCTTGTGTGATGAATCTTATCCCATGCAGGAATCCTTCAGATAGACTAGTACAGTGAGTGAGATTAATAACGATCTGAATAATTTATATCACTGAAATATTTTTGTGGGGGTTTTGCACTTTCTATAGATGTCTCAGTTGGACTTTTAGATATGATGTCTAACAATTTTGAATACATGATTACAAATGCTTAAACTTATAACAAGTATGTAATGCTTTTTCATGCTATTCACCCATTACTAGACATCCAGAATAATAAAAGCTGAGCAGGGCATAAGGCCTCCTTTCATGAGATCTCCCGCGCAAATATCTTATGAAAACAAAAGGCATAATGAAGGTACTATTATTTTCTCTTCACATCACTTGCACATGCTGCAGAGATGGAAAGGAGGAAAATTTTACCAAATAAGGAGGAAAGGAAAGCTTTTAAGTGGGTCCCGAGTGGGTTTCTTTTCCAAATGGAGCTTATTTGTCACTGCATTAACACAGAAAAAGAGAGCAAAGGTGGGATCTTGGGGCAGCCCTGCCTCTAGGCACATCTCAAATTAGAACTGCCACATTACAGCTTCGCGGCTATGTGTACAGCAGCAGGGGTGGAATATGTAGCACCTGCAAAGACTTGAGGAGAGGCGAGGAGGAAGCCTGAGCCAACTGCGGATGCTGTGCAATGCCCACTGATAACCCACTTGGTAGCACCGCGTCAGTGCTCCAGGTCTTGCATTCTTGCTCCAGGCCTCCAGCTCATAGAGACTACCACTGCCTGTGTCCTCCCATGTGTGTTGTATTCACATCTTATTGCTCATCAGATCTTTGAAACAGGGATTGGGGGTTTTTTTTCTGTTACAGAGGTGTAATGTCTTATCATGTTATGCTGTGGTTCTCATTAGCGCTTACAAATCCAGCTGCAATACGAATAAATCTTCCTGCTGCTGCCGATGAGAGCGCTAGCACTGAATCTGGGGTCAAAAGGTAAAGGTGAGATGTGGGCTGCGTAAATGATGTTTCAGACATCAGAAAAGACCTAGATGTATGAAGCCTCCTGCATCCCTGCCAGAGAGCCCTTGTCCCTTGCTGTCCTCCCCATGTCTTGGAGGGGAGGAGGACTTGGTAAGACCACATTAAAGAGCTCAGTGAAAATGAACAAACGTCATTAAAATTATCCAGCGGACCTCAGTAAAAATGTACTGAGCAGTTCTGGCTGAGAGAGAGACATTTTTCACACTGTAATGGCCACATGGCTCCCTAAGTGGAAGAAGGAAGGTCATTTACTTCGCAGGAAAAAAAGAAGTCTATGAGATCATTTATAACATTACTCACAACCATTATCTATCCCAAATCATTCTTATGCCTTGTCTGTGATATTGGCTGCCTTGCAGTGCTCTAAGTCTCTCTTAACATAAAACCTTTTCTTATTCCTTAATAGCATACCAGCTGAAATATTTAAAGCATTTGCAGACAAATGTATCTAATTGCATCCTAGATGCAGGAAGGCCCCGGGGAACGCTAACTGCTGCCACAGTCACATTTACCTGCCCTGGGGGAGGCTGTTGTTTCAGTAAAAACCCTGTCAAATACAGGTTGGTTAATAAGAAAATGCTTTTTCCACAAATAGAGGATATTTAGGCTCACATCCTGCACTGACAGATGACTCCAAGTGATGAAAGCTTGCCGACCTCTCCCACAGTCCGCCAGCTCACTGCACCCTGGTGAGAGGGCTTCACCAGCTGAAGGACGAGCAGCACTCGGCTCACCTCGGACCAGCCACCGAGGTCCCCCTTTGCCTGAAGAAAGAAGGGAGCTGTGGACCGGGTTGTGCTGCAAGAGGCTTCCATGTTCAAAACTGGCCACGAGTGCATGATGGTGAAGACAGACAGACCTAAAAACTCGCTCAGGAAGGTCAGGCAACGAGAGGAGACTAGATACTTGTTGCCCTTGAGCTATGCAGTTTCTTGCTTAATTTGCACTTGAGTCTCGTATCCCATTCCCACATGAGACCGGCCTCAACCCTGACATGTGTGGCAACAGCTTTTCATGCATAAGGCGAGCAGAAATCTCCAGGTTCCAGTCCACCATGATGGCTGGTCTAGTGAATGTCTTGAATAGTTTCTTGTCTGCGCAGGGTTTTTAGTGGTTGGACTAGCAATTGCAGAATGACGCACAGTCCACTACGTGAAGAGCTGGTAAGGATCATTGACGATCTCCTGTATTTTTTTTTTCTCACTCACTGCCTTTGTTTGTTCGAGTCATACCTTGTACTTTCCAAAATCATTTTTTTGACTCTGAGCCCATGCTGTGGAGCAGGATTGAAGCATTGCAGGGCCCTGGGGGAGTATCTGGGGCCTCCCATAGAATGACCATCATGTTTTCTTCAGGGATCTGGCACAGTTACTTCCTCTGACTGGGGCTAGCGAGTGGGTCCTGGGCAATTTACCATTGCCAGGAGCGTGAGAAATGGTGATGTGCCCGTGTGAGGTAGGGCATCCAAAAAGAAAAACACTCTTTGGTGTGTCCCAGTGCTGAAGAAATTACAGCTATTCTCAGGATCTCTGCAAACAGCCCATGAACTCTGCTCGTTCCCTAGCGCATTCAAAATGACCACCGCATTGGTAAGACATTACTTGAATAGCAGACAACTGTGGAAACATTTGGCAAGAAAACATGTGGGAGATAACAAAGCAATTGCAACCTTTGGCTGCCATGAAGCAGAGTGTTTGAAAATCCTGCCCAGAAAATCCTGAAGGGAAAATGTTATGTGTGGTGCCCCAGATTATTTCGTACGAGACATTAACATTTTTGCTGGTAATGACTATTGCTTTTCCCATGCTACTGACAGTGCCCTAAACCGACACAAGGGCAAAAATAAATTGCCTTGCCCAGCTCCTATAACTGTGAAAAAGCGTGCCCTACTCCCCAGAGTAAAAGTGGTTGAATGATCTACTCTAAGAAACATGACTCCAACTATTTAGTGGCAGCCATCTCAGATCACTGTGGTGCAGCCTCAATAAAAAAAATAAATAAATTGAGAGGTGGGTGGAGAGCAGCTGAGAACACCGTGAATGAGCATGGATTAGTCCTAAACCTGGGTTAAGACTCACAGCAAAAGAATAAAGGAACTGGTGAGGCAGGGAACATGTTGTTCTCATTATCTGCCAGTGGTTGCGCATCTGCACTAAAAGTCAACAAAAGGGCATTTTTTGTACAATTGTACATTGTGTAATAAGATAAGAATAAAACTAATTCACATTTATCTAGAATTTCTCAGAATGGTTGTAGTCCCTGTAGACATAGCTGACTTTATAAAATGTGAAAGTCTGAGTCACACCAGCATATTGTACAAGGCAGGGAAACTAATCTGATGTAATAGAAATGTTTACAAGCCCAGTAACCCTTCTCCCTCCACCCTCCTCCGCTTTACAAAGCCACGTAAGGCCATGGATCAAAGCGGTGCAGCGGCAGCGTGCTGAACACTGAAACAATAACAGCCTTGACTTCCTCAGACGTCAATAGTACAAGTTACCAGAGGATTTTTGCATTCACTGAAGAAGGAGGTAATATAATCACATGCATCAAAGACTGGAAGTGGAGCTATAATACCACCAACTCTTATCACTAAAATATTGCTAAACATGATTAAACACGGTTCAGTGGAAATATCAGAAGCTGACTACCCAGTGGGATCAAAAAAGCAGAAAACAGTTCAGAAATGTGTACTCAGTTAATGCTTACCAGATGCAATCAATTTAGAGTAATAGTCAGTTCCAGCCCTTAATTCATATCTTTATGAAATGAGTACAGATACACTCCTCATGTCTAACAGATTTCCTGCCTCTATTTTTTTCTTTCTTTTCCAAGCAACACACCACCTTCGGTTTCTTGAACTCTTCATCACTCCCTGCAAAAGCTGGAGGTTCCTTCTAGGTAGCAAATTTGCTCTTGCTTCCTGAGCAGATCTCAGGTTTGGTAAGGGTACATGTGATGACACAACACATTTAGGGTTTTGTAAGACAAGTGACGTCACTGCGCATGATGCTGTGAAAATTAATCAGAAGTGCAAAGTTAAAAGAGCCCAGACTGAACAGATTAAATATTGTCTGTAAATGAGAATTTGTCACCCTGGGAGATGTTCCTCTCAGAGTCCCATGGGTTTCCTTTCTGATCCTGGTACAAGATCTAGACGTAACAAAAAAACTGGTGAAGAAGCATTAGGGATAGGTCAGCTAGAAAAATTGATCTGGATTACCTGTTAAAGGAAGGTCAGTTAAACAGCATACATTTTGACAGCCAAATGAAAGACCGTGAAGCTAGGGATAAATAAATGCAGCTTACCTACAGGAGTGGGGGCTTTATTCTAGAAAGTGGTGGTTTAGCAGAGGATTTAGGTGAATAGGCTGGTAACCAAGCCTATGGGAGCTCTTGGGATAATTCATAGCATAAAGACCAATTTGAATCTCAAAGAAGAGCAGTGATATATTTAGCTGCCCTACTAACATGCTGGAGAAAGCACAGACAAAAGGAACAAGAGCAATCAGAGGTCTAGTAAATGTGAACTCGGGAAAAATTGAACGATGAGACTGTCTAGTCTGCAAAAGAGAAGACAACAACCTTCAAATACGTAAAAGGTAGCTGCAAAGGAGATGTAATAAAGTGTTGTCCGTATCTGCTGGCAATAGCACAACAAGTAATAAGCTTAACTTGCAGCAAGGAAGATTTATGTTAGCTATCAGAAACATTTTTCTAATGATAAGGACCACTGAGCACTAGAACATATTGCAGATTACCATAGGATTAAGAACTGGTTAGGCTGGTGGTTTCCAATCTTTATTTTGCACCAAACCTCAGCAGGGTTCTGCCTTCCTTGTTAAATGGCAAAATTGTTTTGTCTTAAAGAGCCTTAAAGGCTTTTGAATACTGGAAATAATGATGGTGATGATGATGACACACACAAAAGACATCGTACGGGGAATACACCAGCTCTATTAAAACCAAATGAAAAGTCAGCTTGAGAGTTAGCCACCTTTTGTAATGGCCTTTAAGAGTGGGAGGGTGCTGGAGAACTGGCTGGGACGTGACTGGGGTACGCAGCAGCTGATACGGTGGTAGAGGTTGGGAGACTCCGCAGAAGGAGTCACTGCAGACAGCTGCAATGAATCAGTCTTAAAGCAAGCAAGAAATAACTGGGGTTTGGGATGAGTGGCAATGAAGGGGAACTGAAGATTCTTGTGGGTGGTCACGACGTTACTGGCATGGGGTTACTGGGCTGGGAGCAGAGAGGATCAATGTGAAGGACGTGAGATGATAGTAAGGTGGAGGGCACAGCCAGGGGCGTTTGCTGCTGGCTTGCAGCAGCTTTTCCTTCTCCCTTCCTCCACAGCTGCTGTGACCCCGCGATGCTACACCTCGCGGGGGGAACACCCAACAGAAGTGGCCGTGCACCTCTGAGGGAGGCTCAGACCCAGTCTTGAGGTGACAGTACTTGAGGAGAACATTTTGTGACTGCAAATACCGACTGAGCAGCCTTTGTCAGATATATTGCCCTTGCCAGGCAAAAAAGTGATGCAGAGCTGCTGACAAAGGAAAGGGGGGCATCTTTCTGTTTTCTGTGCTCCTTGTGCTGTTTAAACTGTACCTGTCTGAAGCCTCAAGAAATGTGCTCTGATGTAAAAATGCACAAAAAAATGGGGAGGTCCTGTTCTGCTGGCCATTGAGGGGCTGTGCAGATGATGCCCTCAGTTATCCCTTTCCCAAAAGCCCGAGGACGCATCTTCAGGTTGTGTCACTCCTGCCTCCCCAATCAAAATCCCGTATTGCTCATGTTTGGGAATTAGAGTCACGATCTCAAATGTTGTCACATTTGCTGGGTAGAGAAATGCCAGGCCTCCCACTATGTGTGTGTGGGTAGCACCTTTTCTTTGATTAGCTCAGAGCTACTTTCTAATAGGAGTTAACCTTCATGACACCCTTGAGGGACTAGCCCACTGTGATTAATCTTAACATCTCTGTCTTACAAATAGGAAAATCAGTACCAAAACTTGCTCAACATCATCCTCTAAATCATTGGTTGAGCCTGGAAAACGGTGTGCTACTGCTCCCAACCCCCAGCCCCCTGCAATGTGTTGCTCTAGTGATTAAAATGCACTGCTAGATAGAGAGAAGACGCAAATCTGGAAATACAACTCTTTAACAGTATCTGTACATTAAAGAAGGCCTTACTGCTGTCGTAAGCCCTGCCTGGACAGATCCCTCTGTCCTCTCAGCTCCTGGCCCAACGAGGACTCGAAATGTGTCTGGTTGAAGTCACAAGGCTCCAGTGCTGCCCCAGCACGGTATATACCGTAATTCCTCTTGGAGGGAGTCCCAGCCCACACTCAGCACCCTGAGATTAAGAAACGCTCAGAACTGTAAAAATACAAATCACAAAACAAGCCTGGTAAAGTTTGAAGAGCAGTTTTTGAACACCCCGATGTGGACGGTAAACCACAACAACAGTAACAGGAAAAGCAGCACCACAAATGAAAACCCAGTACTCTATTTGAAACTAAATTCATTTAATAAACTAGAAGAAATTGCTCAGCAATGAAAAACTCCAGCACCACCACCCTGACCACATAAGATACATGAGAATAAACAGACTTGTGGGCACACCTCAAGCAAGCTTAAACCAGCAGCCTCCTCCAAAACAGTCTCCACACTAGCAAGGTGATCTGACTGTCTGGTAGCAATAACGCTCATCAGCCAACTGTAATCAATCAATTTCACAGGAGTGCTTGTTATATATAAAAATGGAAGTTGGTAAAATGTACGGGACGTTTGTGCCAGACCACTTTCTTCTGACTTCGATGAGCAAACAAACTCAAAATATTTCTCATGGAAACCACTTTTAGGTTACAGATCAGGTAATAACTTGGGAACTTCTGCAAAGGACAAATCATAACTCAGCAAAGCCTCCAGAAAACATTTGCAGCAATGCTTTTGATTTGGTAGTGAAACCCCACTTGGGGTCTGCTTTTGCAGAGGGATCCAGGAAATTAGTTTTATTCTTGCTGGTGCCCTGGCAAAACAACTTTGGAAGGTGTTGGAGAAGCAGATCATAAAGGGGATGAAGGTCTGCTTGCTGCAGCAGGTGGCAGGTAACCAGGAGCCCATTTCTGATGCTCGGGCACAGGACCAGTTGATTGAGCAGGGGAAACATCTGTCTTCTCTGATCATGAGCAAGGCTGTATGTAGAGACACACAAGTACCGTATCAGCAAATGGTAGATTACATTTCTTACTCACTGTGTGAGAACTAATTTTTCCATTATTTGTGTCAAGCCGTTGATGGGTGGAAGTGGAAAGTCAATCAAAAGTACACAAATCAGATCTTTTACCATCATTTGCTATTAATAAAAAAACCCCCAACTGCTTCAAATGTGCTTGGTGTTTTGTGGGGAAGGTTGAATAGACGAGGCACCAAAACAAGTTTTGTACTTGTATCTAACGGACGTATTAAATAAGGGAAGTAGTAACTGCAGTTAATGAACGGACAAGCTGTTTCTGGTCACCGTGAACTAGGTATTCAAAGACATACAAGGTCTTAAAGATACAGATGAGTGCTCTGTGGCGTTTCACTGGAAATCAGTGACAGTTGTGTGAAGTGGGAACGCTACCTGCTTGAGTTGAAGTTTGGAAAATCTCACCCACATCCTTCTTGAGTGTGTCTTGACCTTGCCCACCTGTTTCTAGTCACAGGCTGGAAGAGGAAATGAGCTTTGCTGCTTCTTCCACTCCCGACTGATTTCTTAACTGTGAATGAACGGGTCCAAATGAAGAAAGTGCTCTTTTCACACCCGTTAGCTAAACTGAAACTGAAAGTCACTACATGAAACACTTTTCTGCATAACAGAAACCAAAAGTCTTTGCATTTAAAAAGGGTAAATACCCAACAAAAATAATATTGATAATGTGATACATGATGTTTCAAACCAATCTGAAGATAATTTCCTCTTTTTTCCTGTGACTGCAGCTTGACTTGAAAGTCACCACTATCAAACTGGCAAATCAAGGGCAGCAATTGCCAGAGCTGAAGAGAAAGGTTTGTCTGAAGTCTCTTCCTTCTCTGTGTGACCTCTTCAGCTGGGCAGAGTGGCTGGTCTCCACCCAAAAGCAGAGCCTGATGGTACTAGGCCTTCTCCCTATGTACAAGATGTAGTGGAGAGTGCAGATGGAAAGGATAAAAAGGACCAGGAATGGAGAAAAGGAAGGGTTCATGAGGTGCTGGGGGGCTGGGTGCGTTGTCTGAGGCCACACAAAGAATTTGTGGCAGGCAGGTGAACCTGCTGCCGTCGCCTGTGGAGGGTGTGTGCTGATTTCAGTGCCTCTTCTCCAAACAGTTGTCAAGGGAATGATATGTGGATTATCAACCGGCACCCAAGTGTCCCTCCACAGTGACATCATCATTCATCAACTCCTGGTAGAGTATGTCCACAAATGACTTGTCAGGGAAAAACCAATCTTTTGTGCTAAATGACATTCTGCTGTATTTTGCACAATGCGGGAGGTATCAGAACATCTAACAAAAAGTGAAGCAACTGGAAGTCACCTAGTATTACCATCAGGCTACATTTGAGACCTAACCAAACCCATTCCTCTCAGATTATTGACTAATTCAGCCCAAACCAGGCACACACGAGCTGCCGGACTGCATCAGCATGTGCAAGATTGGCTCTTAACGTGGTAGACAACTTAGTCTTCATGGCGGCAGTCATTTGGCAGAAGATACTGTAAATTACTGTATCTCGTGTAGTTGATTAGGACGGATTCTCTATTTTGACAGCAGCTTTGCTACCAAAAGGGGACACTATGAGTCTTGGTGTGAGCACGGACTACACGTAAATAGCCCTAAAGGACTTTTACTATGTTCAGAATGCTTGTTAGCATAACTACTCTTAGGCAGTTATTATCATTAGGTGGGGAAGATGAAGCGGAGAGTTACCTGTCTTTGCTAAAGTCATGGGGATAGGTAGCACTCCAACCAAATTCCTGTGCCTTGTTTGCAGAGATCCCCTGGGTCTCTTTGTATCTTCCTCATGCATACTCCACAGCATCAAGGCTGGGGACTGGGCAGATCCTATACGTGAACTTTGCAAAACAGTGAGGATCCGGGATTATTTAAATTCTACCAGGTTTAGGAAGGGGAAACAGGGAATGCAAGAAAAACACTATATACTTTCCCCAGAGGAGTAGGGCAGTGCTTACAAATGGAAAATCGTGGGTTTTCTTTTGCAACACGCATAAATCCGAACTCCCTTCCCTTACTCCCCACACCCTCCTGGGAGCTTCTGCTGAATTGTAGCTCCCTTGACATGGCCCTCAGAGCAGTGTGTGGCTTTCAGCCACAGTGTTTCTAGCTCTCTTTGGGATACAAACTTTGGGCTTCATTCAAGAAAGCACTTAGGCATGTGTAATTCCTTAAATTTCAATGTGACTATTCATGAGCATAGAGTTAGCACATATTTAATTGCCTTCCTGAATATGGGCCAAAATAGAGAGTATCCCAGGAGTGCATGGGAAAGAGAGTTAGTTTTCATTGCTTTAATAGAGATAGTTGCTCCACTTAGAAGCATTTGCAAATGGTTTGGGAAGGTTTGGGACTTCTTGCTAGCACATCTCTAGAGGGTAAGGCAGGCAACCAACCCTACTGCAAATGAGACGAGGATCGTTGGTGTCTGCACCACCCCAAGGGGGAGGACTCACATGAAAATTGATACTTTTTCTCATTTTTTTGTATGTCTGCCCAGCAAGTGCTCTGCTCTAATGTTCTCCCCATCCACTTGTGAATTTATCAATTTTTATTAATGTCTTTTGGGAAAGAGCTCTGGATTTAGGGTATTCAATTGTGCAGGTAAAAACAGAAGAGAAAACTTTTTAACTGTCTCACTTTAAGACTCTGCTTTCCGTTTTAAAAATAACTGGAAGGTGATGAGGAGAAAAACATGATTTTTGTGTTAACTCTGATGTGGTAACAAACTCGAGGTATAACAACAGTAACACTGGCACATTTCACTAGTCTAACCCAAACTGCCACCCACTGCGTTCAACTGAAATTGTTATTGAATGTGAAAACCACTAAAATCTTCAGTATTTACAACCAGTTCTTCACCAAATAGTGTAGATATCCTCTGCACTTTTCAAAACCAGCTCTAAAACATAATGTGTGTTGTCAGGCGTAGCAGCAGTTTCCATTGGGCTTTTCGGTCAACATCTGAAACTCTGCTGGAATTTCGAAAATTAAGCATTTTGCCCAAGACCTATATTCATTTATCCATGTGTGGGTAATTATGGTGAAGACCTCTACATCTGTGACGAGACTCATCTCGTCTTAAAATAGATGCCTCTTAGACATCTATTAGATGGCTAACGGAGGCTGAGAAATCATTGCTTAATTTTCAGACGCCAGTTTGCAACCCTGGCAGCTAGTGAGAAAAACCTACTTTCCTCACGGTCACTTCCAGTGGTAGCTTGGCCTACGACGGTCATGACCCATATACGCACGCACCAAGCCGGCTGAGCCACGCTGAAGATTAGCACACTGACCGCTACTGCAGGCTTAGAGGGTTTTGGGTTGAGTCATGTGTGGGTGGGGGTAAGGCTTTCTCCTTCACAACCAGTGTTATTTTCACTGGCTGCCTGGGTGAGATGGGGGAGGAAGGAGGTTAATCAAACAGCCTACGTGTGTCCTGCCTGCGGCAAGCATCGGATGCAACTGCTCAGCACGCTGGGGTTGAGGGTGGGTGTCCGGCCTCTGCCATGGGTGAGAGGCTGATGAAGCCTGGAGAGGGCACCTGGATGGTGTCTTGGTAGCATGAGGCCCCTGGGGTGCAAAATAGTCCCTTTCTTGTGGAGAGAGGTACTCCCAGCTGAGCCCTGGGATGGGGCTGCTCCTCTCTCACAGTCCTGCAGAGTGCTGGGACACTGGGGAACATCTAGGATGTGATGGGGGCTTGGTGGACTGCCTGTGTGCTGCCCCGTCACACCTCTCCTCCTGCCCTCTCTGCAGCTGAGCAACTCTTCATGGTGTAAAGGCTCCTTCGCCTAAAGGATCCTGGGCCGTTCCCAATTTTGCAATGGGCAGAGCTGCTTTGGGCCGTAGGGTGAAAACGGATTAAGCCATGGTCCTTCCCTGCCACGTAGGAAACGGGGTCAGCGTGCACAGGAGCGCATGGCTGATGATGCTGCGCAGCAAAGTACATTGCTGATATTGCAATACACTTCTCTGCCCGAGGTGACACATGATTGTCTCCCTGATGGAGGCGAGAGAAGTGCTTCTGAAAGACATATGAGAGAACTCTAAAGGTAATTTCTACTTTAACTGTTCCTGAGGAGGATGGCCCAGAAAAGGCAAAACACAAAGGTGTACTCACATTTACGCACAAGTACGTTTTTTATATGTCGTACGTGAACATGGTGATCATACATGGAGATAGGTAACAGAAAGTTTGCCCAGGAAAAATGCAATTCGAAAGCAAGACTGGCCTGTAAAAAGAAAATGGACTATAACTGAAAGGACTATTTTAAAATTAGCGAACCTTGACCATTCACTCTATTTTTTTTAAAAAATCTTATTTCTAAATATAAGGCCGTGCTTATAGCGGCACCTAGTGGCTATTGTGTTTATGGAGCGCTCCTCCCCAACACCGCTGCGAGCGTAGGGACCAGGAGAGATTTGCAACACCAGTTGTTCTTCTTTTTCTGTCCAAGATTGACTTTCCAGTAGCATTTTTCTTGTGCATACTTTTTTTTCTTAGCGTATTGTCTAATGCATCAATGCAAAGATCAACATTGAAGTCAGGGGAGTCCCAGACTTTAGGGTGAATATTGGGTTAGAGCATCTTATAAACGGGTGAAGTTCTGGACTCAGGTCTCCATTTTATTTCAGAATTATAGAAAATTAATTTGAAAAGGCAAAAATTTAGGGTGGGTCAGATTGACATATCTGGAGGTAGCTCAGACCCAAGTTCCCATTTCATGTGAACTTTTAATGTTTCAGCAAAAGGGAAATGCCCATGTACAGGTTTACCAAAGGTCAAGCAAGGCGGGCTCTGGCCACGCCTCCCTTCGTGCTGGCTGGTGCTCACCTGGTGGGGCAGCATCAGGGCATTTGCTGAGAGATGGGCCATGCTTTTTTCTGCCAGCAAGTACCCTAAAGGAGGACATTGACAGCCAGGTTGCTGATAAAATGACCCAGTAAGCGCTCTTCCTCTCAAGAGACTGAACTGGCAGGAGAGCGCTTTCCCACAAGACAGCAAGAAAAAAGAGGGATGACAATGCTGATGGCAGCTTTGAGGCCATGCCAGAGAGAATGCGGCCCTGCTGCCTGCCTCCTGCTCCTTTCCTTCACCTGTAGCCACCTGACATGGCGGGGAAACACTCCCGTCGCTCATCTTAGCTGTCTGCTGGACTTGCCGCCCATGCAGGCTTCCCAGTCCTCTTCTCATGGCTTCACCAGTGACCCCAGCACCCCCTGCTTCCATCATGCCAGCTCTCCTCAGACCTCCAGCCCATCAATGTCTACATTCTGTCAGGTCCTCATGAGACCCTCCAGCCCAGTTCCTTGCTGCTTAGAGTTTCTAGCATCTCTTTGCTCCTCACTCCCCAGCAGTCTCTCTCTCTCCTTCCCATGCTGTGGACTCTACTGATGGAAATCTTAGCGTGATGCTGAGTTTTTCTAGTGCAGACTCTGCCTCTCTTTTCATCTACCATCCTGCTAGCTGGTCTCTCCACCTTTGTTGAGTCCTACACCAGGAATTTCAGCTCCTTTTCACCCATTTTGGCCTTTGCCTATCTCTTCCTCCACCACATTCCTTCCTGCAGAGCCCAGCAGGTTTTGCTGAGAAAAACAGCAAGCTCTGCTGTTACCTATATCTCTTCCGTTTGACCCACTCTTTCCTTTAGTCACAAACACAGCTTTGACTAACAACGGTAATCTGGGGACTATGGCCTCTCCTTCTCTGAAGTTCAGACGCAACAGCCGTGCTTCTGCTACAAAACAGGCTGAGGGAAAGGGTCTGAGCAGTGAGATGTTGTTGTCTATGCAGTTGATTAGCAAGGTCCTGGCACACTAGCACTCTCTCATCAATGCTGAGACATAGCTTGGGACTTCTTCTAACATGCTGCAGCAGCTGGATGGGGTTACCTGTATGGTGTGAGCAGGTGGGTGTCAGAGCTAAAAAGCAGTCTCAGGCCCATTTTATTTTCTAAGGTAGTTGTAATCAGCATGATCAAAACTGTTATGAACAACAAGTCATTGGCCAGAAGTCCTCACTGAATAGTAGTCTGGACCTTGCCTCTCAGCAAGCGAGGGATGAGTCCCAGCAGCTGTACTGACATCACTGTGCACCTCCTGTGAGACCTGCCCTTCCTTGCTCTGCCTGTTGGAAAGGTGTAACAGATTTGGGGAAGCACTGAGATAAACTCATGGCAGAAAGACCCACCAAGGAGCTTCAGACCCTTCATGCTTTCTTCAGAGATCCCTGACCCCTAGGTAACTACGAGATGAGAGGAGCGACTGGGAGAGGAGGATCACCTCATACCTGCTCTGCTTCTAACATGGCTCCCTAAGCATCCTCCACCGGCTGCTCTCGGGGACGGGCTGGATGTGCCCTTGGTGGCTGTTCCTCTCTGCTTGCACTGTCCGCAGTAACAAAAGCAAGTTCAAGGGCCAGAGCTCTAAGGGTGGTGTTTTCTTCAGTGTGAGGACAGCTAGATTTACATGCTGAATTGCTGTGTTAAAACAATTCAGGCAACAACACGGGGGAAGACGTAGAGAGCTCACGCGCTGCAAAAACCCAAGGGATTTTCTTCTTATGTGCATACGTTATATTGTAATGTATGAAATATTGTAGCTAATGAGTCCCATTTACCTGAGATGTTAATACATCCACATCCTGTACCACTTTATCTTTTGACATTTTAGAACTTTTTTTTTTTTTTTTATGGAAGCGATAATTTTCTTGAGTATATTATCATGAATTCATTTAAACACCTAAAAGCTTAGCTATAGTCTAATTGTGACATAGATATTGGTAATATGAAATCTGCTTTTGCAATGCAAATGCCTCTCTATTAGCAGAATCTTCTAAATTTGATTTTGAGTTTGGAGCAGCAGCTGTTTATTCAGTTCGCAGGTTTCTTGTGGTTTGTGGTTTCTTGTGGTTTAAACATTTGCAGGGTGTAGACACTAACGAGAGCACTGAATTGTTTATGGGGATCTTTGAAGCAGCATTGCAGATTTGTTATGAATTTTTGCCAGGCCAGCAGAAACATATTAGCCTCTCCTTATGCAAAGTCCCACGTGTAGAGTAAGTTCACTAATCCAGTGCTTTCCAGTGCTTTGGGACCATGCCACCATGCAGGTCAGTGAGAGTTTATACTGCTACCATATGGCAGCTGATCATGTCCTTTCTTCAGGTCTATTATTTGGAGGATCATCTTTTCCCCGAAATAGGGCATTCAGGCATGAAGAAAAAAAAAAAAAAAAGAAAACTCATTTTAAAGTGCTCGCAGTGAAAGCCCACGTAAAAGCACCGGATGAGGCAGCAGGTCAGTGGTCACCTCAGCGACTTGTGAACTAGCTCTGTAACGCTGGCTCTGCACTGGCAGCGCATGAACAGGCCCTCCAAGTTGGAAACCTGACTCCTACAACAAAGTCCTACCAGAATCTGTGAAGCAGAGCTCTTCTCACCTTTTCTGAGTACTTTTGCTGGTAATTCCATGCCAGTTCCACCACTGCCTGTTTTCCACTTCAGTACTCAGCAAAATGACTTTCCAGGAGCCTGATCAGTTCATGCGAAGCTCCCTTGCATGAGCTATGGGGAGAATGGGTTGGTTGTCTCAAACTCTGAGAGCAAGTGGCCAGACTTGTCCTAACAACTTCTAACTTGATATTGATTGCAGAGTGGTGCACTAGGTTGTTGACACCTCTACAGGGAAAGAGAGGAAGCTTAGTTGAAATAGGTTGGGCAAACCTATGAAGAGATATTGTTGAAACAATATTACACTATGGAGAAATAGGAAAATTAATCTCACAAGCCCTTTCTACCTAATTCTTGATGACATGCCATCTTTCTTAGGTACATGGCAAAAGGGAGCCCTCTAGGGCAAGTGTTGTATAGGAAGATGTCAGTTTTCAAGATGCTTCACAGTTAGTTTCATTTTTACTTCAATAACTATGAAGGTTCATGAAACACAATGATTTATGTTGCATCTTATGTTCCAGCTCAAGGGAAACCCAAGCTGCTCACCCAAGCCCAGGACATTTTGCCAGCAGAAAGATCTCAGAATCTATGCCCTGTTTCTCTAAGCACCCATCAAAGACAGGCTGGAAGGGCCGGGAGACCTTTGTAATGGCTCAGACTGGCTGTTCTCATGCTCCCTAAAATGAGCTATGAATGGGTCAATGAATGCTGGGGAGCGGACACCCCCTCTTACCAAAGTCCCATGCTTGCCTGTGAATGTTTTACAGCTGCTGAAGCCCCATGTAAATGTGCTGCTTCTCCTTTTCCCACCGTTATCCTTCATCACACGCTGCTCCCACTCCCACTTACCTACCCGCTGCCAGTACTGCCAGCCAGCGTGTCCTATTTGTCTACTTTTTCTGTATTTATCATGTCTTTTCCTCCCACTGCTCTCAGACTCCTTCAATAAACAAGCAAACCCATGCTGGTCAGCTTGTGTATGCTGCAGCGGGGGTGAGGAGCACAGAAGGGCATGAAGAGGAGAGCAGTCACAGTGTCAGTGCTGTGCCGAGGAGGGAGGGGAGGGAGGAAAAGGGACAACTGGAATGAGGGGGATTGACTGTGAGATTTGAAAATATGAGAAGATCTTTGTACCTAGCAAGGTACGTGCCTTCTGGTTTATGTAGGGTCTTTTCCTTGCTGTTGACTGAACGCAAGACTCAGACCCGGCTCTGGTCCTGTGACGGCAGCCCCAAGGACAGGAAGGTGCAGAGACACCTTCAGTGCCTCGTGGGATGGGTGTCCTTCAAACCAGGCATGGCAGACCCTGGCCAGCTGCAGCCTCCTGCCGCTGCCTTGCCAGCCCTCCTGGTGCTCCTAGCTTGGAGGCTCCGCATCCGCTGGGCTTTGGAGCCTCATGCTGTTTTCTCAGCAAGGATTTACTGTCATGTCAAGTCTAACGATACTCTCTCCATTCTCCCTGCCATTTTGCTGAAGCACATGGCCATAGCTCAGGTAAATTACAAGCCTGCAGCAGAAATTACTGGGTGTAACTCCCTGGCCTGAGTTAAAAGGATGATAGACCTTGGATTGCAGAGCTGCCTCCTGAGCCTGAGAAACCATGAATTGCCTTGTTGAAGCCCGTGGCTTTGCACAGTACTGCAAAGTCTTCTTTTTCTTTTTTTTTCCGGTCCCTTTTGTTTACCACCGCAATGGCAGTGCTTTTACTGGCTCGGGCCAGTTAAAGTTAAGGCTCATATGACTGTATATTCTCTGGTCATTCCTTCTAATCCAGAAATACCATATCACGGAATCAAGGAATCATGGAATTTTTTAGAGTTGGAAGGGACCTCTAGACATCATCTAGTCCAACGCCCCTGCTGACGCAGGAATGCCTAGAGCACATCACTCAGGACTGCATCCAGGCGGGGCTTGAAAATCTCCAGAGAAGGGGACTCCACAACCTCCCTGGGCAGCCTGTTCCAGTGCTCTGTCACCCTCACCATAAAGAAGTTTTTCCTTATGTTTGAATGGAACTTCCTATGTTCCAACGTGTGCCTGTTGCCCCTCGTCCTGTCACTGGGAACCACTGAAAAGAGTCTGCCTCCATCCTCCTTCAACCCACCCTTGAGATACTTAGAAGCAAGAATAAGGGCTCCCCTCAGCCTTCTCTTCTCCAGGCTGAAGAGTCCCAGCTCTCTCAGCCTTTCCTCATAAGGGAGGTGCTCCAATCCCCCAGTCATCTTTGTTGCCCTACACTGGACTCTCTCCAGTAGTTGCCTGTCCCGCTTGAGCTGGGGAGCCCAGAACTGGACACAGTATTCCGGTTGTGGCCTCACCAGTGCCAAGTAAAGGGGGAGAATGACCTCCCTCGACCTCCTGGCCACCCTCTTCCCATGCAGCCCAGGATTCCATTGGCCTTCCTGGCGACAAGGGCACATTGCTGGCTCATAGATAATTTGCTATCTACCAGGACCCCCAGATCCTTCTCCTTGGAACTGCTTTCCTGCAGGTCCACTCCCAGCCTATATTGGTGCCTTGCATTAGACAGTAAGAAATTCTTGTTCAGAAATTACTGTCAGGGAGGCAGTGTAAAGCATTTTCATTTTAATGGGATTTCCCATTTCTTCTTTTTCCACTCTCTTGCCAAAGAAATAGAAACAAGCATTTTTGCCTTGGGTGCCAGCCTGTGGTGGTTCCTCTGCCATGTGTGGCACTCGGCCGCACGTGTCCACAGGGACTGAGCTTTCTGCGCAGCCCCTGACTTCAGGCATTGAAATATGAGGTGAGGGAGTGCAGCTGTTTGGGTGAGAAAGGCACAAACAGCAAAATTTATTTCTGTTTCTTTCCTAATCAGATGCCATGGCAGTGTCAGAGATAGTTCTGTGAAAACTCCCTCTCAGACTTCACTGCTGACCTGGAGTGGGCTTTAGATTTCAGCTTTTTAATTCCCCTAAAAGTTTCATCCAGTTTTGAACTGGCTGAACTTGGAGGCCAACTCTGGAATCTGTTGGGGTGTCTGGTGAGTGCTGTGGGCTAAGCACATCATGCTTCATTCTCTGCAAGGATGCTTCGTTCTCCCTGCCCGGACTACATCTCCTATCATTCCTCACTCTCCCACCTGAGGTGCATCCCAGTAACTGCACAAGCACAGAAGGCATGGCTCACAGGAGCAGGGAGGGCTCCTCTGGGCACAGCTCATGGTGAGATCCAGCTGGAAAAGAAGGCAAACAGAGCACTCACTGGCAGGGCAAAACAATTTCAAGAGCTATCATCTGACACAGTAGCCTTACGTTCGCCTGACGGGAACAGCCTGTTTTCAACAGAAAGGCATGAAGGCTTTGTCTTGAGTCACCAAATGACATCAGCCTCCAAAAATACTTTCCTGCTGCCAGTACAAGCCTGGTTATTGGGTCGAGCATATTCAATCCCCAGTAACCAATACAAGAGTTTGGCTGTGACAGATGCTGATTGCAAAAGGCTTCACCTGATAAAGAATTGCTCAATTAGTCAATTAGTTGCTCTGAAGGAACAGAGAATGGCAAAAGGCCAGATTTTGGGGTATTGGCTGTGGTCTCTGGAGTGACAGAAATCAGAGAGTGTAAAATGCAGCACACAGGTGAGTTACACAGTGTTTCCAGCCAGTGTCCTGGTCTCTGGAGCAGAGAGGGGAGGTCAGGGCGTGACTGCTTTTTCTTTCAAAAAGGCCTTTCCATCCCAGCAAGCTCAATGTTCCCAACACTTGTACTCCTTTTTATCCAAATACTTCCTCTTTGGAAAAAAATCCTTTAAAAAGGAATTTAGCTAAAATACAACCAAATAAACTAGCCAGCAAAAACTCCAAGAACTCGCTCAGGACAACATTTCTGTTGCTTCTTGAACTTGGGAGACTCATTTCCCATGGCGGTGGGGCAGCACACTAATGCCTAGCTGAGCAGCGATGGTGCCACTTACAAATTAGTGTCATCCACTGTATTACAAAGAGTGGTTTGTCAGATGCTCATACAGATGTTGTAGCTCCAGAGAATTTACAAGAGACAAAGAGTAACTTAACAGCTCCCAATTAGCTTGTAGAAAAGAATACATGGTGCTTAAGGTATGCCAGAAAACCAGCATGCAACTCTTCTGAAAAAGCAATGCCGCTACTCCTTGTGATGCTTTAGCCTCCCGCGGTGCCAGATGTAGCTAGTGTTTTACTATTTCTTTCTTCAAATAGCAGTGCTCAGGGGGGATAAACTTTACTTAACCTAATTAATTTTAATCACAGCTTTCAAATCTCATACTGTGCAAAGAATTACAAATTGGAATACATTAATAGAAGCCATGGTTTTTGCTGCAAGCTAATCGGGAAGTGTGCATTTACATTTCTGCATGAGTTTGCAATTACCATTAAAATAAAATTCAGTTATGTCCTTTTAAATTACTAAAATGTGAAGAACAGATTGAGCTGGTCCCATTTGTTGTAGAAAATGACTTGAAAATGGCCTACATTTCAAAGAATTAAATGATTCTTACTGAATAAGAGGTTTTAGAAAATGATTTCCAGTTGTCTAGAGTTAAGGTGCTTCCAGGCGTTCTGGTTTAAACAACCTTTCGTCTAAAATAATGGATTGCTTAACGTTCCCTACCTGCTTCAGTACGGGTTCATGGAAGGAACAAAGAACGTTCTCCCATAAAGCCTCAGCTATGTCTTCCTTCAGGAGTAAACCAGCGAAACAACGTCTCAGCTGACCCCATCCAAAACCTAACTCTGAGGTATCACAGCACCGAGCATCAGTCCAGAAAATTTCCTTCCCAATGGGGAGGTTCCTCCTCATGTCACAAATAAGGGAGGGACAAAAATACCCCCAAATACTAAAATGCTGCAGCTGTGGGGTTTCACTACAAACACAAAACTCCTCCGTGTGTCTTTGAAATTGTAATTCTGCTAGGAGCAGGCTAAAAATTTTACATGTACCCAATGATTTAAGAGCCTTTGTCCCATTAAAAAAGAATAAATGTATGCACTTGGAAGACTGATCCCTTCAGTTGCGAATGGTGACTGGGACCCATTCCCCAGCGCCTGGCTGCAGGATTGCTGGACCACTCTTCTGCAATGCCCACTTTTGTATCTGGAAGGTTAAGTGCCAAATTTCTGTGGCCTGTGTCACCCCAAGTCCAGGGGCTTCAATTTCAGGGGTGCCAGTGACTACAGAAGGAGTAAAAATAAGGTGGCCTTGGCCTTGCTGATATATGCCAAAGGAGCTGATGTCTTTTGACAGGACTGTTATGCCTGCTTAAAATGATTTGGCCAACTAGCGCTCATCTTCAAAAGCAACTCGATCTTTTTGGAAACTAACTCCCACTTTCGTCAGTGGAAACCTAGGTTTCAAGGTGCCAAACACCCTTCTGAGCATGCAGGTCAGATACCCAAGTCACCTAGCTCTTTTGAAAAAGTGTTATCTCACTAGAGATGGCCTTGTTTGCAAGAAAAGTCAAATAATTCCCAAAAGGAACACTGTCCTCAGGAATGTATTCTGTGTTGCAGTCTGTCAGCGCCCAAAATTGGTTTTAATATGAAGTTTCACATCATAATGACAGTGTTCAAGAGAGTGCAGTGGTGTTTGTATTTATCTTCTGGTGTAAACCTGCTGCAGCTTAATGTTTGTTAGGGTTTTTTTTAATTCAAGATCATGTAAAGTGAGCAGTGTAAAATCAAGAGGAAAACCACAGTCTCATCATAGTTTGTACAGACACAGAAACAGTGTAGTCTTTTGTATAGCAAAAAGGTCAAAATGCATGGCTTTCAGGAAAACACAAGCCGATGTATCTATTATAGATGATAACCTTTAGCTAACTTGTAAACTTCATGCTTATTAAATAATTGCTAGTACATCAGAGCTTCAGGAAAGCCATGTTTAACATGCTGACTTTCAATAAAATGGCTTGTGATAATGATTTTTTGTGAAACATAATATAAAGTACAAATATTGACACAGAGGCCAACAGGATGAAACATTTCCATTTTATTAAACATTATTATATCTGAAATAGTGCTGAACCACACTAAAATCTCTGGAAGAGGAAAATTAACTATGTTTTCACCGTGAAATATCACTTCAAACTTGTATTTGCAACAGAGAGCTTGTTGAGGGTTTCTTCTCTTTAAAAATGCAGCTTAAATGCTCTGTAGAGTGCTCATAACCACAGAACGATATAAGTAGCTTTAAAGGAAATGATGAGCTGATTCTTAACTGATGTAAATCACCAGAGCTCTGCTAGAGTAAGTGGAAATCTACTCAATGGACAATTTTAATTTTAAATAAGATACAGACTGCGGATCCACCAAAATAGTTTCCATATACTTTAAATCGCAATGAGAAATTCACTTTTCCACCCCTCCAGTTTCCGTAGGTGGCTATGAGACTACATGCTCATTTGGCGGAAGGAAATGTAAAAACACACCTCGTTTTCCTTTCCACCACGCTCAGGTAAATCACCGGTGAGTTTAGAAAGGTTGCACTGCTGCAAAAAATACATAATCAGAGGGAGCGTGTAGTTAAACGCAGAGATGCCTCATCTCTAAGTGATTCGTCTGCATCTTTTATGCCAGGTAGGAGGAGGAGAGTGGTGCAAATGCCACACTTCTGCCTTCAAAGGAGCCCTGCCCGCTGCTGAAGCTGAAGTTGGACCCCAGCAAGCACTTTTTGAATCCTTTCAGAGTTAAAGATAAGATGCCCCTATGGGTATGAGGCTTATGCCAGGGCTTCCCCACGGCAGTCCCCACCAGGAGCAGGAGAGCTCTGCACTTGTCCTTATGCTCTTTGGCAGCAGCTGGAAATGCTGCAAGCATCCTTTGGCCGCTTGAGTCATTTCAAAGGCTACTTTAGTAATTAATCTGGGTGACTTAGGTACGGTGTTGGTTTTGGGGTTTTTTTTTAATGTGGAAAATCCTAAAGCAAAAGTACTATTCAAGGTGTTTATTAAAAATAAAGAAAGACTAATTTCAGATACTTCCAAGCTTACTACTTCTTAACCACTATAATCCAAATTCTTTTTTGTGTCCAAGCCCGTCCAGCTGTTACCAAGGTCAGCCCGGGTTTTAAGTAGGCTCTTTGTAGCAGCTGCAAATCCCAGCCTCTACCCAAGCGCACATTTTCTTTGCTCTTATACTATTAACAATGTCTAATTTCAGACACAAAACCATTTTGCACCCGTTAGAGAGGCTTTGTGCGTTGAACAGGCTCCACATGACGTTCCTTGCCAATAATTCCAGACCAGAAGGAGGAAACCACTGCAATTCCCATTTCCAAGCTGTAAAGCAGCTCTCAGCACCACCAGCTGACTACTTAGTGCATTTTAATTAGCTCAGGAACATTCCCAGGCCACTGTGTTGAAATGAAATGTGTGCGCAACTGAAGACTTGCTCATTGGCAATCAAATTTTTAAGTTACCAGGCCTGCCGAGTTCTCTCTGCAGAGAAGAGCCACTTCTTCAAAAGCAGCAATATTCCTCAAGGGGCAAGGGAGGGGGGAAAAGTGCCATACTTTTGCATAATCACAGCTTTCAGTAGTACAAAATTCACTGCTCTGTGGGAAATTGCAAAACAAAAAGTCTTAATAAGTATGAATTCCTCAGTACTCTGACACGTTAATGCAAGGGAAAAATTGCCTTGCACAAAAGAGATTATGAGGGCTATTTGGCACCATTTTTCTGTTGCCACGTCTTTATTCAGGGTCTCATCGCAGGTATGGAGTGTAGCATCATGGTTTGAAGGGCTTTGTGAACAATATAGCCCAAAAAAAAGGTTTTGCCTGGTGCTCAGCCCTCCTTCAGCAGAAGTCTCTCTCACCCCCAGGAAACCCAGGTTTTAGCATGACGTGATTTAGCCCCTGCTGGCAGTCTCAGTATTGCTTAATTAACTTTTTCAAATTTATGTGATTTCTTGCAGATTCAGCGTAAACGCAGTGTCTTGGCTACTGCAAAGCTGACACTGAGAAATTTTACAGAAAAACTACATGTACTTATTACCACTTATACAGTGAAAATATATTGCTTTTATCTACTAGTATGCACAATAAAAAGAAGAATAACACATTTTTCTTTTTTGCTTTGCTTGAACTTAGAGGCTAATTTGTGTCTATCATGTATTTATTTTACGTATTTATTTCTATATATTGGCAAATAAGGTCGTTAGATAGTGTAAAAACCCATCTGTGCACATGCCCAGTCTTACAACAGAGATTACAAGTAGAGGATGACTGCGTAAGACCTCTGTACTTGCCTAAACCTTCAGTGGGGGGGGGAAAGACCTGGGCTGGGCATGAAGAAGCCATTGATCAAAAAAATCGACTGATCATTTCAATCACAATTTAGGGTATTGGTGGCGTAGATCTCGGGCATGCTCTGCTGGACCAGCACTGGCCTTGGCTGGCTCCCTGGCCAGGGCTGGGCGAGAGTCCCCAGGGCAGGGATAACAGCACCCCAAGCTAAGCATGTGCAGAAATGTCTGCAAAACTCAAAAAGGCGACTCTGGCAGCAAGAGATGACAAATCAGATCCTCGCTAATACAGCAACGGAACACTGAGAGCAAACACAGAACACAGTGCCGTTCGGAGGCGTGCCGGGTTTTGGCTGTACCCTCCTGAATTCAGCTGTATTTTCTGGATCATTGCAAGAAACTCTGGCATTAATTTTTTTTTTTTTTTTTTTTTTTTTTTTTTTTTTTTTTTTAAGTAAAGAGTATTTGGCCCGGTTTCGCAAGCCAAGTAGGCCACAGTTCTCTCAAAATGATGGGCCTCCAGGGAGCCATGAGTAACTGAGCTAAGACAAGAGACTAGCAAAATTTATTATTTTGTAGAGCCTTAAAGGTTTTCTCCAGATATAAGTGAAATGTGCATTTATTTAATTTTTGTTTGCTCTTTCACTGGTGTCACAACAAAGTAATGCATTTTTATTTAGGGCTTTGCAGTCACTGCTAGATTCGTAAAAGGAAGATGATCTCGCATTTCCTGTGCTCTAAATAGTAAAAAAGAAAGAATCTGAGCTTGGTGAGAAATTCTTTCTTCTTATGAGCACTGCATGTGAAAATACAGCTTTAGGCACATTCTTTCCTAACCACACAGCATTTTAATGTAATCAAGCACAGTCACTTGTAAGGAAGATCTTGAAGCGTGTAAGATAAATAGATCTCTGTCAACCTGTTATTTCAACAAAAAAAAAGATACCATAATTTTTAAATGCTTTTACAGAATTTTTAACGAGTAACAATGTGTTTGGTTTAGAATATTTAACTCTCTCCCTGAACTATAAAGTTCTTCAGAGCATTACCAGAAAGTTGTCTCTTGGATTGTTTTATTTCATTCATAGTTATGACCCTGGGCAAGATTAAGCAGAGTCAGCTAGTTTGTAGCAAGCCTAAAATTCACGGTCTTTTATTAAAGCCTTTTATACATAGGGGACACATTATCTCATATTAAGATGTAATTTCATCCCCCTGTTACACGTATCCAAACGATGTACCCATTCATTCATTGCTATCCCACTTTCGCAACAACAGCTGACCTGGTTTGTAGTTGGTTTACTTCCACTTGTACCAGTCTAATCAACTTAGCTGCAAACAGCGGTCAAAAAAATAATAAAAAAAAAAGTACCCCATCTTTGCTAACTAAAAAGATGCACTCTCTCTAGCCAAGCAGATACAGGAAACCTATCCTGAATTGTGCTGCTCAGCTGATTCAGGGGCAGAATCACTGGAGCCCACTAGATGTATTACTGGACGGGCAGGCAGGAAACTTGAATCTTATTTCCAAATCAGGTATGGACCTTCTGAAAGGTCAGATACACTCCCTCGGGCCTCTATTTCCCTGTAATCATGCTTTGTGGAAAGTGATTTGAAGCCTTCAGGTGAGAAATACTCTGCAAGTGTTATATATCAGTCACAAAAGCAGCCCAAATGACTACATCTTTTTCCCATAAAGGCTTCCCATGGGGCAAGCATCACCATGGAGGAGACCATTCTGTAGGATTTCGCTGGTGTTTTTACCTTATGAATTGTTGCAAGACGGGCTCCAGTTACTAGTTTATCATTATAAGCCTGTGCTGAGACTTGTGCATCTAAACACCAGTGAAAATCCAATCACTGCTGTAAATTTTCTTATTACCTATGTTCTGTACGTTGCCAAACAAGCTTTTGCCCCCTGGTTGCTGCAATGACATTTTTTACAACATGCTGCTGCCTGTGAGACCAGATGACAGTGCTAATGACCCATGTCCTTGTTCGTTGCTTCCCTTGCTTACGCCTCTTGTTTCTCCACGCTCAATTAAGGAAAGGAATTGAGGTTAATATTCCTGTCCTTGAAATTAAATCTATCCTTGCCTCACAGTGCAATTAATGAAAACAATTTGGATACAGAGCCTTTCATCTCTAGGTCACTGGTTTATTTAGTAGGAGTTGACAATGACTCATGCCATTAATTTGCCTGCTGGGTGGCAAACACAGAGCGAATTGGCGACGTTAGCCTAGTTTATAGGCATTCACCTTGCAAAACTACTGCCACAACTTAACACCCCTGCTGCTCTTTGAGGTGAAGAGTTGTGGTGGCTACAAGACTTCTCTTTGTATCACAGGTCCTCCTGCAGCCTGCCTGCAGACACACCAAGGGTACACGTGGCCTGTGCTGCTCTTGGTACTAGTAATTCTAGGGATAGTTAGAGAAACCTGACTATTGTAATGTCAAACATTAGCCTTGGTCCAAATAACAGGGGAAGTTATGCTACGCACTCTTACTGTGAAAACTGCAGGTCAATTATATATCTGGCTATTAAATGATTTTAAGGTCCTGAAAACGTTCAGCAGCACAAACACAACAGATGGGTCAAAATGGGTGTAGGTATCATCTCTGGTTTTCCCCATTGGCAGATGCTGGCAAATGGGGAGTTACTGGGGTATTTGCAAATGCTAAACTTCAGGTGTCTGAGAGTAATCTCTCCCAGACCCACCGATGTAGGCTATGGGGACGCTGACTTGCAAGGCAGAGATGCACGTTCTGCATCAACCACTTCAGGAGCCTCAATTCAAGCTCAGCTCACAGCTTGAATTACTGGGGAGAAATACATCTCCCTTGCCTGTAAAGCAAGTGGGAGAAAGCATCTTTGGGAATACTTCTACCAGCCCTCCAGTTACCTGCTCCGAGGCCGAGCTCTGAGAAAATGGTCAGTATGGGAAGAATAGCCATATAGTGAGTAGAGACAGCATCATCCCTCTATAACCCTGATCCTTGTTACAGAGAAGGCTGTGTATCTTCAAGCTCACAGGAACAGGAACTTCTTCCATTCGCTGCTGTCCCAGGCACACTGGGGTAGGCTTTCCAAACCCTGACAAGCACGCTCAGCTCTTGAAAATAAAGAAAACACTGTAGTTTTCTTTTCCTCATCTCTTCAGAACAAAACAAAAAAAATCCCCAGAGTCGGGGCTTACTTATAATCACGTTGAAAATTTTTGAACTCTGCTGTGCCTTAAAGAAAGGGGAGCCGGCATTAGGGCATTATCATCACTCACACAGCAACGATTAGGTCTGAGCAGATACCACAGGGAACATTAGTCCAAATAAATACCAGACGCTGGATCATAAAGGTTCAAGAGAGCTCAAAGTGCTTAGAGCTCATCATCTGATTCTTAAGGGATTTGTATTTATGCCAAGTTAATAAGTGAACAGCATGGCCTGCGATTCATTGCCATACTGTACAGCAATATTTTTATGCAACTGCCTGCAGTAACACTGATGTTGCGTTCAATTTTTGACTGGCTTGTGGAGGTGCCCACTTTTCTTCTCTTGACACACTCGGGCTGGACCGCAATTGCAGACGATGGAGTTGATAGCATTGAGATTTGAGAAAACTGTTGTGATGATCTTGCAAAAATCTTCACAACATAGAGTGCTGCTGTGGTGGCTTGAATACAGATGAATCAATGCCTCGCCTGAACGCTTCCATATTTAAAGCGTAGTTTAGAGCTACTGCACACTTGTCCATTACACAGCAGGAGGGGAACTGAACCAGAACATAATCAGTCAGCATTTTTAAACTTCTTTTAAGCACTTTTTAAAACATTCAGCTCATTCATCGTGCAAACAAAAAGGGCTCTTGGGACCTGGCAGCACCAGCTGACAGACGGCTACTACAGATAATTTTATATTACACTGCCAGCATGGACAGCTCTTTTGTTTTAACGAGTGATCTAAACCTCAGATGTCTTAAATATTAATTTATAGATTACCTTTTAATTGATTCTAATATGTTTTCGGGGGGGGGGGATAAGTAATTATGAGAAATATTTCTTTTGGTGCAAGAAGCCAATTCAAATGAAGAAAGGTTAAGCAGCAAGCTCCTTATCACTATAAACCATTTGTAACAAACTCTGCCATTGCCTCTGCTGCTGTGATATTAGTGAGACTTTCCTGGGAAATGTGGAAGAACATCCACTGTTCCTACCCCTGCATGCACTGTTACCGATCAAGGACTGTACTATCTTGGGAATCTGGTATTTGTTAAAGAGCCTTGCAAAGAGCAGGTAGTCACACAATAATGTCTGTCGTTGTGACAGTGAAAGGGTCTCTGCCAGGCATGGTTTGCTGGAAGATTAACAACCTCTCAGACCGACAGAGTAAGAACCCCCAAATATTTAGGAACACCATCCCCCTTTCCCTGACCAGACAGGTTTAGACATCAGGATTAACATGCCAAATTGACTGCAAATTCATTTTCCTCACTGGCATTCTTCTTACAAGTTTTTGAGATTTCAGCATTTTCTTTTATTTCAGAAAGGGACTTCGCAGGTTCACTTTCTGTGACCCCAAAGCTCTGCTTTCCCCCAGCAACCTCAATACCCAGACTAGAAGTAACCACTTGGGCAAACAAAGACACAGTGCTGCTTAAAAACTTGTAAGATCAACACCTGCCATTAGACTGACGCTGTCCCTACTAAAGATACTCTGAAAATTACTCACTTCACTGTTACAAAATCTGCTCCCAAATAAATCAAGTAAAGGCTAAACTTTTCTAGAGCCATCTTCTTTGTAATTAGATTTTATGACTTTCTTTAGCAACCGTCTGATCTCTGTACATGAGCCTCACTGGCAGAGACTTCATTTGCAGGAGCTGAAGAGAATACAGAAAAGCGGTGCGCACTTGGTTGTATCAGCTAGCTCCTCTTCTAGCTCTGAGATGGGGCACCAGGGAAGGAAAAAAATCCCCCAAATCTGAGCTCTCAGACAATTAAAACCAAGTTAGATTCTTAATGTTCATGCCTTTTCACACCTTTCATGATTTATCACAGTAGGATTACATTAAAAAGAGATCAAGTTCTTAGCCTGAGCTCATGCTCCAAAAGTAGTCAGTTAAAAAGTTACGCTTTATGGAGGGCCAAATTCATCTGCCCCTCCACCTTGCTCAACTCACTGACTTGGAGAAAAGAAGTTCCTGCTGCTGGTAGCCCTCACATGAGCACACTGGCTCCTTCCACACTCTTGGAAAGGTATAGCCCTTTCAGCTGTACCTGCTCAAAGCCAGTGGAGGCTGAGGATTTGCACAGGAGGTGCAGGTTACATGGTCCTAAAACCATAGAATTAAAGCAGCCGAGATTGAAAATTCAGTTTGACCTACAGCACTTTTTGGGGGGACATGCCATAATATGCAAAGTAAACAATAAGCCAGCCAAACTCAGATGCGCAGCTGGGTTGGGAGGGCTTTTTCCTCTTTTTTCCTTTCAGGTCTGCACTTTCAAGTCAGAGCACTCAGGAAGGCAACCATGAAAGCCTCCACCACGTGGTTCCTTTGGTAGTGCACTCAGAGGAAGGCTTCTGCCAAAGCTATGGGTGTGTTTCCGTGATCCAGAGATGTGGGATACAGTGTGCTCAATGATCCTCACTCTTGGGTTTTTGTTGTTGTTTTTTTTGTTGTCGTGTTCCGGCCCCCCCCTCCCCAACCAAATAAAACAAATCCTTCCTCAGCCATCTCTTGGTACCTAGTGTTTTTGGTAAGCGTGAAAAGAGCACCCTAAACCTCACACTTTGCTACAGCTGCGGTGTCTGCCAGCACTCAAGGACACCTGGAACGATGGCTGAAGACCTCTAATGGAAAACAGCAGCACGGCTCCCACCAGCAGGCCTGCTAGCATTCAGCCATGAATGGCACTGTGCTCTGATGTAAAGCACAGCTGCACCGACCAAAACGGCTCCTTGCGCCGCCTCTGCCTCTTAGGTCCCATCCAGGCATTTTACTGACAGAAGCAGTTTGTGCCCAGCAGCCCTGCGGACCCCAGGCAGCCCTCAGAGGACGAGCTAAATTAGCTTCACCTCCTACCTCACGAACAATTCCGGGCTATGCTCTAGCTGTGTTGCTAATGATGAGGTAAGAAACTTTAATAAGAGTCTGATTTGCACGTACCAGGTTTAACTTTTTGGAGACAGCTGTTTGAGGAGTCCTCTGGTGACAGGCACAGGCAGGCTCTTCTGGGGCCTTGGAGAACAAAGATGTTCATGGGAACACTTCTGCAGCGGCGGCTTGGCAAATGCAGACATGCTCAGATGATAGGACAATTTATTCCCTCTTAGCCTAATCTTTGTAACTTTGCCTGGTTTTGGCAGGGAGTCTGAGTAGTCTTAAACATACGTTGTATTGACACCAGCAATGCTGCATAAAAGGCTGAGCGCGAACAGCTCTCCTCCTTTTCTTAGGCAGCTTTTTGGCCACCCCTCATTTCACACTACAGCACAGTCATGGTGGCCTTGCATGTCGCTCAAAGGTGGCCTAGCAAGTGAAGTCCTCTCCTTTTTCATGAGGAGCAGCAAGGTGGAACAGATCCAGATAGAGCTCTCAGGCATAGCCACCTCATCATATGATCTTCAAGTCTCCTACAACTAGGGATTTTTTTTTTTTTTCTAATGTTCTACGAGAAGCTAAGATCATGTCCCATCCCACATGCTGAGCCCATAGGTTATATGAATGCAAGTCACTCCTTGGTCCTCTGCCTAAATACCACAGGAGAGCAGCTTATGTGCAGCTGCTCCACAGCCTCTCCCCTTCAACACCAGCGGAAGGGAAAAGCGTGGCCAGGAAAAGGGAAGACCATTGCATTTCCACCACTCTGCATGTCAGCGCTAGCAGATTCATATTTACCCAGGGAGGACCTCCTGCCCTAGGACAGGGAGAGGTCTGAGGGAAGCTGAAACTCGCAGCTGCAGTCTGTGTGCTGCTAGGCAGCCGCAGTCGGGGTCCACTGCGTCACCTCCCATCTCCCCCAGCACCGGCGAAGAGCTGTGGTCTCACACCAAGGAGGCAGGGGCTCTACGCCACCCGCCCGAGGTCTCCCTCTCCCCATGCCTTTTGCTTCACAAGGCTGGATATGCTGTTAACTTCTTGTAATGCAACGATCTGCTCCTCTCTTTCCATCTGTAAAAAGCAACAGTTCCCAAGCGCAAGAGTAGCTGGGCTGCATTTATCCAAGTTAGAAGGGGTGTACTGACAAAGCATGTGCAATTATGTGAACACAAGCCTATTTTATCCTTTGGAGTATCTTAAATTTTTAGCTACTGAATGTAAAGCACAGAGCTATGAATAAAACCCCTTTTTTCATTAATGCTTGTTTAGGTTAAAGCTCTAGGATTAGCAATGCTCTTTAACTATTTTAAGACAGTATTTTATTAATAATTAAAAATTTAAAGTATTTGGTCTAAATTCAGTTTTGCTCATTCACTAAGTACCCTTTCATGACCTGAGTCAGGATGTAGGTTCAAAGTCAAAACATTTGCAGCAAATCTGTCCGAGCGCAGTGGGAGATCTGAACCGTCCCTGCAAGAAGTAGAAAAGGGTTACACAGGCACAGAAAATAACCGATGCACTCTCAGGTACAGCTCCCCGCCCCTGTATTTATCCGTCTCTAAAGAACTTGATCCTTACAGGCGTAGAGCACCACTCATCTAGTGGCATTTTCAAGGTAAGTAAAAGCCAACTACAGGAAGTTCAGATTTCGGAAATAAAAAGACATCTACCAATTCTGATTTGATATATGCAGCTCTCTACACCTATACCCATACGTACATAACAGTGCACATATGTGTGCGTATACGCGTATACACGTACACAGGCTTACTTTCATAAGGTCCTCCTCTTCAACCAGTTCAGCACAGGGAAATCTGTATTTTGAGGGGTCAATTGTGTTGCACCCTTTTTTGCCCTTATCCCTTCAAACTTTCCTCCAGGTTTGAGCAGGACACCTGAAAAGGCCGAGCTGTTCAAAGCAGCTCAGAACCCATCTGCAGCATGATTTTGTGTTCTTCACAGGCAAGGAGACAGTTAAGGGGTCGCCTCTGTCTGTGGTACTCTTTTTACTCTCAAGCAGTAGAATCCATTATGAACAAAATAGGGAAGTTCCAGGGAATGGAATTTGTCCAAACGGAACAATGAAAGACAAGAGCTTATCCTTTTGTGGAACATCCGTCTGAAAGATGTAGCATTCTTAAAATATCTTGATACTCAGTTATGAGGAGGACTATTCATCCTATCCCCTGCTTCTGCACACAGGAAGGGAAGAGCTAATACCAGAAGAATTTTCTTTCGGCGGTGGGAACAACTGCATGATGATTATCCCCCACCCCATGTGGGATTCCACTGGAGATCAAGGATGCCCTGGCAAGCGTTGGGGCATTACTACGTGTTTGTGGAAGTCTCTCAGCTTTTATTAATTAGATTCCTGACAACCCAATAAAACCCTGTAGCAGAAAGCCACACTGCTCATTCCTGAATCATATGAAATCATTCACCATTTTATGTACAAGTTTCAAATTACAATCTTCAACTTCTCATCAGAAAAAACCCAAAAAAGCCTAAAAAAAGCATTTTTGGCAGAACTGCACAGTGTACAGAAGTATACTTTCAATTACACAGTATCTTACAGAACACATACTGTAACAAAAAGCAGAGCCTGTTACCTTTTCTGAGAAGGCAGTGCCCAGACAAAACTAGATGTTTCACCTCCATTATTAGAGGAACAGCTTTAACTGGACAAGAGAGTACATGAAAAAACTCCTGAACACACCAGACAGTTTAACAGAAAAATCAAAGTACATTTGTAAACAACTTTAAAACAAGAGCCTTTTGAAAATAACAAAGGTCACTGAAATTTAAGCTGTTAAACTCTTCTTAGCCCAAACCTCTACATTCTACCCCTTATAGGTTATTATGACACACAGATTTTGCCACACAGAACACTTCACTGAGAAATCTGGGCAAATACTTTTTAGATTTTTGGTGGAATTAAGAAAGGGACAATTTGAAGGCAAAAGGTCAAACTCCAAATTCCCTTTGTAAGTTACAAGAGCGATATAACCTAACTATTGAATGGAGCTGAGTTCAACAGTGCATGGAAGCACAGTACTTATTTTACAATCTGAGACCTTTTTTTAATGTAAACCCTGAAAAGTCATAAGCAACTGTTAGAACAGACTTTTGTATTATGTACCATTAAGTTAGCGTTGTGTTCACTTTCATTATTCAAACTTTGCCATAAAGTGACTTTTCATGTACAATACTCATGTATCTGAGGCATATCTCTTTTATGACAAGGCAAACTGTAAAAGGTGTCCTGGGAAATGATTTTGTGTATGTAATGATCAACCATGCATCTGAAGTTGAGCATTAGTATTTACGCTGCTCTACTTCATGCTTCAGCATATGTTAAGCAAGCTGCTGATCACCAAGTGTGTCCATTTTGGTAGATGGACAGATGTATGTGAACAGCAATGCTCTGGATAACTTGTGCTATTCCTAATACTACAGTTATTTTCTCTGCCAATTACATTTTGCTATAAATATGTGTGCCCTTAAGTTGATCCCAATATCAGTTTCAGCTAACTAATCAAATTATCTGCTAAGGTTTTGGGAATGATAACCCTCCCTTTATTTAAATCAAATGAGGGAAGGGTTTCTAACTCCCAAAGCTTTGCCAACAATAGATTTATTTTGAGGACAGGATGATACTGTTTAGTAAACTGCTCGTCATCTTTGTTGTTCACAGATAAGCACGATAGTATTAGTGTTTGTTATCAGGTAGGCAGGAAGGGAAAGAGAAGTTACTGTGAGGTTTTCACCCTTAAATGTTTTTCCAAGTTCCGCTCATGGGCTCTTATGAATAATTATTCATTTGAAATAAGCGTAAGTCAAATTTCAGATTACTTCTCTTGTATTTTGAGAGCTCAGCAGCTAAACTTCAATTTTCTATTTTCCTTTTGCAAAAGAGTGTTCTTAAAACCCTGCCCACAAATGAGTATGCCAAGAGCCTATGTAAAGAATAATTTCTCATCATATCTAGAAGTGCCTCATTTTTGTACCAGTTAAAAGATAATTCATAATCCAGATAATCAATCTGCAATGTAAACAAGTAGTTATTTTCTCCCATGTAATAATGGTAAATAATGACACTGATCATTACATATTCTGCTTGAGTTCATTAAATGCAATTCTTCAGTTGCAAAGGCAGCAGGCATTCTGTGATAGACTTCCTTTGAACTATGTTCAAATGAGTGGAATAACTGAGATTCCTGATGGAGATCTAAGCCATTTCCCTCATTTTCTTAATAGCTTCCGCTATTTGCATACTCAACTCCATTTCATAATTTGCTATTTAAAATAAATTCATTTCCCCAAACCCTTCTCTCCCTATCCAAAACAAACTTATTTACATTTATGGTAAATGCTTCTCAGCAAATAAGTTGTAAGAAAAAAAATAAAAATTAAAAAATCCAAGTAGTGATATGAAGGGAGTAAGTATTTAAAATTCTGTATTAATTTGCTTTCTGAATTTCCTTCCAAAGATGCTACAGGGACAAAAGCTTTAAAGGTTTAAAACACACTTTTGCACATTTTTAATTCTTTCCCTCTTTTATACAAGGGACCTACTTTGCCCAGTGAATCACCTTCATAACTTTTGCCCAGTAACTAGATGAAACTGCATGCCATTCCCCCCAAGAAAGTAAAGAAAATACAGCCTTTTACTTCAAATATTTTATGAATGCAAGATTACAAGAAATGTATTAGTCAAAATGCAGGGCTATCAAAGCACTGAACCAAGGATGCTGGCATCAGTTTGCCTACCATTTTGCATGTGGAAAAAATACACTATGTCTACAGGTAAGAGGCATCACTAATGCATCATGAATTACTCTGGTCAGCCATCACCTCTGCAGCTTGGTGCATGTTTAAGTCCTGAAAATAATTGTCATATTAATAGTTTGAGATGAGACACTGGAACAAGACCATTCTTAAACAGGAAAGTTTTTGTTTTGCTCTTATCGACGTAACGCCAAAAATTAAACCCAAGATCTTACAATTTAGCAGAAACTTTAACACTTGTTAGGTTAGCCTTCACACAAGGAGCATGCATACAGCCACTGTTCCTGCTTTAAATTGCGGGCTGTTAGTTAATTCAAGTCAGTGCTTTCTCACCTTATTTGATTAACCTGTTGAACTGGATGTCCACCATAGGAAAAAGAAAATTAAATGATCTTAAGTGTAGCAGACAAATACAGATCACACCAAGAAGCTAACACTCATGAGTTGTCATAATAAGGGATAATAATAATAATAATTAAAAAAAAATATTCAGTCTTTTCTGTGCATATTTTTCATTTGAAAGGTCCCAGGAAATCATGATGTGCCTGGCCGTTTCTGTTGCTGATTTCTGATGACCTCTAATTGTTTTTTGCATTGCTGATAGTAAGTTGAGAGACTTTTGTTTTCATCCAACAGCTTTTTATGTTCTTGTACCAGACGGGATGTGTTTTGCTGGTCTTTTTCATCCTGGTCCAGTTCTGCTATTAGTTCTTGTCTAAAATAAAAAATAAAGTAGTTGTCATTTATAATCTACTTCTGTTTGTGTGTTGATGACTTCACATGTTTCAAATCAGTATTTGATTATCTGTCTGAACTCATGGCTGGTGATTTTTTGGGGAAGGGGAAATGTTGACAAAAAAAAATAAAATAATCATATTCTTTACTGTAGCCTGGGAAAAAATTCTCTTTCAAATCAAACCCACATTTAAACTTTAAAATAGCTGTAAGCCATAGCTTCAATCTCTAAAACTGTCCTTTATATAATGGCTTTCAGGCATAGTTCTACAGGTCACAGTAAAACATCTAAGGATCCACACAGAATTTCATAAATACATTCAGCTCTAATTTTGCGTAACGAAATGTACATTTAAAAACTCAAAAGGCAACTTAAAAGGCAAAATGGCAATAATTTTGGTAACTTTTTAGTGAAGTGCTGTTTTCTATTTGGACTTGAACAGAAAAGCAGAATCAAGCAAATTATTTTTGTAACTGTCATTTCACTTAATTTACGCCATAAGTGTTCAATATGCTTTATATAAAAATTTTAGAAGAACAAACACACTGATAAACTGGCTGTAAATTATCCTGCAAAAACTGATGTAGCAGTTTGTTTTACTATTTGTTTATGAGGTGACAAGAAGGCAAGCTGCCAGTAATATTTTAGCAACAAAATAGTAGAGGAGACAGTTCATGTTAATTAATTGTTGCCATATGGTTTGTAATTACAATTAAAGAAAACTTAATCATTCTATAAAGGTTGAACTAATAACTACATTAACCAGTATTAAATTCAGCAATCACAATACTATTTTTTGTTGTGTCTAAGAATGTTCTGTCTAAGAAAATACAGTTTGGGAGAAATGTGTATTATGACCCTCTAGAAAAAAAGATAAGTAGGAATCTAAAAGTACAGAATTAACAGTTTTGAAACAGAAACACATTTTTATATAATCTATTGACCCTTAGGGACAACAGAAATAAAACCAAAATTAAGATCTTCATGCTAGCTTCAGTATCTCCTCACAAAGTCTAAAAATTCTAGTTGCACTTGAAAAAAATTGTTCTCAGGATGCTAAGCCAAAAGTGAATAAATGATAGGAAGTCGATCTTACAGTAGCTTTTTTCCCTGTTCTGTATGCTATTTCTAATGTACAGAGGTTTATACAAACATTTTTCTCATTAGCTATTCCACAAACACCAAGGCAAACTCCTCATTAACAACCGCTTGCCTGCAGTAGCTCAGACAGTGGTGGGTAACAAGCTGGTTACTTGGTCTAGCATGGGAGTACATAATGACCTCTCAGAACTGCTCCCCAGTGTCAGGAAACAGAAATGATGAGAAGCAGAACACAACAGAACGTAAAGTTCTGAATCAGCAATAACTCTGGCCCTAATCCAAGAATACATGCAGTTGCTTCCCTTATATGTGTACGTGATGGAAGAGGAAAGAGATTATTTCTAGTGCACAAGGACAAGGAGGTACATAATGGCTTTTAAGTATCAGGTCCTAAACCCCTGGTAGAAAAGTAGAAGACGTGTGTTGATAAGACTGGTAAGACAACGTGATGATTGACGAAGTCAGATACCTAAGATACAAACTGCAAATTTCTATAATGCATTATCCAAATCACTAACTACACATTATAATTTAAAACCTTTTACTGGACAGTGTGTGAAATAAAATTCCAAGGTTCCTCAAAAGTCCAGGTCTTTCATTTGAGGTGATACAAACAAACATTACTAGTATGTTACATACACAGATGTGCTACACACTTTAAAGTAGGACTTGTCCAGAAGAAGAGTCTTGATATTGATTAAAACTTTCAATAACCTGCTCTGAATCTCTCACCTATGTTGAGCAGTGCAGTAGTTCTGAGAATAAATCTGGAAAATAATTATGCCCCATAAAACGTTACTTCATAAAGGCAGAAATAATAGTCACAGATAATAGACTTAGGGTCAAAGAAACATACGGAAGAACAGAAAAGCTTCAACACATTTCACTTACTTCCTCTGCAACAGCAATGCAATTTCTGTTTGAACTTTCATATATTCTTGTGCCATTTTGCAGTGCTGTTCAAACACAGCCATAGACTCTTTGGAGTTTGGGCATGGTGCTAGAGGCTGAAAATAAATCAGACATGTTAAAAACTAATGAACTGATATCTTACTATATAGTGTGTTAGAATGTCTCTGCAGTGTATTTATAATGTCTTTTAAAAACCAGTAAGGTTTTAAAAATAAGTGTTAAACCATGCCCTGGAAAATGTTACTGCACTGATGTCAAAGTTGCCTCAAACCTCAAATCTGCAGTTATTACCTGATACTGTCTTTGTGACAAGGAACAAAAATTGAAGTAGTGTTTAATCCCCCCACAATAAATAAAGTGAATACAACAATTTAAATCAGTGACACTCAAGCAAATAATGTCTCATTTTGACAGTGAAACTCAGCTTACATTTGGTTTTAAGGATCATGTTTCCCAGGGCTTGTTTTTAATAGCTTGATCAAATCTCAGTCAACCAATCTCAGATTACATAATATATTTTTTTAGCCTTGGTCAAAAGTTAGACAGAATATAAACACAGGTAGATATGTGGCACTCTATTTTGCAGCCCCAAATTCACATATTAGAATGAAATGCACAATAAAGTAACTAACAAATCTTTTATTTATTACCTGTAACTGATGATCTAATGTAAGATATGCCATTGGGATGGAGTTATCTGACCCATTGGTCTCTGTAACAACACCAAGAAAAGTTTTATGTATTTTCAGAGTTAATTCTATTCTTATAGGACAAAACCAAGAATACTAAATAATTTCACAATACACAATCTGAATGTGGAAAGGCAAATGGAAATAGCAGCGTTCCAATCCCAAGGCAGATGAATCATTTTGTTTTTCTGATAAAGTTAAGAACTTCAAAAGTATGGTCTATCACACCAAGAAGAAATAAAGATTAAGGTTATCATCCTACATTTCTAGAAGCCATGTAACAGCATAACAGATTTTAAAAATACTATTTTTATACAGTTTGCAATTACGTTCCCTATTTATAAAAAAATTGCCATTTCATTCTTGTTTATGAAGGATCAGCCAGCCCATGCATCTAATGATTTTAAAATTAGAAGCTGTGCAAACCAGCTGGGCCAAAATAAAATAAGCACAACCTCCTGCTCTGTTTTGAAACCTACTCCCAGTGAGGTCTGTAAGTATCTTCCTCACAACATGCTCTAGGGCATCTTCTTTGCTCTGTAGAGATACTTTGTGGGTAGCAAGGAACCCAATAACCAATCTATCTCCTGGGCCTGGCTGCTCTCGTCTTACACTGCAGTTACTCTGGATTTCTCTAGTGCTTTCATTCCAGATTAACGTGTTTCTGAGTGCTTACGGATCCTATCTTTTGGTAGCCCACAATCTGGGGATCACAAGGTTACTGTTAAGCTTTAAGAGACATAGGAGTAAAGACACATGGAGAAACTACTGATTTTATAGCTGCATTATTGCTACTAAAGGATTATATGGAGGAGGGTAGGTGGGAAAAAAAAGGGGCTGCTTACCCATACCCCAAAAGCACCTGCCACAGAGTAGTCGTGGTAGAGAAACTAAGGTGTTGCCCTCAAAGACTATGCTATCTCCAAGAGCAGCTTCAAAAGGAAACAGAAATAAGAGAGTGGGAATGGAGAAAAAGTGGTTAAGTGTATGCTTGTAAGGAAACTGGAAGGTGGTAAAAAAGAAAAAAAAAAAAAGAAAAAGAAGACAACCCTAAAACCAGAAACTTAATCACCACAGTATTTTAAATGTGAACAATATAAAAAGTCCTTCCCTACATTAGACTATTTCCATATATGGAATACCACTACAGCAAAGGAATTATTGCAATGTTTCAAATACAATACATGCAAAACACTTCAGATTACATTCCTGAGCATTTCATCACTGTGTCACAGAACTGTAACTTTTCCTGTGATTGACCAGATTTGGCTGCGTCCTCATTTTATCATTTGCCTCATGAACTTAAAAATGTACCCTCTTTTACAGAAAACTAAAATGATTTCTCTTTAGAAATTAGAACAATTCTTTGTTCATGGACTGCATAAACCTAAGAAGAAAAAACACACATGTGGTACATTCTGTATTTACCCAAGTATAAGGTGAGGGATTTCTGTGGGCCAGAAAACGGACTTGACTTTTAGCTTTAGTGCTGTACTGCATTCAAGGCCAAAGACTTAGGAGAAACTGCCTTTGCGCTCACATATGATCAGCAACTTCCAGCTCCCAATGAACTATTGATTGGGTAAGAGCTTGCTTCTGTGTGAGGCAGCAATTCCCATAAGTGCTCACTGCCTAAAGCAACTCAGGATCCACGCTACACAAAAGAGGGCACAGGGTGGGCTGTGGCAATGGGCAAGGGCTTTGGGAAATTATGTGACAAGGCGGAGAGCGTCATCAAACTAAGTGACAATGGACAGAAAGAAGAAAGCACAGAAGCAAAATACAAGAGTATGTTGCCCTCCCACTAAAACAGGGGAAAAAAAAAAAAGTACGCATCTTCCATACAGAATCACCTTATATTTGGTAAAATACAAGTGTGCACATATATATGCGCTTGTGCAAGAGTCAGTCCACATGTGAGTTTCCATTTTGCAGCTGGTTACAGGAAAAGAATGAAGGTGTCTGATCAGCCAAAGATGAAACGGGTCACAAGAGAAAGATTTCAGAATTTGAGGCACTATGAGGTACCAGCCTGAGACTAAGTTTAAGTTTAACAGTGATATTACAGTAGAAGTATTTACTACACTTCTGCAGACACACTTATGTTAGTTCATTTAAAAACAGTAAGATTGTGTACACGTATACATTCTGCATAAGCAAAATGACAACATGTAAAAAAAATTACAATTAATGTATTCCAGCTGATACTCACCTACTAGCATTTCATTCCACAAGTCAGAGCAATGAAAGCTTTAACTGTGCATTCATAATACAAATGCACATGACTAAAATGTTCTAAGGTGTCTATTCCCCTAATTCCCCCAAACCACACTACAATCAAAAAATGGTGCTAAAAGATCTGTATTAAATACTACTATCACTGCATATTTACAGTACTTCCTTACAAGCAAAATGCTTACAAGTTTATATAACTTAATATAATCTGTATAAAAAAAATTTCTTAAAGCCAGTGTGCAAAACAAAGCAGCAATGTAACAATTTAAGCAGAGCTAAAACGGACTGTGACTTTCACTGCTTAATTTTGTTAATGTCTAGGCACACACCCCACACCATAAGCAAATAAATATTTTATACGTTTTACAGGCAAAAAGTAAAGTAATGAACACAAGATTACCTGCATCATCAGGTGTCCATGGATTACGAGTTGGCTTTTCAGAGGTTGGTCCCGAGGTAGTGATCATTCTCACACTAGGACTAGATGATCTACTGCTGTTTCTACTCTCCTGAAATGATAAAAAAACCCAATATAAAATAACAAGAAAAGTTAACAGGAGATTTTTTGAAGGGTTCACTTAAAAAAACATTATTAAAAAGAAAAATAAATGTGAAGAAACCTGAACCTATAATCCTCTCAAATACTCTCCTCCCCAAGCTTTTACCCTGAAAGGTCTCCAGATAGTTTGATAAACTTTACATGCATTGCAGGGATAATTTCAGCCTCATTTCTACTCCGGCCTTACCGTATAAAAAGAAATGTATATAATTTGGCTATTCAGCATAATAAAAAGCAGTGCTGAACAATGTGTTCAAGATCTTTATATAAAAGCGTGACACTATGTCGAGTAATTTTCACACCACCATTCAGTGAAATCCAGCAGCTCTGTAACGTAAGGAAGAAATAAAGTTTGTTTCCAATGTTTAATCAGTGAGTGGAACTACACTCAACTAAAGGAATGCATCTTAGTAACTGCACTAGACTGCAGTGTATTAATCTACAGTTTTCTTACCGTTCTTGTGTTAACTCAGAGGTTACGTGATTCATCTTCAGAAAACATGAAAAAAGTGTTTAATCAAAAAGGACCAATCAATCAAAGCAAAGCAATGAGAAAATGAGTGCGTTCTCTCTCACAAAGCAAATTAAGAACAAAACCAAAATTCTGTAGGAAGTTCCTTTATATACAGCTTGACTCTTCCAATCCTTTTGTTTACCCAAGTGCAAAAACATAATACAGACTTTATTATTCTACAGAGTTGCTTTTTCAGAATTATTATTTACAACATATTTTCTTGTATTTCATATACGCCCTCACTAACGTAAAATTAACACAGTAAAGGATTTAAGACTATAAATCTCAGCGAGCTTTGCACGAAAAAAATGAAGTAAAAAGAAAAGATGCTATTAAAATACAATTATTTTCAATGTGGTGTATTTATCATGAAATGATTAATTAAACAACCCTATTTTTCAAAAGAAGCACTCAAATATACGTTATCTGGAAACTATATTTCTTTATGACTCTAATTGCCAAATATCCTATCTTAATTTAATTTTTAAAAGCCAGGATTTCAATCAAGTAACAATCCAAAGAGTAACAAGATCCTATTCACTGAAATATCCATCATTTCAACTGCATTATGTCTCCTGTAATTTTTATTACACATTTACTGTTTTGTGTTAGTAGCCAGAAACATGGCAATAAACTATTGTAGAAATAATCCAATGGATGATATTATCAGGATGATGGCATCAGACATTTTGAAAAAGCTTTGGTGTCAAGACTCTTTGTTGACATTAAGCAAGGTTTAAATTGCTGAGCTTACTGCGTACTGTCAGTGTCCTCAGTGATAAACACACTCTGCTGACGTGATAGGTCAGAAGACAGAGCAAGCACTTTTCACAATGTGTAAGCGAAGAGAGATTTGTTGAGTATCTACAGTTGATAGCAAAGGGCACCTGAGAAGTACTCCAGTTACAGTAACTTCTCAATGCTGTACTAGATTGCTTGCTGTACCAGATTGGTTTGATCCATCAACAGAAAAAAACAACCACATTTCCCTGATAACATTATTTAGACAAAACTACTAGAGTTAGAAATCATAGAATGATTTAGGTTGGGAGGGTCCTTAAAAGATCATCTAGTTCCAACCCCGCTGTATGAGCAAGGACACCTCCCACTAGACTTCATTGCTCAAAGCCCCATCCAACCTGGCCTTGAACACTTCCAGGGATGGGGCCTCCACAACTTCCCTGGGCAACCTGTTCCAGTGGCTCAACACCCTCAGAATGAAAAACTTCTTCCTCCTGTCTATTCTAAATCTACCCTCTTCCGGCTTGAAGCCATTACCCCTCATCCTATCACTACACGCCTTTTTACAAAGTCCCTCTCCAGCTTTCTTGTAGGCCCCTTTCAGATACTGGAAGGCTGCTATAAGGTCTTCCCAGAGCCTTCTCTTCTCCAGGCTGAACAAGCCCAACTCTCTCAGCCTGTCCTCATAGCAGAGGTGCTCCAGCCCTCTGATCACCTTCGTAGCCCTCCTCTGGACCCGTATGAAGGATTTGTATCTGAAGCATATCTAAAAAGCATTGCAAAGCCCAAGGAAGTTCCCAAAACTGAAAACCTATTATATTACAGTGTTTGAGAGTGTGTTGAGTGAGATACTTTAGGCCTCCTGGATGGCAGCCCCTCTGACAGGTAAGCCAGCAACTGTTCTTTAGTAATCAATTTCTGCTACTCTTTTCCGGGTATCCTTTCTTCCTTGCTTCCTCTGGGTATCTCAGGACGCACAACAGACTTGTTATCAGGTTACTGTCAAATCATCTTTCCCAGATGGCCAAACCCACATGGCATTGTTAGCTCCTTAACTTCCATTTCTCAAAGACTTGCAGTCTTGAAAAGCCAGCGTGCTCCGAGGAATAATCTCCTCCTCAAGTTTACTTTAAATGGGCAACCCAATTTAAAGAAATCACCATTACTATCCCTGTCTCCTCATCTGTGGATTTTATCTTGCTGTGAAATGGGAGAAAAAAAATAATGTGTATCTGTGACCAATTTCACAATCTCATGGACAGAATGATTCATCTGTATAATATCAGATCCCACAAATTATCACACTTAGCTTGCATGCCTGTGGGCACATACCCTCTGATGCTGCTTCTCAACTGTTCAATACAGTACATGGTTTTCTTTAGTATTTTTTTTCTACTTCAAAGTAAACTGTAAGAGTTATGAAGGCCCAGCAACAGCTTTTTTTTTTTTTTTAAAAAAAAAAAAAAAGTTTAAAAGCGGTAGTTTTGATATTACGATAGCACTGTGAAAGATGATGTACCAAAACAATGAACCCAATAAAAGATACACAGGCAAGGACATGGATACCTAACTAGGCATCTAATCACAACCTGCAGTTCTTGAGTGATTATACCAAATACATTTCTCAGTATCTGTATAAAATACCAAATTCTGTAAAGACCGTATCCAGTGTAAATAGCAGGTTCCCTGTGTTCCTTCAAGCCCCTGAAAGTTTTTATGGCTCCAGTTCAGAGTCTGCACATCTTTTTCTGTGTTACAAAGGTGTTTAGGGAACAGCAGTAGTGCTGGACAGATGGCACAATACGATGTTTTAAAATGCATGTACAGGGAAATGGAAAGGCAGAAGAAACAATTCAGTGCAAAAAAAAAAAATGTATGTGGAAAAATGAATAGAGCATCACAGTATATGGATGGAAACAAATGGAAATGAAGCATTTGACTGTACAGAGAGGGTCGCACCAGTGCTGCTCATGTCAGTTGGAGTATAGTCCAGTCTAAGGTCACCAAGCACTAGAGAAATCTGTGGAAAAATTGGACTTAACACGTTCTCAACACCAAACCACTCCAACAACTGATCCAATGACAGAAAACCTTTCGCTTAGCATATTTTCCTATCTAAACTGTTGATGTAAAAGGGTCAGTTGAGTAGTAAAATCATCTGCAAAGCACTATTACTGTCTGCTATTGACAACATCAACAAGACCAATACTGGAAAATGCCTTAAGTGTCTCAACAACATAAAAATATTAATCATCAGCCATACAAACCACACAAAAAATTCTTCTAACAGTACACAAATAAAACATACATACAACCATAAAACATACAAGAAGTTCAGATTAAAACAGACCAGCAGTTAAACAGGGAGACAAAAGTCTTGTCTACCCTTTCAGGTAAGCACTCCAAACTTTGGTGTATTTATTATTATCAAGTCCAGTGTCTTCTTCCACCTTAACAAAAATTCCATTCTGAATTGGAAACCCTTCCTGATTAAAAAAAAGTTAAGAGAATAATTTTCTATTGATGCAGTGGCCATTTTCAGGAAAAACATGTTTAATAAAAAAACTTCTGATCTGCTTTAGTGTGCCAGTCAAACAGTTTAAAAAAAAAAAAAAAAAGGGCAGAACAGCACCATGGCAATCCTTCAATTTTGAGTGGGATAAGGGCTTACAAGGGCTGGGTGCGGGAGCGGAGGCACGCAGCGCCATGGCGGCTCGGTGAAGAAGGCTGTACCGCAGGGTGGGCGTAAAAGAGAATGGAATGTGGGGAAGAAGGATGTTTGCAATGAAGAGAGGGAGGGGGAAGGGAATTTTCACATTAGAAAGGATAACCTATATATGGTGTGGTGCATACGGGGAGATATCATGAACTGACCAGAGCTATGCTAGTTACAGATGTTTTTTCTGCTTTGGCTAGTAGATTGCTTATATGAATAGCAGATCAACATTTTTAATAAAAATTCAAGGCAGTAAGGTCCAGAGCTATAGAAACCCATAAAGAGTAAGCTTAAGTCTTTTGCCATAATTACATTGTGCTTGCTTTCTTCATTGCTTTCAGATATTTTTTTTTTTTAAATATACAAACATATGTATGTCAAAACTTAGTATTAGTTTCAGCAGACTTTTCTCTCTCTTCTCACACCAAAAAGGAGATGAAAATTCATTATTCATTTATACGGCCAGTGCAAAAGTTTCTTCCAAAGTGCATTTTTCATGCCTGTTAAAATACTATGTTTTCCAGATTTTATCATAACGTTTCCAAAAACGGCAAGACAGCAACAGAGAATTGTAATTCTTCCACTCAGATTTCCAATAAGCAAGAAAGTAAAATGTGATTCTGGTACTTCTACAGACCGTCATCAGAAATTGGTGAGGGAAACAAAAAAGCTTCTGTATCCCTCTGGTCACAAGGACATTTAGCTAGAACATCCATACAACACAGCTGAACAGTTTTCAAAGAAAGAGTACTATAATAGTTAAGACATGAGGTAAATGCCAAAATTCTATATTTTTAAATATTAACAATTCATTAAAATGAAGATAATGAAAAAATTTAAATAAAAAAGATATAATTAAATATATTCATACATCAGTCAGTGCAATTTGGTGTAACTGATGTACTGGCACTTAATTTTTTTTTTCACCTCAAGTCTTGCATAATTTTGGTCCTACAATTAACTGAATAGGCTAATCTATTTCTTTACTAAATTTTGCAGATTCATTTCTTTCTAACAAACTTGTCTATTCTGAAGATAGTAAAATGTATTTAAGACTCATTTGTTATTTTCTGATAGATGTACATAATAAATTCTACTAATAATACCTGGGGGACTGATGAGGTTTCTGTGGCTACAGCACTCCATGGAATTAAAGAAGGATCAAATGTTGTTCTCCCTGATAACCACACACCCTAAAAATTACCACCTATTTTAGATTATTGCAGTAGGTTGTTTAATATGGAAACCTGATTAACCTGATGAATATGCTAAGCTCCAGTTTCCCACATCCAAATAATAGTAGGGATCTCAAAATTGCCAGTCCACACTAACAACCAAATAGCCTCTGTCAATTACTGAAACAGACAACGAGACAATTAAAACCACAAAATAAACACATCGGAATGAAGCATTAGCTGTACTTTTCACATTTAACATACTCTTAGATTAATTTGTTCTTAGTTTAATTTCAATTTTATGTAGCATACCACTGTATCTGTTACTGTGGCACTTACGACACCAGATAAGAAGCTATGTTATGAAGTATCTTATTGATATAGTATTTTTTAAAACAATTGTGACAGCACCCTCTTGTAAAGCCTTCGCTTATTACTATTGAGTTACTATTCAGGGTTCAGAGACTGATAATAAATACATTTGTAATACTGATGCACATGCTTTTTATTTTTATGCAAAAAGTGAGTCTAATGTATGTGTAACTGCTTCAGACAGTCACAAATAGTAATTACCACTGTTTTCTATGTATAGAGAGGTGAAATGGCTTTCCTGCATAACATCTGCCCTCAGCCAAATTAAGTGGTACACAAAAACTATGTGTACGTAAAAAATGATAAATGCTGCATGGGCTATACAGAAAATACTTCTCATCTAGAGCTCGTTCATAGATTACGCTCATGGAATCTCATTTAAATGTGATACAAACGACGCTACAGTCTGCCAAGCTTCCACATCACTTCTACGAAAGCATCAAAGGTGAAGATTTCCAGACCACTTTTCCCTGTACTGAATCAGCGTTGACTTTATTGAAAGATAAAGATGAGACGAGAAAGACGTTACCTGACTGGACTCTGTCCCAGCAACACTGAGATCTTGAATGGATCTGCGCCTCTGCTGTCCGTTTCCTGCTGGGAAAAAAACAAAACAAAAACAAACCAGTGAAATCTATTCAGAACAAAATAAGAAGGGTGCGACTGTTGCAGAGGAGCTTGGAATTTGTACAAATCCACAGACAGAAAGTGAGAGAGGGGGAGAGAGAGAGACAGCTGCAGAATTTTAACTCAAAACATGCTGGCCTGTCAACAAAAAGTATACCCTAACACAATAACCACTCCTACCACATGAATAGCTGCTGCACTCTACTCCACCATCTTCTGTCACATGTATTTGATCAGGCTTAGTACTCGGGGCAGGAGCTGATGACGACATCTATTTCAAGTGCGTTACGTTATGGGGATTTCTAAAAGCTAGACTGCGAAGATAACAGGCTGCCAGCTTTAACCTGTTGCTCTTTGGTGTGCTCAAGGAACACAGCAAGGACTTCTGCCCGCCTGCTGCCCTCGCGAAAATTAAGAAGCGAAAGCGCTTCCTTCTGGCCTTTTTCTCCTTCAGATGACTGAAACTATGACCTATTCTCATGCTCTGAGGAGTGTGAAAAGGAGACTGTTCAGCTAAATCGCATCTCACCATCAACCTACTGAGCACAATGCTGTAATCTTTTCCTCTTCTCCTTCCACCTGTTCGCAATTATCCACCAGTGACAGCTACATAAAACAGTTTAAATTTTAACACTGACACGCAATCAAAGGCATTTCCAGGAAACAAAGTCTCCTGAAAAATAAAAGGAGATTATGCAACAGAATCTCCCCGGCTTCTTTGATTTTTATTCCGGTGATTGTTTATATTGCCTCTGGAGAGCAGGTCCAGCTGTCCAAAAGGAAACACCAAAACGTCCTGAGTAACAGCTGACAATGCTCAAAATTCTTGCTCTTTGCTCTGCATTACGTAACTTTTCTACTGGAGGGGAGCATCCGAAACACGTCCTGCACCCGCCGCAGCCCCTCGCCCACCGACCCTGCACCCAACAGCCAGCCCAGCGCGCGCAGAGCCCTGCAACAGGCATCGCATTTTTAACCTTTCAGATACTTCTTATTCAGCGTCATTTCCATATGACTCCACAGCCTGTCTTGACAGGTGGTTTGATTTGCAACAGTTACTACAAAAATGTAAGACTATTTAATAGTAATCAATACATTTAATGCTATCACACTTCAAATTTTTAAATATAGGTACTATCATGTGTAGGAACACACTACCACAAAACAGCAATACAACATCTCAGCATCACTTTACCAATTTGTCATGACATTTTATAGTCTAAAATTTATGGAAAGTACTATGAGAAACAAGCATATAAGAAAAATCAAGAAGGATTTTAGAATGGGAATATATTCTTTGCTCTGACTACAAATGAATTTGAATTGCAATTCTTCTGTGGTCTTGATCTTTTGCTTCTGAAATTCGGGCATACCTAAGCAACAATGGCTATATTATGTTTAATACTTGGATATTAGAGATCGTGTGAACGACAAATCTACATCAAAATTTCTAAACTTGTTCATTTGCAGTGAACTTTTTGACTACCTAATCATTTAACAAACAAGATTATACATTTAATAGAATTCTGTGCTGCGGATACTTCATCTGGCTGCCACAGCTCATCTCAATATTCAAGATATGGGCGATCCACCCACAACCAATACAAAATTATGTGCACGTTTCATTCAACAACACTGTTGTAAAATTAGCTCAGCTGAAATAGGCTTGCAAAAATATCTGAAATTCTCATTTCAGATTAGCAACATTTGTGAATTTAAAGAACCCGGCACATGTGTTGCTGAAATATTAGACCATGGCTGCCAAAACGTTAAAATAATCAGGGTGGGGTGCAAGAAAGAAAAGAAAATGCCTTGGCGGGAGAAAAAGGGGCCAAAACTACTGTGTTGTAATAAGTGAACACCTTTAAAGGAAATATCTTCAAGTTAGTAGCATGAGGGAAGAGCAAGCTCTACTAGGCAATGCCATTTTCATTAGTATAACTACTGCAGACATCTGGCAAATAGCTTAGACAAAGCAGAAACAGACTACGAATCAACAAATACTTATTGCTCCAGATTCAAGAAAAATTTCAATTGAAAAATATACTATATAACATATAGTCTGTTTTAAATGATCACTGCTATTTCTCTATGCTTTCCTCTCACAGTTTTGATCTTGTTCTTACCTCTACATCCATTTAAAACTAATTTTTTCTCCTTATAAAAACTAAGAGATTTGTAAATGCACAGAAGTTAATCTACAGTAGCCTGATGCACTATGTCAGGATTTCAGTGGTCTACAGGATTTTAAGATTAAAAATCAAACATCACAAACTTCCTGGCCTCAAAAAAACCTGTTTTGCACACTGTTGTTTATTTTCTAAAATGAAATGCTAAAGGAACAGGCAACTTCCATCATGCGCTGCCCCACATACTTAAACAGAAACAAATTCTACAACTTATTAAGGCTTTCAATCACTCCCCCTCCGCCTAAATATCCAGACCAACTATGAACTCTGCTCTTTAGCAGATACTTGCGTCTCCTTTTACACTTTGTTACTGGCGCACAGTACACACTCTTCCTTACACGCTGACAAGACCCAAACCTCTCTCACAGTGCAGGATGATCAGTGAGTGTAACAATGCTAGAAGACATTTCAAAGAAGTTAAAACATTGATCTGAATTCCAGAGAATGAAGTGATCTGGGGAGACAAGGGTGGGCTTCCTGGCTTATATTGGTTTTAAAAGTAGATGGAAAAATTACAGACCTAAAGCATCTGCAATTCCTATCCACTTTCTAAAGACACTCAACAAAATGCGTCTATCCTGAGTAATCATTTATGCAGTGTAAATGCTATAAAAATCTTAACGCTGTAGCACGGTTTCAGATTACAAAATTACATAGCCAAATGCATGTACACTATATGCATGACATGTCTAATGTTGCCAGTGAAAAGGTGTTCTGATTATTTTTCTTCATCATATTACAAACTATAGTTAGATATCTTTTTTTTTTTAAACATATAGCTACTTAAGCCTTTTGTACTTACTAGGGTTTTTATTTTTCATATACATAAAAAAATAAAGTGTTGGTGCTTATTATCTATACTATATGTTTTATACTATAAATAGAAAAAAGACTATCGATACTTCACTTGGCTATCTGGTTGCAGGATATCACCGCTGAAAACTCATTTGCCAAGTTGTTACACAAAAAACCAATTAGTTGATCCTTTTTTCAGTTTCTAAGTTCTATAAGCTAGTAATACAAAATAGCACCTTAAACGAAAGAAAGTTCTATTCACCCTCATTTAAACCTATTTAGAAAGAAGAGCAAATATATATTAAGGAACTTCCACTTCTGCCAGCATTTTGCCTTCAACTGATAAAAATTTGTATTTTACGACCTCAGTAGCATAATTAGTTCATGGATGAGAAGCAGCTGAGGCAAGACATTATGAAAAACCCCGATGATAGCAGATGTAGTGCTCATAATTCTAAAATAGCCCTGCCCCAAAGCAGCTGACTCATGGTAACATGCCTGCGTGGTGCCTCCTCTCTCTGGGAAGCAGCTGCTTTACCATGTGCTCAGAACTTCAGGCAGCAGCACAGATTGGGTCAGCACTCGCACTACCCTGAGGATGGAGACGGGCTACTCGCCCCACCGATGGACATGCCCAGGGAAGTTTGGAGGAGCTGGGTATGTGGCAGAAGTGCTAAGGAACGTAACGGCATGGGATCGAGATGGAGGTGCCAGTAGAAGACGAAAAGTGTATTAGGAGGCCAGGACTGAAAGCCTTGTGCTGAGAGAGTAAGGAAAGGAAAGAGGTGAGAAATATGTCATGTTACATTGTCTTTAAAAGAATATCCGAGCAAGGCACTTTTGAATAATTGCTTTAGTATACAGAGAAATACAGTTTTACTGGGCAAATGATCACATCCTTGCTACACAATGACTAATCACTTTTTCTGGCTTTGCGATTCTTACAGGAAAGCTGTTCTGACAACCAGAAAACTTATAATATACAGCCCAGGCTTATTTGTAGACAATTTACATCTTTTTTCCAGAGTGCCAATACTGTCTTTTAGCTTAAGTAGTTCTCTCTTCCTAGTCTTTAGCTGCAGATTCATCTATAGAAAATAATTATTCATTTCTCAGCTTTCAGGGAATAGGCTAAGAAAGTCATGCTTTCAGATTCTTCTTTATACTCTCCATACCACCCCAGCAGCTTTTCTTGCTATTATTTCAGAGTGCGTGTATATTTCTTTCATATGGCTGACCAGAATAGTATGTTGAATTCCTGATTAAACCTCAGCATGGGTCTGTAAAATACTGTTAGTGCTTCCTTATCTCTCCTGAAAATGACCCCTAAGATTTCACATAGTTTTTCACAACTGCGTTACATCAGTGGCTTATGCTACCTGGGATTAATCTGTATGTATCTACTCTGGTCCTTTGTCATCTTACTAAAAGAAATTGTTGCTAGTGTATGACCCACAGGGCATGACCCTCGATTTTACTCTAATTTTTTCCCCCCAGAATACCAAACAAAATTCACCCTATGTGATACTCTAATCCTCCTCTTTATGAATAGTCGCTTCTGATAAAGCATTAACAGTGAATTTCATGATTGTTTATTTAAGACTTAAATACCTTAAGAATAAATTTTCAGAAAATTCTTTAATATGCTTGCTCCAATCCTATACCTTCTTTCATTTCTATGGGTTGCTATTTCTCTCCTATCTATTCCAAATTCACCTTGGAGTTCCCATCCTGTCAAGTTCAATTAAAATAGTCCAGGTGAAGACCATCTAACTGACTTCTTCTGCCTCAATAAGTAAAAGCAATAGACTGGTACCATCTATTTTGTGAAAATAACATGGCCTTCTATTTCACTCACTTTTTAATTATTCTTCAAAAGCTTCAAGATTTCTTGGAAGCCTCAGTGCTGTTACATGCAGACAGTATGCAGAGACACCCAGTTAGCTTCTAGATCTTATCTACCAGGCTCTCATCACATGTTGACGCTGCAAAACTTGACAGATCTCCACTTTCTCTTTCCTTGCTCTCTCACGCTTTCATTTACATCATGGCAGGCCAGGACCGTTTGAAAATCACAGTGGAAAGCTACACTAGTAAACTTTCTTGCTGATTCATTAGCCTCAATGCCAAATAGGTTTTTCTTATCATGGGTAGTGCTATTGTTCTTGGAATCTACTTTTTGACATTCTGTATTTTTATATGTAAACTGCAATAAAGTTATTTGAAAGAAACTTCTGTACAAAATTATCTTTTGCATTCAACTTTAAAATACCAAAGTGTCAAGAGTCACAAGGAAATTTCCTCAAATGACAAGTTTAGAGTAGGGGGTCCACAGTTTTTAATGGATCTCTAGATTAGATCTCTAGATTAGCAGTAGATACTATTACTTGCATCTCCGGCCTCTGACAAATCATTTTGAAGCCGCTTGCGTACTGCTAATGGTATACCTATCACAGTTTGGGATTGATTATACTTATTTTTAGGCTTTAAGAAATATGAAATGAAAGGGAGAAATCCACTTTGATTGCAAAAAAAGGAGTGGGAGAAGAAAATGATATGCTGCTAACTAAATATAGACTTGGGATAGATGAGAATTATTCATTGAAGTCCGCACTGAAATTACCAGCTATGGTGCCTGATTATACTGATTTTCTTCCTGTCAGAAGCCTCTCCTAATAATTTTAGCTTGCCTTAACTTAAACACAACAAAAATACCTCATGCAAACATATTTTAGCTCTAGAAAAGTGTAGTCAAATATAACAATTACATAGATTAAGTGTTAATTGTTTTTAATCAGAAGTATCACATGGATTTGAAGTTCTGTATGTAATGTATTTAAGTTTTTTGTTCTACTAATATTTGATTAGATTAAAAATGGGTGCTCAAACACAACAAAGACCAGGGCAAGATAATTACCTAGACAGGAATTTTTCAACTTAGGTCCATTTTCACCAAATGAGGTATTGTAATAAAAGACTGTGTATACAGTTTTGCTCTATATGACAACTCGACGTCAAGATCATAAAGGAAAAAATCCTTTATCAATAAAAGTAAATTCGAACTAGAGATCGAATCCTTTACTGATAAAAGTAAGTTTGTACTAAAATATCATGCTCCTCTTTACAGAGACATTATGAAAAAATTAATTGGATAATTTCTAGTTCTGCCCTACAGCAACTGGAGCAAGAAGTATTTTTAGCAGTCTGATCATTATTCCGGCATCTTAACCAATTGACCCGTTCACCTGGTCTGCGATACCTGGTATGATGATCTCAGGGACATCCAGAATGTTGCCAAATGAAGCAGTTTTACGGTGGCCTCGTTTAGGCTTGGAATAGGCTGAAAAAATACACATATACAATACACATGCAAAACACTAAAATGGCAATAGCAAAATTATTTAATTCCTAATATTGCATTTTTAATAAACTTGGTTAAACTATAGTTCATGCAAAAATGTGTCATGCAGAATAAACTGCATTGCCTTCCACTCATGCTTACACATAGTAAAGCAACTGTTAAAAAGCAAAAAATGCAGAACTAGCTGTCATTACAACACTGTGTAATTAGTTATCGTTAGCAACACAAAAGTCAAACACAGAAAGCAGCATGGCAACAAGGGAAGGGAAAACCAGATGTAATTATCCAAACGGAGAACAAATTAAATTATTTCAGGTCACCTGTACATTCAGAATAAATTCTTGATTGCCTGAACTTAGAAAACATTTTCTCTTTAGTGTTGGGTACAAACTATTTTATAAACACGATTAATTGTTGGGTACTTATGTTTCTTTAAATCACATCCTTTTAAAGGAAATCTCATCTGCCTCTGAAAAAATGCTTACTCATTACATTTGACAATCATTCCTGCCTTCCATTCTTTTGTCCTGTTAGTAAAGATTTTTTATTTTGCAAACTGGGTATCACTACCAACCTTTTCATTTTTTAATAGTGTTCAAGAAATATTATATACTTCAGGGTAAAATCTAATCATACATTTTTTATTTTTATTTTACTACTTGTGTAGTTTAAGATAAATAGTTCCCATTTAGAGAAAAGTCTGAATATATCTCCCACAGGTAGAACACTGCAGCATATCCATCTCAAACTTAGTAAACAATGGTGATGGGTGTTATGTGATTTACTCTTACACTTAACCTAGCGATAGATGGAACAAGGAAATTAAATAATTCTTGACCTGATTCTTAACAACAGCCCAATTCTCACCCAGCTACACAACTTTTTTCAGGTTCACAGCATATTATTTCTGTCACACAGTTAACAAGATTAAAAAACAAAGCAAAACCAATACAGTGCTGTTTCAGCTCTTTTTGAAAAAGTTATGGTCAGATGGGTGTGACCCCATTTCTAGTAGTCCACTACTCCCTGAAGTGATTTCTTAAAAAATCCCAGAAGAACTAGTATGTTCAAGATATACTTTTGTTTCAAGAAAAAGAAAGCTATAGTCATAACAACAACAACAAAATAACCTTAGAATATGGTGAAATAATAATTACTATTCAGAGCAATGTACGTCAGGAAGACAAACCAGGAAAATTAAAAACTCACACGAAGGAGGGCCAGGTTATCTCCACTAATGTCAAAAACTTACATTTACTTTTAGAGTGTCAGTGACCAAAGTAAGTCCTGACACATTTTAAAATAAAACCACCATGTTGTTATCATCAGGTAAGTACACATCAGGTAAGCTGCCTTCTGTGTTAGGAAACCTTTAGAGATATTCAGGGTGAGATGTGCTACACAATCATCCAGTCAAAGACTGACAATACAAAAGACCAATCTTGGAATAAGGCTTTAAAATAAGAACATATAAGTAAAAAGTGTTTAGGGCAAGATAAATATTATTTCATGAGTAACTTCAGTATTTAGTAGAACAAGATCCTGTAGTAATCGTAATACAATGCAGAACAAAAATGAAATAGTCATGGTGCACAAGAAAGCCAGAATTTGATGCATATTTCCTTGTTAATTACACCTACTTGATTACCCTAATTTTCAGATTGGTAGAAAAACAATAGAACAGCTAAATAACCCTGGACTAACCAAAGTAATTTTGTCTGATTATTTAAATCTGTGGTTATATAACATAACAAAAAAAAAGTTTCACATATGAAACTTAAAACTTGAAGTTTGCATAAATTAACAAACAATATCTTTGATGAAGAAAAGAGACAAGAAAGTGTTTGCTAAGTATACACATTTTTATTAATTTGCTCTTCTGGGAAGAATAAAGATTGCTTTCACGATGAAATTATGTATTTATACTTACACATAAATTCCAAGGATTCAATGTTTAGACACAACAGTTTACAGCTACCTCAAGCAAACCTGGCAAAACACCTGTAGCTTTTTTTTAAAAAAAAAAACAAACCCAAAAGATACCAATGCTTTGTTAATCTGATGACTAAAATCTAACTGTTTCTCTTTCTGAAACCTGCCAAAGTGGATTTTAAAACTTATGTGAGAACATGCTGAACTTGAAACCCACCTCTCTTTTTCAAAATATTATAGGAATAACCTTGAAGGAAATGTTATTTTAGAAATAATTATGGTAGCAGAGATGGAATAACATTATTTCAGATGCCAGGGAGAAAGTTGTGCATTTGGAATAGGACTGATATTTACAAGTCTCATAATGATTTTTAAAAAGGTAAAAATCTAATTCAACAAAAGTAATCTCTTCCGCAACTGTACAAGTACCCAATTAAAATACTCAACCTTGTTGAGTGTACAACCGCAATTGAAGCCATTTCCCCCCACAATTAATAAAGGACAATAAAGACTACATGAAAAATTAAAGTATTTTCATACGGCTAATGGTATTAACCTTTTGTAAGACTATCCATGTTTTACATCTTCCTTCCTCCTTTTCTTCCTTCACATTCCTTAGTCTATCCCCCAAACATCCTTTAATTTTACCTGTGATGGAAGCTATTCTTGCTTCTATTTCAGACATGTCAGCACTCATCCTTTTCGCTTCGCCTGAAACAAGGGCTGACTGTGGTCGCGCGCGAACATCTGACAAGCTCTCCACACTGCTCCCACGAGATGGGGGTAAACTCAAACGGCCAGGATCACCCTGTTTCAACAGTCACATTTTCAAAAAGAAAAACAATTCTGCAGAAGCCCCTCCATGATATGCACCATTTGTAGCTTAAACTATATTTCCATAATGTGCATTTTAAAAGTGACAGAAAGTCATGCTTTCAAAATGGTAATAATTTAGCTATTATTGGCATACAAGAACCAAATATCTGCAAATTTCAAAAGAATCAAACTTTACGCAGATAAAAGTTGAGTAGAATTAGGCCAACATTGTCACAGGAGAGTCTTCATATTTTTTCATCCTACTTGAAATAAAACATAGTATTTTCAAAATTCACACAAATGTTTAATTCTTTCATGTCACACTAATATTTTGGTTCAAAATTAGGGCAGCAATTTTCAAATATAAGTTTCTTTTAACCTAATGAATCCCTTTAAATAAAATGAACTATTTTCTGATTTCATTGGAGATCTTATTAGAGCCCTCCAGTTTACCTTTTTGGAATCATTCAATATTTTTCCATCCTCTTTCGTGCTCTTTTCCTATAACTAACTGGCTTCAATTTTGTACTATTTTTGAAAGAAGACACTAATGTTTCGTAGCAGTTACAATACTTTTGTTCACCTTTGTCCATTTCATTATTATGGTTCAAAATTGCAGGTGTTGGCTTACCGGCTGCTTGGCTGTATTTTTCATTTGCTGTGCCAATTTTGACTCTAAACGTTTAATAGTGTCGTTGGTAGAAGCTCCTTGGAAGTCACTTGGTTCCATGTTAGCATCACTCTTGTTACTTGTGTTTGTAGAAGTGATGTCCATGAATGAGCCTAAAAATCAGTAACAAGGAAAAATATTTGAGAATTTCCATTAAAAATACTAAAGCGCATCTCTTCACTTGAGCATTCTGAGAAGCGTAACTTTGCTTTAAAGCAACACTTTAAAAAACTTTTAATTAAAGGCAAGCTGCAAGATTGCAACAGATCCATTAATGTAAAAAGTAAAAGGAGTGAAAAAGACAGAATACAAGACTAAGTACTATGATGACAGTCAATCTTTAGCTTGCTCTGAAATTGCTGGGGTAGATGTTATATTAACAACATAACCAGCAACCTCATTCACAATTAATGCCGAAGTCCATAGTTAACCACAGAGGAGGCACAAACACTTGAAAACTAACAGACGATACATATTCACAGCTTAAAGTGATAAATCATGTCTCAAAACCATGTGCTGAGGGGTGGAGAACAGCTAGTAAAGTCAGTACAATGCTACAGCTGAAAAGATTTTATAATATACAGGTCACTAAGTTGCAAAGTGGCCAAGGAAGCTTCATCCAAAACAACAGCAATTTGTGTGGAGACAGAAAACAAACTAATCAAGCAGTGGAGGGTGAAGACACGTAAGATTAAAAACAACTGAAGTGGGAAAACTGTGCTCTAAAAAATGAGAAGACTGAATGATCTTTATTTTCTATTATTAAAAGGATTTCTCTGAGGGCAAGACTACCTGAAAGCCTAGCCCACATTTTGTTCCATTCACCTTTCTAGTGACTTCCTTGCACTTAATTTAAATTACCGTATTTACTGCATCTTAACATAAGCCAACTATAAGTTTAAGTTGCAGAAATCATAACTGCAAGCAGGTACAGCTTTCACGAATAGTCAAAAATTTAAAAATGCCAACTCCTAAACATTACATATGAGTGAAAGAGTGTCAATTCCTAGCAATATTCATGGGGAAAAAAGGAGGAGACCTTAAACCTGGACATTCAGAGACAGCTTTTATTATATGCTTGCTCTCCATTAAAGGCACACTTCAGCAAAACCATTTGGCTGAGAACACTAAATATGATGTGGTATGAGGTCTTCAGAAAAAAATAGAATCCTGCCAATGCTCAAGATTTTGAAAAGGTTACCTTTGCCAATTTGAGTTCAAAATCAATATGAGAATGTGCTTTATAATCCATCTGCATTATTTCATGTTGCTGTTCTTTTCTCTTGTCTATACAAGTGTACCTGTACTAGTGGCAGAGTTGCTTTGGCCTTCATCTGAATACTGGCAAGGATACTGCAGAGGTTCATCAGCTCCTGGAAAGTACTGTGAAAAAACAGCAATGATTTGATAAAAAAAAGTAATTAACAGTTGTTTTAAAATCATTTAAATAGTCACTCATAAAATAATTTATTTTATAAATATATAAAAATATAAATATACAATGTTTATAATAATTTATTTAGAAGATAAATACATGCAATTATTTTTAATAATATATTAAAATACATCTATGACTATTTTTATTAATTTCCACAAACCTGTTATGAGTTAGTATACCTCTCCCATAAGGAGAGGAATTATTTCCTTTCTCTACTGTAATAATTCGATAATTTTTGTCAAAAAGAGAGAGAAGGAGAGAGAAAACATGCAAGCCTGCCTTTGGAGCGCAATAAAAGGCCTATCTTTTGTAATCCAATTTCCCAACTTAATAGGTTAAGAAATGGTTAAGATACTAAAATAAAGTCTTATACCCGCATCAAGTGTGTCATTATTTTAACAATTTCCTCCATGGATGGTCGTTGTGAGGGATCCTTGGACCAACAACGGGTCATTAAACTCTCAATTGGTTTAGGTAAGTTTTTGATCAGTGGTGGCCGAGTACCTATAATTGAAATTAGAAAAAACCCTTAATTTGTTACACAGAGCATAAGGCAACTGACAGCAACTGAACTTTCTCTGGTAATTTGCTAAATAAATACAGGAAAATGTATAGTTAATTCTAGTTTGAAAGAACTGGCCTGTACTTAATTTTCTCTCTTACAAACAAAAAACTGACAAAAGAAGTTCCTTTGCACTACATACAAGTTACAATAACATATAAACAAATAGAAAGAAAATTAAACTTTTCCTTCAGTACTGGCTTGAATAAATTCACTGACTGACCAAATACAACATATTACAATGGCTAATGAGTATGTTACCACTTTCTGAAGAATAAAGGTCTAGGCCAAAGTAGGAAGCAAGCAGTAACAGTCTTTTGTTCCTAATGCTGTACCCACAGGAGGGGGGGGTGGGGGGGAGAGGAAGTAATTTTGAGGGCTGATTTTGCTCATAAGAACTTCCTGAAAAATTATTAAGCACTGGAAGCACCAATTTTGTGTGACTTTTTCATGGCCTATGCACATTTTTAATTATGTATTTTACTTCAACTGTTGTATAACTATTCAGCTATTTTTGGTTCAAGCTTCTATTCTTTTTACTATTTCAACAATAAGTACAATTAATGGACATCCATTTGTGTTTAATACATGACATGTAGTGACATTTTGCATAGAAAGCAGCAAGTATTTAAAAACGTATTAACCATAACAAGTAATACATGAACCATCTCACAGTGGTTTCAAGTGAGATGAAGTGCACTAACACTTCCTTCCTAAGAAGGAAGAGTTAAAAAAACAAAAAAAAAGAGAAAGGAGAAAAGAGACAAAAGTTTTTAAAGCAAAAGTAGGTACAGATAGAGAATTTGTCTTCCCCTAAAGGATACCCCCACACCTTGCCAAGGCTTTCTGATTTATGACTATTACATTTATGCTTATTTTTACAGTTAATGCTTTTATGCAAGGCACTCATCACTCCTAATCTCAATGACTCATGCCCTTGAAAAAACGAAATGGAGAATCTCTTTCTTCATTTAAATATGCCATTTGCCAACATCTATCCTTGTGCATTATGATGACTATAATGCTCATCCATCCTGTCACTGTCTGCTCCTTTCGCTTCTTCATTGAAAAGGATGCCTGTGCTCACCTTAAGCTTCTATCATTTAGTACTGAAGTAACGACACTCAGGCTGAGTACTGGCCTTCATTGCTTGTTTGTTAATTACATCTTCCAGGCAAGTTTGTGTTTTCTTTGATGTTGTCTTTCACAAATGGCAGAAACTCTTTGCAGATACTCACTGAACTACTTCACTATCATTACTTTATTCTTCTTAAAACTCTGCTTTACCATGGTACCTAAAAACACACTGTTAATAAAATTACACCACTAGCATGAAGATACTACAGTCTATTATTCTGACCAATGTTGTACCACTGCTTTCTTTTGTCCATTTGAATCCAATCATTGTCTCCTGTTTATATTCTAAGCTCTTGAGAATCTGTTCTGCATAGTACCTAGCACAGTAGAGTCCTGCAGGTACCTAGATATAAAGGTAAACCAATTCAAACAGCAGAATGAAAAAACCCAAACAGACAAAAACCAAAGTAACATTTTTAAGGCCTCATGCTCCTGCAGGAGTTTGACAGTTTCTAGCATTTCTAAAGACAGGTCAAGTTACTTCAACTCTCACATTTATTGTGGATGCCCAATTTAAAAAAACAAAACAAAACTAAAACCACACAGACAACTTGGCTAATAAAATCATGATTCCTCCAGACAGAGGGGTTGTGGGGTTTTTTTTAGCACATGATTCAGATCACTTTTAAAATGGAGTGTCGTAACAAAAAGAACATGGCTCTTTTTCCTTGTTTGTTCATACACTAGTTACAGGTAGCAGAAAATGCAAGCACTATAGCAGCCAAGTAACACAAAACTCACACTGACAAAAAAGTGGCAGTGTCTAACTATTAAGTCTTTATGACAAAAATGCATATTTAACGAAATATAAAATGGAAAAAAGTAGTAATTTAAAGCTGCACAGTTAAGACTGTTTAGTAAATTTAAAGGTCAAATATACAACTTCAAATGCAATAAAGTATTTTCAACTCACCATTGTGAACTGCCCACATTATGCGGAAAGCCGGACCACCGATCTCATCAAAAGGTTTCCTACGGGTGATTACCTCCCAGAGAATAATACCCCAACTGAAAACGTCACATTTTTCACTGTAATTGCTACCTGGAAGAAAGCCATCAATATAATTTGTCTCTTTTCTGTATAACACTTTATAAAGAAGTACAGTTTGAGCTGATAAATAGCTCTATATGCTTCCTTTCACTTCATATTTGTTTTGCTGAGAAAAAAGTTTTCTAAAGCTGGCTGATTCACGCTAACTTAAGCCTGAAATCATTTGACAGTAGGATCATTAAGAATGCCTCTCTCTGGAAATCAATCCTTTTTCACTTGGAGTCATCCTGAAATGATAAAATGCATCAGTTTTCTTACATGATATAAAACTCAGTTTATTGAGTTTCAAAGTTCTCTTGCATTCAGGATTTAACTGACTATGCTTGCTTGCTCTATATATTCTTTTTCATCTCACTTCTTCCATGTTAATCACAATATGCCAGCCAGTAACATCTCTGTCATATCCATTACTCTTTATTAATTACAGGTCTTTAGCAGAACTAGTAAGTTACCATATGAACAGATCAGCAGATTCCTCAATTCCTCACCATCTTATTTCCTCCCTGTTTATTATTCTTACTCTTTTTGTCATGTCAGTACTTGAAGTTCTTTGACCATAAGTTCAATATTTCTAAGATGCCTGTTAAAGATGCAGAAGACATGTAGGTGATACAGAATAATGAATAAAAATGTTCAGATACTGCAAAGAAAGAATGTATGCTCTGTAACCACAACTCATGCAAATACTAAAAAGAAGTGTGACTGGCTAATGACATGATAATAAATGCATGAATATAAATCATAGAGATTTGCTCATCTGTCTTCAAATTAGGATCAAAACTGGCATCGAGAGGCCAAGAGATTTTTTTGCTAATGCATAATCAAAAAGTATAATTGAGACAAACCATTTCATAAACAGTGGAATTAAAGAAGCCTAGTTTCATGTGGGTATCCATCATATAGCATCCAGTTGCAACAAGCTCCACTTTACCTACGAGCCATCTCCCTCTGCCCCCATACCTCTGACAAACTGTGCAAGGAAAGCAGCATGTTCTCAGCCCAGTTCTTGCAGACCAGCCAGTTTGCAAGGCAGAGAGAGAGAGACAGGCGGCAGCACAAACCACAAGTCCCAAGCGAAGGCATTAATTTGGACTTGTCCCAGCTACTGGTTTTACAAAACTCTTTAAGAACTTGGCATCTTCAAAACTCAAAGTGGTTGAGTCACCATCCCTGGAGGTATTTAAAAGAGGTGGATGTGGTGCTTAGGGACATGGTTTAGCGGTGGACTTGGCAGTGCTAGGTTAACAGTTGGACTTGATCTTAAACATCTTTTCCAACCTAAACGATTCTATGATTCTTTACACCTGTATCAAAGTAGCGGAACATGGCTAATGAGTTCACAAGTTACTGAAGGGGAATAGCAAAGTCAGCTCTATCAGTCAGCCTTTTTTCAAAGGTGCTGGACAAAAAAGTTATCTGTTTAACAATGGCAGATTGCAAAGGGAAGCGAAACAGTCCCTCTCATGCATGCAGCCACAGCACTTCTGTGAAATACAGGGAAGTAGTGTTATTCTCCTGTTTGAGCAAGGAAATTCTGTTTTGTGGCTGAGAAGTTTTGGACTAATTCTGAAAACTGAGAGTCCAAAAGAAGTGAGAGTGTGCTCTGTATCACTTCATTAAAAAAATGTTAGTACTACAACAGTACTAAAATAATATTAGCATTTATTCCATTGTTGAATTCTGATGCAGTAGCATAAGCAAACAAATTTTTAACAATTTTGACATTTGACCTGATAATTTTAGTTGTTTAATGACCATTTAAAGAGTAACTTGATATGCTGCATCACACGAGCTACTAGATTCCTTTCTTTCCTTGGTCCCTGTACAAAGATTTGTGTCATTATCAGTAAATACTTTCAGATAAAAGTACATAAAACCAACTGTAAATGGAAGGCTTTTGCTGCTGTCCAACAATACATTTGCAATGCAAGATTACTTTGTTCTGCCTTGCTGAATTCATATACCAGAAGAATTAGGATATACACTGTAAATCCCTACTACAATGTACTTATTTCAAAATCTGGTTTTGATTAAGATTTTTCACTCAAAAAATCTAGCTTTAACACAGATTGTCCAATTGATTATTTCTAAGAGAAAAAATTATCTCTTATTTCTACAATTTCATTTAATAGAAAGCAAATGTTAAGAAAAGCAGCATTCCTAGCTAAAGAAAGAAAGTAGATACCTCAATATAAAGTGACAGAATGGAAAATTTTTAGGCATCAGAATGAAACAGATCACTTTTGAGTGGGTCCTCTAAGCAATATGTGGGAGAAAAAGGTACCTTCAAAACAAAAGCTCCAAAAGGTGGTGTTTGGGAGGAAACATCTCCTAAAAATGTATATGGACATATATAATTTCCTGCTTCTCTCTGGAATAAGGACAGTAAAAGAGGCCACTTGGATCCAGAATCTGGGAAACCACTGCTGCACACAAGCACTTGCCAAATCAAAACCAGGACGCTTGCCTCCTAAAGCAGGAAGATGACTTCTCCAGACCACTCTGCTAATCGCAATGATAATTTAAGATACTGACTGGCTAAAAGGTGTTTAATTTGCAATCTAATATTGACTAGATTATTTCTGATAATCATGCAGCAATTATACCTATCTAATTATCAAGTGTCATCAGTCTTCCCCAGCTACACTCCAAGATATAGCTTGTTTTCCTACTTAACTAAATTAACTGTTACTAACAAGTTCCTCAGTATGTAGGAAAGAGGAAGTACATCAAATTTCTAGATTACACAAAAGGCAGACAAAGATGGAGTTACAAGAAAGTGGGGGACTGAAAATGAAGGCAATTATGTTCAATTTAGAGACACTAACAGAGAAAGTCTAAAGATAAAAGCTGATAGGGAGTGAAAGTAATGACAGTGTATTTAAATGTCAGAAGAGTTTGAAATTACTTAATCTTGGGAACAGCACAGTCCTGGGGAAATAGCCCTCTGGCTATGTTTTACTTGCTTATAAAATAAGAAGCAGCTGCTGTCTAAAGGTACTTCTTATGTAAATCTCAGCAATGGCACAAATAAAGGTTCCACATCTTCATGGAATTAACTAACATGATAGAGTCAATTCAGTGCTGCTCTTCACAACTCTGCATAATTATTTGACAATATGCAATCACACAGGTTTTTAAATAAACATTTGACTTCCGCCAAGACTTTCAGTTGTTACCTCAAACTTTAGTACACTGACTGAAATAAAAGATTACATGATGCTCTTTTTCCAATACCAAATTCATTCACAGTTGCATCCCTAGAAGGAACACATAATATTGACACTGTAAATTATAGTTACCTTCAAAAACTTCAGGTGCCATCCAAGCAGCACTTCCCTTATTGTTGGTCATGTGTGTTTGAATATCACAAGCTGTACCAAAATCACAGATTTTTAGAACTGTCCCCCCAGCTACCAAGAGCAAACTGTTAAAGAAAAGAAAAAAAACCACACCAAATTAAAATTGTAGGATGAAATAGTGTGGTAATAAACCACTGATTTTTTTTATCCCAGCAACTATCATTCTAATACAGCTGAATATCTAAAGCTTTGCTTCTCAGTGCTTTAGCTTTATAATTTGAGAAATAAGTAAGGTCACTTGTGCCTATTCTGAACATATGAAATATTTTAAAATAATCAAATATATATTGTAGTTTATTAATATTTCTACATACTAGACTTTACATAAATATATTTAGCCATAGTAAACCACTAAACACATATTGACAAAATTAGTCTTTCAGATGCCAGAGGCTGAAAAACAACAAGTACTGTAACAATTTTACCAAAAGAAGAATGATCAAGACTCCCATTACTGTCAGTCAGTGTAGCTATTTATTTAAATGAAAGCACTCAAAGTTACATGTTAACAGCTCTCTAAATCAAAACTGGGGATACAAGAAAAAATTCAAGATTTAAAGTGTGGCTTCATGTTATAATTTTATCTGGTAATAACTGCAGGCTACCACCAAAAGGAGGTGATCCTGCTGATCCCCAGATCTCTGTTGCTACCTAATCTGTGGAGCCACATCTGAAGCTGCAAAAATGAGTCATATCAACAAACTGATTGGGCAGAAAAATATTCATTTTTGTTTCAGTGGGAAGTGATGGGATATTCTGGCAAGGAACAGGCAGAAGGAGAGGACAGAGGAGGATGGCCACGAGGGGAACGAGTTCTAATGTATCAGGTTAAATATGTTAAAAGCCAGCGACCAAACAACCCCCCACCCAACGTTCTTTTATTGAACACCACAACCCATTGTAAAACTGGGCCATATTAGAAGCTCTATCCCTATCAAAATCCTCTTCTATGACGCAGGGCAGGAGCAGGATGTTTTTCCAGTTTAACAGAAAGTAACTGAGTACAGGTCATTTCCTGTACCATGCACCATCATTCTGTAACTGAAGTTTCAAATGCACAGCTCTCATTTAGAATATAGTACAGCCAATAAAGCTAGTATCAATTAAAGGTACTTCTTTCAAAAGCAATGAAATTATTATAAATGATCTTAAATTCCAATTGTAAGAAAATACAAAATACAAGCCATAAACCTACTTTGGTGGTTTCAGGTCTCGGTGGATTAGAGCCTTTGGTTTCATACTGTGGAGATACGCCACTCCTTGGGAACACTGTAAACACCAACTCATGGCATGTGCAGCAGTATAATGAGGCAGAGGTTCAGCACCATGCAGCACTGCAAAACAAAGGCACAAACTAAAAAGAACTTTATTGCATATTACAACAGATACAATGGAGTTAACAACATACCAGTCAGAAAGTTCTACAATACCTAACTAATTATCAATGCCTCATCACTACAACTGAAAATATCCTTCTGCAGACTCTTAAAATAATGGAAATGTCATAATATTTTCAATTTTTTAATACATTTTTCATAATTCTTGATGTTAAAATTCCATATGAAAGGTGTTGCTTGTTCTCAGCTATCCCTGGTAAGGTCTATGTTAAACAAATGCTCAGGAAATGTTACAAGTTAAGGAAGAATCTTTGCAGATATTCCACTGGAAAACCTTCGATGACTTGTATAAAGTATAACAAACTGATATCAAGAAACAAACCAGTGGACTGAAAAGTGTTTTTTAAAAGCCCACTCCTTTCTCCTTAAAATTATTTTAAGAATTTCAAAGAACTACGGAATGGTTGGGGTTGGAAGAGATCTCTGAAGGCCCACCAAGCAGGGTCAAGCAGGCCACCTACAGTCAGTTGCCCAGGACTGCGTCCAGGTGGCTTCTGAGCATCTCCAAGGAAGGAGACATATGTATGAAACAAATTTTTATTTTAGATCATGTCTACCCTAACACTAGCACTTCAGCTCCAGGAAGACACTACATTGAAATGATACTCACCATTGTACAGAGAACCTCCTTCAGCATACTCCATAACAAGACACACCTTTGGGGGAGGAGAGGACAAAAAATAGGGATGTTTTAAATGCAGGGGTGGAAAACAGCTTTTGTGAACTGAAAGGAAAGTTCTTTGAGAGGAACTGCAAAGTCCCCATACCTAAGCTAATGAAAAATTTATCTATGAGGTAAAGAGTCAGTTTGAATCGTACATATTTACATATATGAAACAGAATTCAGTTTTATACTTAGTTCCCCCTGTAAGTTAGGAAAGGAGAGAACCACCTTCCCCTTCTCATCTTGAAAAGCAAATGCTGTCTTCAAACTGGTCATTTGCCTTTACTTTTTTTTTCAGTGGCTTACAAAAAATTTTAAATACCATGCCAAAACAATTTCACTAGTACTAAGGAAAAAGGGATGCAGCATTATTTCAATCAATTAAACAGCCCAAACTAGAATTAGCTAAGGAAACATCTGTCCCATCACAGTCCTTGGTTTTCTGCTTCAAGAATTTGTGGGACTGTTTGCAGCTGTGGCGGAAAGAAACAAAATCCTGAAAACTGCATATAAAACAATAGGAAATGATTTACCAGCAATGAATCATGTGTTGCTAATGTATTTTCTTTTTTGTATTGCTGATTTGCAATTAATAGGACTGTCGATATGAATGATACTACATATGTAACACACTAGATGCCGTTCTGACAAACCAAATTATAATTGGTGTTTAGAAATAGCATTTGGGGTTTTCCTGCAAGAACTTACTTCTCATAGCAGGGGAAAGAAAAAACAAACCAACCTACGTATCTATGTATTTCTTTATTATGGCTAAAGCATACAAAATATATATTTTTAAATGTAAACTACGGATTTTGTGCATTGATGCTTGCATATGTTAAGCTAGTCACCTTTTGTCATACTGACAAAGCTGTAACTTACTGGGTTTAGACAGGCTCCATATAACTTGACAATATTGGGATGGTTTACTCGTGACAGTTGTCGAAGCTGCAATACAAATCATACTTCATTTCAAACCATGGGAAAAAAAGGCTAATGCTTTTACAGCATTTACAGCAATTACAGTTTTATATATCTGCATAACCCTAGATGGTGATTTTAGGAATTACAAGACTGATATCCCTGTTTGCATTTTAATTTATGTAATTAGGGTTTGTGTCTTAACTGGAACTGTATTTAAAAGAAATTTTAAAGAAATTAAATTTAAATAAAGTATTTTTTTCATGGTGTAGTAAAATCACTCAAGTCATAAACCCTGTGCAACTATGACCTCTACAGGTTTGGTGCTCTTCCTGGAGCCTCCAATTCTAGAATCCCGATTTTCTGACTTCATAAACAATCTGCATCATATTGGCTTTATTCATAATATACAAAATTACAGTTCTTAAAAAACCAAAACAATAACCCCACAACACTAAAAAATAAGCCAGCCAATTTAATATTAATGTGACATAGTTGCAAGAACAGCTGCTTGCTTCTACTAATTGACGATCAGGCTATTTTACACTGATTTTTTTCTTTACCAGTAGGTAGTAGAAGGAAAAAGGAATTTTTTTTCCCCTTACACAGACTTGTGGGGCAGCTTATGCTGTTCATTGTCTAGGGAGCTAATGTTATTTTTTTTCTGTACACTTCAGAAGTTCTAAAAAAACAGAACGGAGTATCACAACTGATGCTTGCACTGTGCAGGGTCTTTTGAATCCCAGTAATTCCCGAAGTATTTCTGGGCTTATCTTCTCAGATCTCTTCCTCACACAAAAATGGTGAGATACCGATCAGATCTACTCAGTATTAAATTAGACTCAGATTAATAACACTGAAAACTTTCCATGGTAATGAACGACTTATAAATATTTACACAGAGTGGCCTATTACAAATATGCTTCCTTTAACCCTTCAGTGTGTTACATGTTTAGTTCCAAAACTAAGAGATCTATTTTTCACATACTTTGTGTATCTTGCACATCCTAGATTCTTATTGACTAAATACTAAGCAGCATGTCACAGTGTATCTCATTTAAATTAATGGCTAACTTTTGATTCTAAAAGGTGTTACATATCTTGGGAAGTTTATCGGTATATCTGAACTACTTAAGATCTTTCTGAAGAAGCAGACATTGAACAGAACGAGCGATTGCCCTTAGATGAGTTACATGTATTAATAAACTTATATGTAAGAAAAAAATAATGAAATTATTAGAACTGCTGAAAAAACTAAGAAACAGTTTCAAGTATGGACCTGTTTGTATTAAGAACCTATGCTGTAGTCCCTGGAAGTGTTAATCAGCTCCAGGATTTTGGTGGCTATTTCAGCTGCACGCTGACTCCACACTGGAACAGAATCCAGGAACTGGTGTTTCCCTGACCTGTGTGCCCTCTCCTATCCCCCCTCTGCCCCCTCTGCCTTCCAGTTTTTATGGGAAGCAAATTAAATGAGCTGCAATGTGCTCCGACAGGTGTCCTGCATGACAAGGGGTTCAGGCCTGTACTGGGTACCACAGGCTGCATTTACCTTGTAATACAGACATAGCTTTTAGTACACTCAATATACCCGTGAATTGAAGAAAACACGCTCTACCAAATCCCACATTTTCCAGCAAACTTACTGTACCTCTACAATGAAGGCTTTTCTTTCAGATTCACTTTCTATTTGTTTAATGGCTACATCTTTAGCTCGCCATTTTGCCTTGCAGACCACACCAAAAGCTCCTCTTCCAACAACCTAGAACAAGATAATATGAAACACTCGAGTTAAAACGTGAAATGGTTTCATTTGCTGTGCAGGACTTCACAAACAGAAAAGAAATTTAACTTCAAAAACTGAAGACACAGAATCGAGTTTTCCAGCAGCAATTTAATATTATGCCATCAAGGCGTAACTGGTGCTTAGATAAGCTTCCTCCAGAGATTATTTACAGAAGAACTGGAAAACACACATAGAAACCATTTTATTATTAACGTGCAGTAACAGTATTTCGGAAAAATATGACTTTAATTATTTCAAACAAGATTTGCTCAGAAGAAAATTAGCAGAATGATGGCGAATTTATTTTTATAGATTTGTATCTATCTGCTGTATTAGTTTATGTTTGCTAGTAACAGGAATTCATAGAATGGTTTGGGCTGGAAGGGACCTTAAAGATCACCTAGTTCCAACCCCCCTGCTATGGGCAAGGACATCTTTTAGTAGATCAGGTTGCTCAAAGCCCCATCCAACCTGGCCTTCAACACCTCCAGGGATGGGGCCTCCACAACTCCTCTGGGCAACGTGTTCCAGTGTCTCACCACTCTCAGAGTAAAGAATTTCTTCCTAGTATCTAATCTAAGTCTACCCTGTTTCAGTTTAAAACTGTTACCCCTCGCCCTATTGCTACACTCTCTGATAAAGAGTCCCTCCCCATGTTCCCTGCAGGCCCCCTTCAGGTACTGGAAGGCCGCAATAAGGTCTCCCCGGAGCCTTCTCTTCTCCAGGCTGAACAAGCCCAACTCTCTCAGCCTGTCTTCATAGGAGAGGTGCTCCAGCCCTCTGATCATCTTCATAGCCCTCCTCTGGACTCAATTCAAACTTCTGAAATTTAAATGTATATGCAAACAACTGCACAGAACTATGCTGAAGTTTGGATGAGGTGTTCAATGTGCTCAAAGTTATCCTTTCATTTTCTCACAGATGCCTCAATAGTGTGAGAAGAGTAAATTCTCTGTAGAGTCCTCCAAATACAGCATAGTGTCTGTATGAACTATGCTTTCTCTATTTTTGTTGAAGTCTGCTTTCTATTTTATTTGGAATTAACATTGCCTAAAAATATAGAAAACCAGACAAGAGTCATAACTCTTCACTGTAACTTTGCAGAAGCAGTAGTAGCAGCTTCTGCATACCGTATTGTTCAAGAATCCTTTACCATTTGTTGTGAAGAAACTCTAACACCACCATTATTTGGAACAGTTCTTTGAAACGAAGCATGAAAACAAAAGCAGGACAGAGAGAAGTGTCCTTTTTCTGGGAGGTCACTTTCAGTTACTGGCGAGTTATAAACCATGGTAAATGGAAATTTCACTTCTTAATTGCATTCTGCAGGGGTAAAATGACAACATACAGAAATAACAACAAAACATGCCTATGCAATGCAAAGTTGAAACTAGAGGGTCACCAAAACAGTGACTCTAGCTGCCACAGGAAAGCACAGACAAGCAAGTTCTTACAAATATGCCCAAAAGAAAGGTGGAGAGAAGAGAAGGAGGAAATGGGAAAGGCACAGAAGAAGCTAATGGACAGGAGCTCTTCCAGCTCCAAAAAATGCAAGGCAAGTCCGATGAGAAGGATGGGGCAGGGGAGGGGAGAGAAATGGACGAGGAGGTTGGTGGGCTGGTCTCGGATTTTGTATTTGGCCCTAGCAGCTTTTCTTCACTGTTGGTTTTAACAGTAGTCTGCGCTCGCGTTCTTAGTCCTTGATTTCAAGGAATATCATATGTATCCCGAGGAACAGAGCAGACGCTTCTAACGAAATAAACACTTTTTTGGGAGGTGAACAAGAAGAGAATGACAAGGAAGGAAGGGGAGGAGGTAGAGAGCAGAGTGGAAGCATTTACAAATAAGATTATCATAGCAGTTTATTATGGCAGAATTTAATTTTACTATCTTCCTTAAATGGATAATGCACACAACATATTATTTTGGATGGAAAACCACACTTCCCAAAATTACAAAGCTCTTTACTAGAAAGTCAACAGTTATTTATGATGTTAACCAATAAAAAAGGGAAAACGTTCTTGGAGGGGGGCAGGAAGGAATATTCCAAATTAAAATATAGAGATGCAACATAATTAAAGGACCCACAAAATGTTCAAACATAATATTGCATCCGTATTATAAAAAACAGTACACCGATTCTTATAGGTTCACTAGTGAATTCACTCCTTAACAGGATGGTTTCTTAAAAGCGTGATTTGTAGGAGATCAGTGAATAACCACACATTCCCAAAGCTGAAACAATGCAAACTGCCTGCTTCCTGAATGCTCATCCTTTGAGGAAATAACATTTCATAATTTTACCTCCTTTTTGAGATGCCCCCCAATATAGTAATAATCCAGAAGGTAAATTAAGAGTGCTGATCCAGAGAAGGCAACTTGATAACCAGGAATGTACAAGCACCAGACTGTACTTGTCAAGGCTCCATGTCAAAGCAAACTGACTATCATGTAAACCATGCTTGGGTTAGGTTCTCGCTACATACTTCCCTAACAAATAGTGAAGCTGATTTCCCCTGAGAATGGGGTAGATAAGGCCTGCTAAACTTTCATGCTGAATATGAGAAAGTTTGCAATCAAGGGCCCAATTTGAAAAGGGGAAAAATATAAATTAAAAAAGTAATCAAGATTTTGCATTAAGAAAGATGAGAAAAGGGGAAGTGTGGTCAATATTTTTGTAAGGATACATACGGATATGAGAGATGGCTGCCCAGGAATGGTGACCAATGGCATTCTCCTCTTCTGGTTTCCTTAATACACACAAAGAAGTATTTTTCTCTTTTACATTGTGGCATGCACTTAGCCTTCCAGGATCTCCTGGCTTCTCATCCTCCACAACAGTGGTTCATAGACTAAGTCCACCACAAAATATCCACAGCAGATCCACAGAACATGCCCCATTCTGCGCCATGTAAAAAGGGACCTGTTGATGGTAACCTCTTCTCCCAGCTACAGTATAGGGCCTTGACTCTTCTTTTCATATAAAAACACACCAACTATTTTCTTGCAGTCCACAACTGAGATTGGAAACACCAAGCCATATGAATGATAGTCAAGCAGCCTATGAAAATAGTACATATAAACAAACTGGAAACAGTGAGTCACCAGAAGACCTGAAGTCCCAGTCTTCCTTGGTATGTCCTCTTCTCTCTCAGACCATGTTTTGAATAAAATTGCCCTATTTCCTGAATTAGCAGGCCCCCTACCTTCTTCTACTGGCACACGATGTTCTCTGTTACAACCCCGCTACCCACATTGCACAGTACATGACCAGACCTACATACAATTTAAGAAAAATCTCATCAGTCTGTGTGCGTGCCGTAAGTCTGCATTTCACAGAAGTCCTGATTTACTGAGCACATGAAACTCAGATAGCAGCCTGCTCACACCTGAGAAGTGCTAAGGACAGACAATTAATGAGAGAAGGATGCCACAGAGCGACTTGGGCAGGATAAGCTGCACTGGCAGCAGCAATTCAAGGCCTGCTGCTCCCCTATGACATGGAGGAATCCAAACCGGTCAGGTAACTGGGAAGAACTCTTCCCACAACTTAGGGAAAAGGAGGTGTGCATATAATGATTTCTCCTAGCTGGATACAATTTCCCTTATGGCGCAAGGCTAAGTGAGACTCCTTTTAGAAGGCTCCTTTTCTCAATGTACCTCTTTTCTCACACCCTTTCACAGTTATTTACTACAGCTGTTACATTTACTCCAGTGACATGGGAAAAACAATTGCTATTTGAAAACAGTGCATATATATCAATTAAAAGATTGGTCTCAGATACATCTGAAAATTTAATGAAGCAATTTGACTTTTTTTTTTTTTTTTTACTTAGCCTGAATAATTTACAAGAGTTTGTGATGGATCAGGCTTACTTTTTTTGGCTAGTCATATCTTTCCTTGCTGAAAAGACTTGTATGTGTCCATATGTACAAATATATTACATATATTACGTATATAATTTTAATATTATGACTATGTAATATATACTACATATATTTTTATATATTAAATATATTTATTTTTCACATGTATATAAACATAGAATTACATGTATAACAAAAAAAAGCAAGCCTAAGTATCTCTTGTATTTGATGCCACGTGGTCAAATTCAGCCCATAAGCCAACACAATTGCCTACTGTTCCCCTGAAGATAAATCCATGACTATTTCCAAGTTTAATACCAAGAACTGGTACATGTATTTCCAGTTCACATACTACAGAAACCCTTATTTTTCATTTTTGCCATATTTTTAAATAACATTTCTATTCAATGAAGAAACAAAGATAAATGAGTGTACCACCCAATGTGATGTTTTACATTGTGGCATGAATGTCACAATATTTGGTCTCTAGTTGAAAAGTGGAATAAATTCCAAGAATCAGATGCACTTTATAAAGTCCTGCTGATGACTGAAAGGAAAAAAAAAAAAAAAGAGAAATCAGTGTCAGGCACCAACATGAAGAGTTTAATTAATTAATTAATTAAATCTTAATTACATAATAGAGAGCTGTGAGAGACCATCAGATATATACATTTTATGGCTGGTGAAAAGCGTTTGATAAATGACTATGCAGTCAAGGTTTCATAACAATTTATCAGTGACTTGGTGCCTGCTTAGGCAGAGGGTTGAACTTGAGAAGAGGACGTGAATGCACTGAATATTTACCTAGGATACGGCGAAAACACAGAAGAGCCAATCCTCTGTTACAGCAGCTCAGCCTTTTGGACAGCATATGAAAGGAGCAACCGTCAGAAGCAATGACGGATCCGATACAAACTTTAAGTTTACCATATGTGAAAGCCCAGTATGTCTTTCCTACTTAATCTGGAAAAAGTATCTTACTCATCATAAAAACATCCTTTATAATCAACAGAATGGAGCTTTTGGTGGCGGATTCCACTTACATTTCATTTTCTTCCTTTAAGTTGTCACTGAACTTATTCTTGAAAGGAGTAACTGTTAAAATTTGTCAGAATGGTTTAAACACTACGTAGTTTCCTTCAACACCATGTGCTAGAACTAAGTAACTTAATAGCACAGGAGGGAGGCGCTGCCTGAACTTTAGTTTCTTCACGCCCATTCCTTCTTGTCCCCTGCTGTTGGTGCCACACCATATGTTTGGGCAGTAGTGCATATTCTGAATTATATGAAGCACAGGTAATGGAACTATTGACACAACAAATCAATAAACAGCAGTTGTAGCACTGTGTACGTTTGGAAAATGATCTAAAAATAAACACATTCTTTTGGTAAAAGATTTTGGCCGTCTAAATATCTTCTAGGAGAAAAAAGGAAAATATAGGGCAGATGACACATTTGGAAATAGAACATCAGGGCTTCTACTTTCCCACAGAATAGAATTAAGTTTGTCAAGTATCACTTGGTTAGTACAGTGACACAGATACATCTTAAACTGTCAGAAATGCTTAAAGAGCTTTAAAGATTGAAAAGTATATACAAATTTATTTGTCTCCCTATAAAATTCAAACCAGTAAAAAGTTATGTTTTACTGTGCAGCAAAGTGACGTGGCTGAAGACTGTGCCATTTGCATGTTTTCCAGATAATGTATTTAGAGTCTTATTTAAAGAATATGAACCATACAAGAGCCCTGGAACAAACATTACCTCTGCCTCTGTGTACAAACAGTACCAAACGCTGCACATAAACAAAGATACATGATCCTGACTTGTAAGTATGTAGACTATACTGACTGGTAAGCATGTAGTCTAGAAATCATGCAGGAAATAGAGACTGCAGATATGTTAAGCCCTTAAAGACGTATTTTGTCCTAACGGATGCAATCAGTAGTTTTCCCTCCCCAGTAAAACAAGAAAAATGCATCTGTTCATTCAGATGCACCCTATTCCCCTATCAAACGTCAGAAGAACTAATTTCAACTTTGTCTTAACTGCACAGGTTTTCCATTTGCTCAAAAATATAAAGATACAAAGTTTTCATCTCTATCCATGAAGTTTCCACGTTCGTTAGCTCTGCATGCTGGATACCTAGAGCTTTTCCTTCTAAAAAAACCTTGCTGGATACAGAAGATAGCAATAAAATATAATAGCTCCCTGGTTAGCAGATGTAGTATTCCTTGGAGAATTGTCTTCGTAATTTGAAGTATCTACGTGACATGTTTGTTTACGATCTTGGGAAGCAAGACAAACACTTAAAAAAACCCAACCAAACAAACAACACAAAAGCAACAAAACCCATGCTTCCAAACAGACAACAGTATCTAAATTATCGTCAATATCTATGTCCCTTTGGTTACTGGTATATTCGCAAATGAAATGTTTATGCAAACTGAACTTTTGGATCTCTCAAGCTTCAGACACAAGGTGGGGAGGGAGGGGGAAGTTCTACAATGCTTTGTAAAAACAGAAACATATTTTAAAATTTGCTTCTATTCCATCTATCTACCAGAGTTCCAGCACTATCAATAAAGCATACTAGTATTTTCAGTTTTTCACACATCTCCCATATAACGCATGGAAAGCACATAGATTAAAAAAAAAAACTGAAGTGCCAAAAGAAGCCACGAACAACAGTTTTACAGCCCCTAAAAATATATGCCTACATTTTCTATCATTCATTTAACCAGTCTCAAATTCCAACTTTGGTTCCTCTGTGTGTCCTATGCTTTATTAAGCAGGTTGAAGCAAATCGGCCCCATGCCACAAATGACTGTGGCCAATACCCTGGCAGCACTTTTAGGAAGGAGTTCAGATCTGCCAATTCTTACAGCTATGTTCTTTGACTGGTTAAGTTTATTTGTGTTAGTGCTCAACCCAATTCTAAATGTTGCTTTCCCTTTCTGGGATTCATACAGCAATGAAAAAAACCCAAACCTCAACCTCCCCCAAAAAACCCTGTATGCAATGCCACTAAGTTTAAGTAAACTAAGTAATTTAGTTTAGATTTAGTTTCCAAGTTTCAACTTTAAATTTATGCAAAACACCATATGAAAAAAGATTTCTTCATGAAAAAAATTTGGTTATTAAAAACCAACTTATATTCTTAATAAAGATACGTAACTTCAGCTTGACACAAACTAATACAGTTGATCCATATTTAGGGCATCATCTGTTAGAGCTGCACAACATTGTACAACTCTTATTTAGTGACTTGGTTATCTGAATTTAGTTATGTTTTAAGAATTCATTCACTTTTCAACTTCTTCAGCACATGTTTATGGAGAATCACAGTACCATCATATATGTTCCTAAAATTATGGGCATTTCCAGAAATTCTTCCTTTGCTCTAAACATACAACCAACTCTCTTTGCATTTCGATAGCTCCGTCCTTCTAAGAAACGCGTGCATCTCAAGCAAAGATAACAGTTTATCAGGTTGTAGTTTCATTCCAGCTTTTTACATACTGATAGCCTTTTACAGATCTGCCTCAAGAACTGAACCTATTTTAATTACTAGTAATTTAATAACATGAACAAAACACTTGTCTGATGTTCTAGCGTGAATCAATTTGTTCTGTTACAGCAGCCCAGACAGGAGATTCTAGTTGTAGACACAAAATGCTGGGTAATGAGGCACTCAGGGTGAAGGACTCCAACATGAGTTGGACTTCCTGAGCTGGCACAGTCTAACATTACTGTCTTTGAAAAACAAATAACCATTCTACAGTCAGTAAAATACTGTTAGAATCCACTGGGTGGGATAAATAAGGGACATGTGAAGCTTGTTCTGTTGTTTTAGGTTTTTTTCCTTAGGGAAAGGCCTTACTCCCCAACTCCACCCCCCCGATTTCTGATAGCAGTTATGCTGTCACTCAGCTGTGACCTTAGCTGCTGCATCAGACATGGAACTTTCTTATTGTTTCATAAACGTGCATCTTGCTTTCACCACTGGAATAGAAGAGCCCATGAGGTTTCTTTCCCGCGTATTCTTTACAAGAGTAAAATATAAGTTTATTTTACAGGACACAAATTCAATTCATTGAATAAATCTGCATGTATAGAGTAAGTGTAAAGTCTTACATTAACAGTTTAAGTAGCTTACTAGCCATTTTCTAACACTTACTGCACACTAAATTTCATCTACGTGAAACTGGTGTTATGTAACTTCTGCTATAAATTCACACTCCAGCTGACACTTCAGCAATTTTCTTATGTAGATGAATGAAGAGAATCTTCCACTTGTATAACTCAACACAATTAAAATAGTGATTTCAGTTAAATCGGAAATGTATTTAAAGTAAAATCACAGAAATTCTGGCTTATGTTTTTATCATGTAGTAATTTTTTGCCTTTGTTTCTGGGTGTCCAACTTCGCACCTTGAAGGTTTACTTTCTGAAAAAGGCTGAGATGTGACCAACTTCAAACAAATTCCTAACTACCACCTATGGCTCTTGAGAATCAAGTCTTTGGCACTCAACATCAGATACCCAAGAATATTTTTCAGATCTCAAGTCACACCTGCAGTTCTTGTCCAAACGCCTTCCAATTTTGCAGATTTTTAGAATGGGTATTCTACAACTGGACACAGTCTCCCAGGACATAAAAACAATTAAGTTTTATATATGGAGGTAGTAACAATTCCATGTTCAGCAGTAGTTTACACAAATCCACTTTACCTTGTAGTGTAACAAACATAATTGGCTACTGCATCTCATTAACTTTTTAAAAGTTGACTACTATAAAGGGGAGAAAAAACCAGTTGTCACACTATATTCCTCATTCTCTTGTCTCCGAACTGCTCTGCTCCATAACTGCAAGGAACACATGCAGTTCTCAGCACACTTCTCAGGCAGTTAATGAAATTATTCAACTGTCAAAAATGTCTAAGGTAGGTGAACACGCCATAAATTGTAGCTCCTTAGTTGCTAGTACCTTAAGTAGGTTTTTTAAAATAAATATTTAGAAAGCTTACCTGTTCATCTTAAAGAAAACATTATCCTAAATCCCCTTAGAATTTACTCCTGTTACCCAAACAGACTGTTGAAAATAAACTTCAGTGTATACTACAGCGTATCAGCAGAGCGTTAAACAACAGCTTTCAAATAATTTATGCTTTCAGAGTGTTCAAAAGTAACTTGCAACTCTGCAAATATGGCAATGGTTTTCAACTTGGCTACATCAGCCAGTGACTGGGCAGGGCCACAGCATACATGACCAGACACGCATCTTTTGGCTGTGTGATCCAAGGCATACACATATCGTGTGATGAAGAGGTCTACATTTTGGTCATGTATGGGACTGTTATCAAGTTACATGACGGAGGAAGGGCTGTGGGATTTTCAGGAAGGACTGGCAGGGAGCAGGTTACCAGAACAATTCAAAACCAAAGTCTGTTCATTGCTTAGATGGGAAAGCTCCTCTGGGAAGAAGAGACAGCAGTATTTACACTAGATTTAAATATGAGATTTTAAAATAGGGCTGTTAGACTTTTTATTGTTAACTCGATCTCAGTTATATTAAGTTTTCAGATAAATTCTGTAGTCTTATTTATTCTGTTTCTAATGATTTGTCTATCTAATACCTCTCTTAAAACTTAAGAGAGAACATTCTCAGAGTCTAAAATTTGCATGGTAAAGTAGGGAACATTTCTGTTGAACCCAAGTTTTATGTTGGTTTTCCCTTCCTAGTTTTGAAGATGCTCCCACTGTGTCACATCAATTTTGATTTGACTCCAACTCCTTTATAATAGTTATCTCTATATTTTTACTTCAATCTAGGCACTTCAAACAATGAAAAGGCAGCTTGAAGTTGGAGACATATTTGACCGGTGGGCGGTAACACTACAGTATAGTTAGATTACAGTCATGCGCATGGTAGCTAAAACAAAATATGGTATATTCTCAATATTATCCAGTAGAGTTCAGCCAAATCTAAATGAAGGTGCACTTATAGATCTCACATTTATTAGCAAGGACTCAGGGCCTGTAAGTATTCCAGAACTTCAATATCTATTAATAAACCAGTGGCAGAGTGGGACTGCTATCTGCTGACCAGACAAGCCTTGATAATACAACAGCAAAGCTATGATTATACAAGCATTCATTCAAGTTTCCAGTGTAGATCTGTTGACACTCCATTTGAAACATCTGAAGTTTGCCAAGCGTATTAAAATCTGGCCATTTTGAGACCTTACAACCATTTAAAAATCCTTGAAAACTTCTGAGCCTGAAGTGAGAGCACAGAAAATCCTAAGTAATGATGTACATTTTGTTACGACTGCAAGGTTGACTATTTGCACTGAAACTGCACCATGAGTAAGAGGTCAACACCCACAGTTGAGAAAACCAAGGTCTAAGTATGGTCTCTAATTCACCTGTTTTATTGTAAAGTAGCTCTTATTTCTTCCTCTGTGCAATGATGTTTAGACTGTGTTCAGCATTATGGTATCCCTATTGCCTAAAAGAACTTCTGGTAGGACAGGTATGCTGAGCATAACTCAAAATGCTATACCAGCCATCATCAGATTTTTCTCATGAAGAGAACACTTTATCAGAGCTCCCTTGCTTATATCACATGAGTTTTGTCATCTCCAACAGAGATACTACTGTGAGGATAATGCAACCATCACACTAAATAGAGCACAAATTACTGCTTAGGCATCATCTCCACATACATTTTCACACATATAGTCCTGTCTCAGCAGGTGCTAGGCAGGTATGCAGGACACAGAAAAGCTCCGAACACTAAAGCTTAGAATGATAAATTCTAGCTACACCAATTACACACTACGCAGCTCCACAATTCCTACATGTAAAATAGCAATATAATCCTTGCTAACAGCCTTCCCAAGTGTATTGTGAGGATTAAATATTTGTATAGCATTTTATTCATTCAAAGTGCTATGTGTAACATATTAGATGTGCTGCTTACTTCTGTGAGCCATCACAGGACACCTTTTTATGATGGATAAATTCCTATCAACTTCATGTTCTTCTCTGGGTGAGAAAATCCGTTTCTCCCAAAGCGTGTGATTTGATCTCTGTCCATTAGTAAGTGTTGCACAAATGTCAGCATATTATCCAATGCAAAAATACCTTCAGTTCCCAAACACCGTAACATTTTCTCACTTCAGAAAGTTAAATGCATAAAGGGAAGAGGAATGATTAAACTTACAGAGTCAAAAATCTTCATGATTGCCATATTCATAGAAAGGGTGAAAGGCAATCTTTTGGAAGATGATCTGAGAACTCCCAGTGTCTGCTCTGGTGAAAGCTAAAGTTACCACAACACTACTTGAATACAGCAGAAAGTGCTCAGGTGTTCTATGAAAATATTGCAGATTTTATGTTCTGTGAACTCTCCCAGGCCACACAAGCCCAGCATAGTAATTATGAACAAACCAGTATCTAGTAAACCACTTTAAAAACTTGAGACACTGGTTGTCATATCTATGAAAGCTACTACACAAAACTAAGTACACTTGCACATAAACTTTTTAAGAAAAAGAGGGTAATCATTACTGAAAAAGAAAGATCTTAATCTATGAAAAAAAGCACAAAGACTGTTTCAGCACTCTTAGGTGTCTATTAGGTCCAGACTCTACATACAAGCTGGCCTCATCACATTCAGTATGGATCTGCACGAAGCAACTTCATTCCTATAGAGATGCTGGCAGGGGAGGAAGAAAAACATCGAACAGCAGCAATATTTTTGGTGTGATTCTGAGAGTTAAACAACACTGTGGTACATACATACTACTGAGCCCTTTAGTAAAGCATGTAAGTGATCCTAGATCACACCCATCCTACTTTCACAGGAAATCCAGACAGATGAAAGGTACATAGGAAATTTTGTACTTTGTCCATCCCATTCCAGCCTCAAAGAATTTATGGCGATAATTTTAAGATGAAACTTTCTATAGAAGAAGAAAAAATACTTGCTTCCAACTATGTTATACAATAACTGAATGTCATTTCCTGCATAACATGCACAGGTCACAAATGAATGTTACAGATCCACGAGTGCAACATCACTAGCCTGTGTTAAGAAAAAATAATACAAAAATATCCGTATGTCCTTACAGCTAATAAAGTTGTACATTTAGCAAATAATTAACACTGGTATGATGATTATAAACACAATGGTTCAGTTAGGTGGCAGAAGAAGAAAGCAGGAGCATACAGAAAGAGAGATCCGAAAGAAACATCAGAACTAACAGTTCCCTCTTGTGACAGCGTTTGACAACTGTGTTTGCCACCCATACAAAAGTGGGTAGCAAAATGGACGGTGAAACTTTAAAGTCCTGAATACATCTACCCTGCTTCAATGAAAGCCCACAGCACAGCACCCAGCACTAGGGTTGGAAGAATTAAGGTGGCACCTCCGCTCCCAGCCTTTGTTCTCTGGTGCCAACCGCTGCAGCATCCAGAGGACAAGTGAACCCCGGGGCAGGTGCACTGGGGGGGTGTCCCGACAGCCCCCCGCACCCAGGAAGTCCCCCGCGGCCCCTCCCGCCAGCGGGGGG
>VYXH01005015.1:30057-48444 GCA_013397275.1 Burhinus bistriatus | reverse complement strand
CCTCCGCTCTGCGGGAGGCCGGCGGGGCCGAGCAGGCCGCGCGTTAGCGCCGTGCGAGTGCGGGGCAGCGTGCCTCCTGTGCTGAATATGCTTTTTCCTAATATATGTATATTTCCCCAGGGAAAGAGATGTACGTATGGGGGACATGGGTCTTGGCACGCGTTTTCTGCAAAGGCAGAAGTGCAGCACGACGTTGGGTGGCCCGGGCTCTTCAGCAGCTCTTTCTCAAGGGGGAGCGCGTGTTGGAAGGTAGCTGGGGAGTGGAGGGTAATTAAGCAAATGATGTAAACACGTAGCAATAAGGGAACAGGACTCGGGAATGACCGTATACTTTAACCGCTCCCCCTCCAGTCCCCAGCTAATGGGAATCTCAGCCCGCTCTTCCAACAGCTTTGACTTCTGACTGGAGCAACGCATCAGTGTTTTGGTGGTAAATTGCCCAGGCTGAGGCTTCAGGGCGACCCATGGTGCAAAATCAGTGCTGGCGTGAGTGGGTATAGCTGCTGTGCTTCACCGAAACAGCTGTGCTTCATTTTGATGTGTTTAGCCTCGGGGCTATATATAAAAAGTTATGTTATTCTTCAATGCTGTTAATAGTATGTAATTTTAGTAGATCTAGTAAGCTTTCCTAGGTCATCTTCCACTAAAATGCTAGTGAACGTCTGTACCTCCCAGTGAAGTCTTGTAAATGGGAGAAAAGAGCTGATTTACAGAGCTAGCCTGAGAAAGCCACTTAAGCAGTTAGCTAAGAAAGAGAAGATCAAGGACAAACTATCATTTTGGGTCGTTTGCTCCCCTCTTGCCTTTTTCTGTCAGCTGTAGTAATTTGTCCAGGATTTCCAGATGCCTAGCAATCCAGAAGTCCCAGACAAGCAGTCATAGTTCCTGTACTGGTCGACTGTGTTGCATGCAAGATGAAACTAGTCTCCAGAACAGGTTGGGGCGGTGTGATTACATCGCACAAATGATCTGTGTGCGCATGGGGAGCAGACTCATATCCTGAATGCGTCGAGTTCCTGTTGCTTTTTGATTTTCTGATATGATTTGGTCTAGAAAGATCTAAAGAGGCTTCTGTTAGACATGGGAATGTTCCAGGTACCACAAAATCTGGCTAATATCTGCTTCGTCCAGCAATGGGATTATTCAGAACTCCTGGTTTCTCAGAGGTTATATATAGGTTTGGATGTTCATATTGACCCTGGTGCTCTCCAGATACGTAGTCTCTGGATGATTTGGATCTAGCACCCGCTTACACTCAGAGATGTATTTGATTTTTGTTTTCATCAAAGCTACTGTTAGTACACATCTTGATCATACTGTGACGTGAACTCACAAAGTACGGTGTTTGTACCTGGACCTGGTAACTCCTTAAAGAAAAGTGTATCACTTTTGTGTAAGCAGCTGTTACTGTCTTGCTGCTGAGTGTGCAATATATTGGTTTTTGGAAGATGAACAATATGGATTTCTGAGGTATTGAGAAAATGCAGATCGGATCAAACCCAGACTCCTTTCAGATAAATTCATAGTGCTGGATGAATTGCTTCAGTTCTCTCAACACTTTTAAGAGTGAGATTTGAGGCAGCCGACACATAAAGTCAACTGAAGCCAAGGAATAGGAGTGAAAGAAAAAAAAAAAGGATGTGTGAAAATCGATCACTGCTGGTCTTGATACCTCATTGCAATCTTGAGTGTGGTATTGGGCAGAATTCTGAACTTAAAACTTCTCTTTTTTTTTTTTTTTTTGGACACATACGTTATGCATTGGGGAAGGTGAACTACATCAGTGCTTTTTAGAAAGATGGCCAGGTAGGTGGTGGTATTTTAGGTGGCAGTTGGTTATCTCTAGTACAAGTAACTGAATATTTTGCTTTTTGTTATGTTTCACAGACCTCTCTTGAGGATATGTATGAGGCAAGTGACAGTTGCAGTCTCTTCTATTTTAGTGGTGAGGTTTTTCTGTTACCTTTATTTTTTATTTTGTTGAGAATTAGGAGCACAGAGGAGAGACTTCCAATTACAGTTGCTTGTAAGGTTCATTTCCGTTCAGAAATTGATGTGGAAATACATATCTCAAAAATAATGAGTTCCGTCTTTGTGAAGGCAGAGTCATCATCATTATCAAAATGTCACTGTTGTGAAGATCAGGTGGAGTTTTAAGGATGTGGTAATTTTGATGTTACTTCTTTTTGTTTTCTTGACTGACAGTCTTAATTAGCTGTGTTGGGGACTGGGTATAACTTGTACACCCCCAATACAGGATATTTTAAATATTTATTCAACAAACACATTTGAAGGGTGAAGGAAAAGAAAAGCTGCACCCGCCACAGACTGTGTTTATCTTGGAGAAAAGCTGCTCTTCCATTTAGAAGAAAAACCTAGAGCCTTGGAAGCCTGCGTTCTGGATCTCTCTCACGTTGGAAAGAGGTTACGCTGCCAGGAAGGTGACCACTTAAAGATTGTTGGAAGTCTCAGGATCTCACAGTCAGAGCACTCACAAATGCTCAAACCTGAGGTAGCTGCTGCGGAGCCGTTTGTAGCTCCTGTCATAGAGCAGATTCAAGAGCTGTATTTTTTCAAGAGATTAGGCAGTAGGTCTTACGCAAAATATAAAGTAAGTAAGTCTACAGGGCCAGCTTAACAGTCCTGAGACTTAGCCCAGGCATCTGGATATCTTAGCTAAAATGTATCCAACATATACAGAATCTTACAGCTTAGAATTTGGGCACATTTTCTGGAGCACAGACAATCACGCAGATATATTATTCTGGCTACCCTCTGTCCAGCTCCCTTAAAGTTACTCTATGTAACAGTTGTGGGAGTTTTTTAAGAAGAGTAAACCAGCATTATTTTTCATTAACTTAATTTAGAAAAAAGCTAAGTGATTTCTTCTTTCAAAAGATTTCAACTTGGGTTGTATTTCAGTATATGGTTAAAATATCTCATTTTAAGCAATGGAAGAATGATACTAGAAGGCAGTGGTGGGTGGTCTCAGCAATTGGCATACCTAGAACAAGCAAGGTTCCTTTCTGGCTTTAATAACACGAATAGTTCAGGTTTCTAACAAGACTAACTCTGTTTTTTTCTTGTTAAATATTGTCTTGCAAATATGAAGTTACGACATTTCAGTTCGTGGCAACCCTGTGTGATTAAAGTCCTTGACTCCTGCTGTAGAACTGATTTCAGGTTATCAGCCTGTGTGCTGTAAAGTGTCTGGATGTACATTATTCATAGGAAACCTGCAGGAATTAAAAGGAGAGGAATTAACCTGGATGACTAAGCGGCAAGAACTGGCAGATGAACTGTCTTGTGTGTTGCCTTGTGTTAATTTCAGTAGCTAGAAGAGGCCTAATTAAAAAGTAAAGTTACTGAAGAAAATTGGTCCTGTTTTACCTCAAACCAGGACACCTTGCAAGTGTGAGGCCAGAGCAGGTCCCTGATGACCAGTAGTATGGAGCACACCAAAAAACACGTGCTGTACAGATTCAGGTCCCGGCTAGGAGGGACCCCAGAGAAGTCCACTTCTTGTTCCAATGCAAGTAGAGTGAAAATATCTCATGAGAAGAAATCACCGTCATGATGTTGAAAGATTTCTGTTGCTCTGCATGGCAGAGTTGTTGCCTAATCCACTCTTCTCATGTAGCTCCTTCGGCTCTTGTGCTAAGATTTCCCGAGAGCATTTTGTGTGTCAGATTTCACTATGAATCTCAATGATTTCACCAATTCTGTCTTCCATTAGTGGTTTGCAAACTCTTGCAAAGCAGCACAACGATGTCTTCTGCCAAATACACTGAGATAGCAGCCCCAGGACACTTCATGCTTTCTTATTACTTCTTTCCCTTTCTGCGAAGACTTTCCGCGCTATGTAAAGTCTTCTAAAAAGCTATGAATTCCTTCAGTTGCAGTGTGCCTTATAATTTGTAATAAAATACATGTATTAAAAAAATACAATAAAAGCCTTGCAAAATAAATGCATGCGCTGCTTTGCTAAATATCAAACACTACTGTATGCAGGGAATGGTATTCACTTTGGTCAAAAGAAAAAAGTTCTCTCAAAGTGGGTAGTTTTAGATTCTATTTAGATATTAGGAAGAAATTCTTTGCTCTGAGAGTTGTGAGGCACTGGAACAGGTTGCCCGGAGAAGTTTGGATGCCCCATCCCTGGAATTGTTCAAGGCCAGGTTGGATGGGGTTTTGAGTAACCTGGTCTAGTGGAAGGTGTCCTTGCCCATGGCAGTGGGGCTGGAACTAGATGATCTTTAGGGTCCTTTCCAACCTAAACCATTCTGTGATTCTATGACTGTATGAATGTTACAGGAACTCAGATGTTCACAATTATTTTGTGCATGTTAGATCTCTCAAAGTTTAGAAAGGTGCAAAAACTGATCCAGGCTTCTGAGTATGTCTTGGTCTGCTCTCAGGAGGCTTTAAAATAAAATGTGAAGGAGAGAATAATAAAGAGCATGGAGGTAAATGGAATGAAATATCACATCTTTTTAATCAAAGGTAGATTATCTCAGATTAACAAAAGATCATTTTTGATAAATTCTGTGATATTTTTAGGCAGAGGGAATGGATAGAACTATTCTATCTTGATTGTATTTGATATATTGCCTTGTGGGAAATTATTAATTAAGTTGGACATGATAAGAATCATTAAAAGAACTGAAAGTGGGTAAGGATAGTAGGGGAGTAGTCAGAAGACAATGGGGACGATCAAAAAGGAAGATTGGAATGAAGTTACTAATAGAATTTTTTTTTTTTTAAGATTCAATTTTGAGACCAACTTTGTTAATCTTAATAATTTCATTAATGATGTTGATAAGAGAATTAGGAGAATGACAGTGATTCTGGTGACACAAGTTTAGACAGCATAGTTAATGGAGAGGAGGAAAAGAATATCAAATGGGAAAAATTAGATGACTCCAAGGACAAGGGAAATAAAGTGGCTAATATTTGAAATATTAGAGTGCAAGTTCATGAATTAATTTGAGAACTCATAACATCTTGTTATCTTAGGACAGATGTATTGGAAAGAGATGAAGAAGAATACAACTTGCATGCTTTAACTGGTTTTAGGAGGACTATGAGTCTTGTAGATAACGCGCCTAGAAAAAAGTGCAAGCTTATATATCCTGTATGATATATCCAATAAAGCTATACAAGGTTATGCAGACCTCATCTGAAAGACTGTACAGTGTCGGTTAACTGCTTTCCAAGAAAAATGAATTGAGACCTAACTAGTTGCAGAAAATAGCTACAAAGATGGTCAAGATAAGAGAGGACTTACCACAGAAGCGAAAATAAAACAACTTGACATGTTTAATGCTGCGAAACAAAGACAGAGAGGATATATGTTGCCTCTTTTTAAAGAGATTGGAATGATAAATGTATTGGGGAAGTCAACAGTACTGATTGAAAAGTGATGTTCAAGCAAAAGGAAACTTCTTTTGGCACAAGAATCCTGTTAATACATGTGGATTGGAAACCTGAAGAAGGTTTCTTGCCATCAGGGCAAAAGTGACTTCGCTGGATGGTGCCTGATCAGTGAAATCACATATTTGTCATAACTATCTGTGAGAGTAGAGTTCTGTATTCATTACCTAAGAAGGTCTCTTCCAATCATATGTTGGCCAAGCAAGCGCTATTAAAAGTGTGAATAATATAATGAATTCTTATCATGATCTTTCTTCAGCTGAGTATACATTGAAATGAACTGATACGTTCTTAAGATGAAGTAAAAATTATATTGACAGAAGTATGTCAGTAAGTCATCGTTCTGAAGTGCGAGGTGGTTTGGAGGGAGGGGGAATTTTTATTTTTTTATTTCTTGGAGAAGGACTGTCAATCTCTTTTTCATCTCTTAAAGCTTCACACTCATGAATCAGAGCAAGTGGAGGGAATTCTTGCAGGTATGATTGTTAAGCAGTATTAGAAAAGGGAGATGACAGCCTTGGATGTTTTACACAAGACACACAAGTGGGTGGAATACCACAAAGTGCTGGAGCAGTGGACTGGAAGTAGGAGGGGAGACTGTTCACGACTTTCATCACGTAATGAAGATAAAGGCTAATGTAGCCTGAGTGCACGTACACTGAAGCTTCTGGGGATGAGAAACTTGTCTTCGAAATCTTTCCATTCTAGAAGATCTATTCTGCTGTTTAAATGAGAAACAGGAATAGATGCTCTGTGTGCTTTGTTTCTTGTTTCACACCAGCTAGAACTGACAGAAACAATGAACATGTAGAGCTGTAAGTCAAATGGAGAGCCTGCCCTATGAGGAAAGTCTGAAGGATTTAGGTCTTTTCTCCCTGGAGAGGGCTCAGGAGAGGACCTCATCGCAGTATTCCAGTACTTAAATGGCAGCTACAAAGAGGATGGAGACTCTCTCTTCATAAAGAGCCACATGGAGAAGACAAGGGGCAAAGGGTACAAGTTGCTCTGGGAGAGGTTTCAGCTTGATACAAGAAAGAAATTTTTTACAGTGAGAACAATTATTGACTGGGACAACCTCCACAGGGGTGTGGTGGAGTCCCCATCACTGGAGGTTTTCAAGACGTGACCGGACGCAGTGCTAGATAATCTCATCTAGCCTCCCTTTCCCACCTAAGGTTGGACCAGATGATCTTTCGAGGTCCCTTCCAACCTGGGCTGTTCTATGGTTCTAGGAAATACGCTAGTCGGCTAGAAACATCTCTGCAGAAGGCAGCCTGATTCTTGTGCAGTTCGCAATAGCCAACGGCGTGAGTGCCAAACACAGACCTGCAGTTCCAGCCTGGTTCCATGTGAAGGAGTGCCTTGTGTATAGCTCTGCCTTCTGGTCGCATGTGGATGTGTGTTTGGCTAACAGCCTGTGTACCTGGAGGACTCAAAGATGCCACTAAATGGTCGTATTTCTAATTGATCTCTGATTCACATGTTATATAACCAATATGCTGAAAGTCAGTGTTTTGTAATGTACTATAAAAATCACAAGGATCTGGCTCTTTTTGAAGAGGTACTTGTTAACATGCTTTACCACACGTCATTAGGGTGGTATATCTTTCTAGAAGGTATCTTAAAAAATGGTCAGTCAAAAATCATCTGTAGCCAAGGTAACATGTTCTCACCAGTGGAAGAATAAAGCAAATAGCATCACAGAAAAAGGAAGTAAGCAGTCTATATCACTGTGTCACTTGTTTGGTAATGAAATATGGACATTTTCTTCTGATTTATTGGGAGCACAAGACATATGATGCTCCCAATTAAATGAGATCAGATAGGAGCAAAAGTCATACTAAAACTGAAAATGACAAATCACCAGAAATTTTCCTGTCCCCCCTAGAAACTTCCAGTCAGGGAGTACTTGACCACTGTCAGTAACTGAGTGTTTCATAAAGGCAGTGGTTCTTCAGGCCATTGCTGTAAGCCATTACTTCAACAGCCAGATCAATGTAATAGAAGTGCTGAGCCAATTAACTTGCTAAGGCCTAATTTTTGTCATAACCTCAACAAGTTCTAGTATCTAAGCATATCATTCTTCTGTGAGCACAAATATATCTATCTATTGGTATCAGACCAGTAGGTTAGATGTTTATGATACTTGAGACTATTTCTCCTCAGTGGTCAAGCTGCTGAATGTAAAATCATTATTCTCTTTTATACCTAGTAGTTCATAAATTTACTCCCTGCAAAAAGGCTCAATTTCTTTAAAGTCTGAGAGAATTTTAACCTACAGATGCTGCCTTCTAGTGGTGAATCCAGCCCCAAAGACACGGAATGTTTTATGTGGGAGGTGCTCACAGTCATTCCCCTTGATGCTCTTCCACCCCATGTTATCCGCCATTTACTGGAGCAACAGAAGGAGTCTAAAGAATGTGTTGTTACTCCCTGATTCGATCGATTTCTAAGTATTTTTTGCGAAGTGGAACAAGACAAGATGAAGAACACTCAATTCATAATGCCCTAAAAATTATATTTAATCATCTCTTTGGGAGATGAATGTTTGATGGATGTTTGAATCCCCTCAGGCAGAGGAAGGATTTGAATGGTAGCCTGTTGCTCGTAAGAGTGATTCTTGCTTTTCTTCCATCTCCTGTTGGTCAGTCCAGCACAGAATTTGGTTTGGTTTTCTTGGAAAAGTCCCCAACGAGAACTTTGAAGATGAGCAATTAAAAAGCTGAAAATAACACAGCCTGCAAATGTTTCACATCGGTGGCTAATTTGTCAAGTTGAGCAGCTTGTGCTGTCTCTTGTCGTGTGATGGAGGAGTGGAGGCGCAGCTGCAAAGCCTCTTCCCCGCTGCCGTGGCTGCACGGCGGTCTGCAGCTGTTCGCCTCTTGCATCTGGGAAGAGTCTGCACTGAAATGCAAAGAGATACCACTGCCCACATCACTTCCCTCCGGGGTCAGGTAGATTGAATTCTCAAAGGCATTTTGTTGTCCAATTCATTCACCTTGATGAGACCTGGAGGCCCATGCCCTCTTGGAAATCTAAATCTGTGTCAGTTGGCCCCAGTTTGGGAAGAGGAAGGAATGGGACTTTTTGTAAATTAAATACATAGATCTCATAACTGTAGGGGAAAACTCCAAACCTAACTGATGTCTAGATTCGCAGCCAGCCTGAAATGGTAACTTCGAGGCTGGCATATTTTTTCTCTGAGGAAGTCTCTTGACCTCCTAGACTGTGGGGCGTATATGGCTAGTGGCACTGCAGACACTCCGAGATAAATGTGCTGGGTGATGGCAGCAGCCATAGCTCTCGATTTTGTAATGTTATCTACTCCTGAGACGTGTGACAGATCCACCCTGATGGAGACTGGGGATGTGGGGATTGAACCAGGGGGATTCGGGGGAGGCCATGACTTTGAGGTGTTGCTTTGTGGACCTGGAGAGCAGAGGGAGAGGGAGGCACACAGTAGACATTGGTTTTGAAGTCCTCCTGCCAACTGAAATGTGTGTTTGGAGAAGAGTTGCTGGCTGTATGGGGAGGAGAGCAGGGAAAGTGGGTCTGCAGAGCATGGGATCTTAAAGAGCAGGTGGGTGCAGAGGCATTTCTCCTGCAAATGAACACTACCTGGCAATCAGCCACAGTTGCTGCTGCTGATGATGATTAAGGCCACACTCACTGCCACCACTAATAATGGGACCTGAGCTGACTGTTTAGTATCCTTCCTCTGAGGCTTGTGGCACAACGTGTACATTATGGTTCAGATCACATTATCAAAATCATATGTACAATGTGCAACCTGGAGTGTATTGTCAGGATGCAAAAATAGGAAGTCTATAATGTGTTGTACATTAGGTTTCGGATTCAATTCAGCAGAATGTGATCACCTGAAAGTTAGACATCTGGTTTCCAAGTGCCTTCTTTGGTCAGTAAGAAGAGATAGGCATCTTCAGAGGGTATTTCTTCCCATCTGTCATAGACATATCAGTTGGGCATGGTGAATTATTGTTTGGAAATGTCTCTTTCTTTACTGACTGTAGATGGAGCCTATGTCACAATTGGGCACCTAGGGCTTGATTCATCTTCCCACCCATCACCATCTAGTGACTTTGGAGGCCCCCAAAGATTTCTGAGACCTCTGCATGGGGCTGGCAGATGTGAGGTAGGTTGTGAGATGAAGGTCCAGGAAGCATATCCTGGGGAATCTAAGATGACACTAGATAGGTATGTATGGGCAACTGGACTGATTGCCTAATTTCTGGTTACTTCAAGTGAGCTGAGAGGAATGCCACCATTGGCATCTGACACCAACTCAGTGGTGGTCTCTCAGTAGAATATAGCTGCAGGTGGATCAGCCACCAAACTCTAGACATCTAAATTCACAGCCTAGCTTTGTGTGAAACGTAAACCTGAATAAAATTTTGGTTTGTGGGTTTGATCCTGCACTGTTTCCATTAATGGGAGGTTTTCCAAAGCATGGATGCAACCAGGTTTAAACTTTATTTTTATATTGGAAAAAATAAAACCTAACCAAACAAAAATCCCCTAAAAGAATACTCCCCCTCCTCTGACAACATTGTATTAAAGGTGTGCTTTGGCACAGTTTATTCCAATTTACCCCAACTGTTGGGTGTCCAGCAAAGAATACCCCAAAATGAAATGTCAGGAAAAGCTGATGTTAAGAGTACTGCCCATTGGTAAAATGCAGAGGGAAGCTTACCTGTTGGTTTGGCCAACACTCAGACCACTTAGGAAAGAAAGAACTAGTTGCTCTGCTTTATTAGGGGCATTAAATCCAGAGATGCTGCTAAGAAGTTATATCTGAAAGTGTGAAAATTACATTTAATAGAGCTCTTAAAATAAGACGACTGGGCGACTGTTTCTTCTGACAGCCAGCAATTACTTAATCATACAAATTTCTTTCACAATGTGAAAGAAATGGAGAAAAGCAGGTGATAGTTCCCTTAGGGCATCTGAGGATTTGATAACCTTATTTCTTCAAATGTACCCAGGAATATTACTGTGTCTAATCTCTACATCAGTTACAGAAAGGCAATAAAAAAAGTCGTCTCAAAGATCCCAGCATTAGTTTGTTTATGTCATAGCCTTTAACTTTATGGAGCATTTCGTGGGGTGGAATTTGACATGCCTGCTGCAATTGTTCTCTTGATTCAGTGTTACTAGAGAAATAAATTTGCAGCAAATGGAAGTCAAGAAAAGAATGCAAGCAAATGTAAAAGGAGACATTTTTCTTCCAGGAAGTTTATACATTAGACTTCTGAAAGATTTTGACTGGAACATGGATTCTTCAAAAAAAGTAATAGGACACAGGGAGAAATCATGCAGCGCATACGTTGCTGATGCCTGTGTCTGTTTCATTTGTCTTAGAATTTTATGTTTATATGATGGGTATTTCCTGAAACTGTGCGGTGGAAGAAGTCAATACTGAGGCCATTTTCATTTCCCCACAAGGTGGTACTGTGGTACTGACTATAGAACTCTCGTTTTGGCTATAGTTGATTTGTTTCTGTAACCTTTCTGCAGATGTTTTAAAGACAGAGTTTTGTCCGTGAAGGAGACATTTTCAGTGTTGGAATCAAATTTCTTAGCAGAATGGTCCTGAGACTCTATTTTGATGAGCTTTCTTTTCCTAACTTTTTGTCTCATTAAAAATAGATTTTATTGCAAGTTGAGATTGTCAGAAAAACTCCATTGTTGCTGTTTGGGCTGTCTCACCTTTTATTGCATTTTTTAAATCTAATCTGTCTATTTCAGACTCCCTTGTTTTTCAAACTAAAACAGTAGGTCTTGTAAGTTTATTCAGAATTTCGTATCTTTTTTTCCCCCCTTTAGTTACATTTAAGGGGCACCTAAAATTAATTACAGAAATGAAAATAAATTAAAAAAAAAATAAATATTCAGAATGCAGTTTTTATCCTGAAAACAGACCTAAACACTATCAAGCACAGAAACAAAACATAATTAATTGCTTAAATCAACCTCTGTGGCAAGACACAGGGTTCTTCCAGTTGCTTGTGGGAGTCTGTAATATCTATTGTGAACAGCTCCATGTGTTTGCACACCCACCATCGCGTTTGAGAACTTGCATCATTTCCGTGGTCGTGTCTACACTACTACATTACTGTAGTTTATAGCTTATTTTAGAAAATGGAATAAGGCTAGAGTAGACACCTAAGGACTAGTCTGGGGGTCTGCATGCTGTTAAATGGTCAGCGTAGTCCTTGGCAGGGCATTGGCCCAGGACACCAAGTACTCCCCTAGACAGAGATTATCAAGGTTTGACCATAGCCTGTGCTTTATGGGGAAGAGAGTTATGCTATACTGATATGTGCCGTGCGGTGATTATTGTTCTCAAGACCAGAGGACAGGTCCTGGTCCACTTTATTCACCAGTATCAATGTAGTCACTAGGACCCACTGAGTCATGCTTGTGCTCCAAGCTAAGCGTGTACTCAGGCAGGTTTAGGACTGCTCAGTTTTAGAAATGTGAACTCCCATTTTTATGATCTAGGTTTTACATCCATTATTTTTCTGTGTGTGGTCTGTTTCTAGTCACCTAATGTACGTGGATATACCATAGATACCTTGAAAAGCAGTTACTCTGCAGATGCTGGTCGTACAAGGTATGAAGCGTCATGCACAATCTATAGTTAAAAGCAGGGGGAGGATGACATCAAAATGGGGTCCAGTTATGTAAAATGAAGATTTTTAATGCATTTGGAGGCTCACATTTGACTGTTATTAAAAAAAAAAAGATATTAGAAAACAGTGATCTATGCCTTACTTAGTGATATCTAATAGTTTTTTCAAAAATAAGTTACTTAGTTTTCTATAGGGTTTCTGTATTTTCTTCATGAGTGGAAGAAATACATTTGAGAACTGAGTGTGGCTGCTATCTTCCTTTCAAATAGCACCCCACTCCAAGTTCTTGTGCTTCATGGCAGGCTAGGGACTACACCCGGCTTCAGGTAAGTGACAGAGACCCCAGGCAGGTTGCAAATTAAGGGGGTGCATTCATGTGGCACCATACAGTCCTTTACTGAGGCAGAGTGAATGCCTTGAGTCCACAAGCAGTCTAGCAGGCCTTGTTTGCCAAGGTCCACAGCCTGCTCTTCATGGCCTCTAGGTCAGAGGATAGAGCTGGTCCTGCTGAGGTGAAAACGGGACAGAAGATACTCCTCTTTTGAGGAAGATGTGACTTCCCAATGCTGAGGTGAGGAAGTGGGAGGCATGGGAACAGCAGATAGGGGCTAAGTCCCCTGGCAAGTAATGCTTGCAAAGCAGATCACTGGGGTCTGTTGTCAATATTATGGTCATATTGTTATGCTGGAGGTAACATGAGAGCGGGATAGGAAGAGCTACAGGAGACACTTCCACTCAGACATTCTGTACACTCTACAAGTGGGAACCTTTTCTTTGGGCATCAGATCCCAAGCAGAGAATTTCTCTATGATTATATCTTTTCAAAGCATAAAGCTATGGTCTATTAAATGCGTGTAGACTTTACCTGGAAAATGACCTAACAGCATCTTCAGCTTTTGGCTCTGCTTTTGGACAATCTCCATTTATTATTGTTGATAAAGACTTCTATCTTGCTACTCTTTTCCCCCATTGCAAAGAAGTCCCCTGAATCTCGGGACTTTCCTGCAAACGCGCGTGCTTAAAATAACACTTTCTGTGGGTTCTTTTAGATTTCCATTTTTTCTTGATGGAAAGAACTAAGAATATTACTTCTATATGAGAGAAAAATATATCCGTTGCCCTGGAAAGGTGTTCTGGAGCTGTGAGCAATGTCTCAGATGGGTTTGAATGAGATCTAACAAAGAAGAATAAGCATGTGTCTCAGGCAGGCTCTTGAGACTGCAGGATGGGAGAAATACGCTTGAAGGAATCATGCTGAAGTGGTTTGCTGGTAGTACATAGATAGGATTGCTGGTAGGGATATTTAGTAACATGGGTATGGTTCTTGTTTCCAGGACTTAGAGTTCATAAAAAACAGGTGAAAAGAGATTAAATGCTTCTCCGACATCATTTTTCCATGTCAGAATTTGCTGTCGGTGCCACAAGTCATCTTTGTAGGGGGAAAAGTGAGCTACGTAGCTACAAGCAGGAAAGGGAGATGTGTGTATGCCCTGTAAACTGGGAATCTTGTTTCCCATGACACTGGATCCCGGTAACAGTATTTCTTTGTTATAAAATTGCACTTCAGAGATTGAATTGAAACCATACAAGACAATTTTAAGAATCGTACTTCTGAAAGCAGAAGAATATCACACAAAGAGTAGCAGACTGAAAATATTTGCCCTGTGACTTCCAGCTTTGGTTTCTGTTCCTAACTGCACCTTCTCTGAACCCTAAGAAAACTGTTAAGCTGGACTTACCCCGTTACAGGCCAGACTTACCTCACATGCAGTCTGAAACATCTGCAGACTCTGATGTAAAGCAACCAGAAACTCCAGTGGTTTATGAGTGATTTTGGGCTTTAGGGAACCTCTACTAAAGCACAGCTTTGGTATTACAGAGAGAAAATTAAGCGTCGCCAATTTGAGATAGCCACCAAAGGGGACTGCAGGATCAGGATTATAAGAAATCTTTTAAGAATGAACTTAAGAGGTAATAGATCCAAGAAAATGACCTTTGGAAAGTCTCTTATTCTCCTGTAATTTCTTTGTCAGTTGTTTTTGCCAGGTATGTCTACATGATACTCCAGGGTGAAGTAGCTGACCCTCAAAGCCTGGGAGTCCGTGTACTTTCCTCTTCTACTGCTTTATAATTTTTTGGAAGAATTCAAACATATATTCTAGTCACCAACTGAAGAATGGATTCTGGTTTATCTAATAAATGATATAAATTGCTAGTCTGTTATATCTGGACAAAAGAAATGAAAAAGACCTCAGATAAAAGCCTTTCTTTATTAAAGAGCCAAAGACATTTTAGATCTCATTTGGCCTTCATGCCCTACTCATTCCTCCTCTCTTTATCTAGTGGTGCTTTGCTGATACAGTTATTATCCTTTTCAGCTACTCTAAACATATATTATTAATTCTGCAACTGGCTTTCTACCTCCAGCCCTTTTAATAGTAAGCTCACTAAAATCCTGTAAGGCTATATACCCTAGGAACAACCCGCATGTTTCTCACCTGAGTGTGCATACTCTCATTCCCTCTGAATGGGCCATTTGGGCTGTCCCCTTCTTTTTCTGTTTGTTCCCTTGCCTTCTCCCTTCTCCTTGCTGTGCTTCACTATCTGCATCCCTTCTCCTGTATTGGGAAAACCCCTTTGTCCTCATTTTATGAATGTTTTTTTCCATTCATCAGGAAGCAAAAAAAATCAGGGAAATAGGCAGTAAGACTTGGAATTGAGTGTGGTGTTGAAGACCTAGGTTGAAATATTTCAGTGAATGTCCATTTTGACATTACAGACTGCTTTTTGCATCATATAAAATGGCTGGCCGAGACTATTGTAATTATTATATTGGCTGGCTTTAAAATCCATGGGTTCTTCTTTAAAGGCTCACTTAAATAACCCACCACTTCAAACAATTACTTCTTTCTTTCTCTCTTCATTAGTAATCCCCTCACGTGCTCTTTGCTACAGTGTTGTTTCATCTTGTGTTTGTTTGTCCTAACTAATTTAGATATTAAGTCCTTGGTGACTGACAATGTGTCTATCTATGCAAAGCACACTTAAATAAATAAATGTAATAATAATTAATAATAAATATCCCAGCTGAAAGCTATGCATCTGAGCTAGCAAGGACGACACTGACATTGATGTATTCGGTTTCAGGAGCAGCGTTTGCTGTTCACCTGCCATGGCTCCTTGGGAATGCTGTTAATGGCTGGTGTGCTCCGAGGGGTGTCAGTCCCCCTCTCACAGTCCTCCCCATCGGAGAGGCGCTCGGAGAGCTCTGCCTTCACCCTTGTCACTCACCAATTTGAAATCCAGCTTTCGGAACTAACACTCTCCTAAAGGTGGTCAAAATACAAGAGGAGAGCATAGAATCTGTTTTGGGGGAGAGGATCCTGCAAATCCCTGACATTGGGACCTGTTGGAGCAGGTCCAGAGGAGGGCCACAAATATGGTCAGAGGGATGGAATGCCTCTGCTATGAAGACAGGCTTAGAGAGTTGGGGTTGTTCAGCCTGGAGAAGAGAAGGCTCCAAGGAGAACTAATTTTGGTCTTTCAGTACTTAAAAGAGGCTTATAAGAAAGATAGGGAAGGACTCTTTATCAGGGAGTGTAGCGATAAGACGAGGGGTGATGGTTTTAAACTGAAGAGGGTAGATTTAGATTAGATGGAAGAAAAATTTTTTAGCGTGAGGCTGGTGAAACACTGGAACAGGTTGCCCTGGTGGTAGACATCCCATCCCTGGAAACATTCAAGGTCAGGTCAGACGGGGCTCTGAGCAACCTGATCTAGCTGAAGGTGCCCATGCTCATTGCAGGGAGGTTGGACTAGATAACCTTTAGAGGTCCTTTCTGACCTGAAATATTCTATGATTCTATGATCTCTGAAATAATCACTATTCGCAACTAGAACCAGTCCCTTACAGACAGTAAAATTTTTATGTCTTTATTCATCCTTCTGTGTGGGGCAAATTATTTTTTCTCTCTCTCTTCCCCGCCCCCCCCCAGTTTCCTATATGTGAAAGACTTGCAAAGCAAGTAAGCGCTTTTGTGAAACAGTCTCTGTAAACACTCGGGCAGAATCATTGAAGCTGGCAGGAAAGAATTCATGTGGTGTGTGTTAACAGTTGTCGAAGCTAGAACACTATTTAATCTGTTATTCCTGGTGGGCACGACCTTGTAGAAAAATAATATTATTACAGATTTAATCTTTCAGTTAGTAATAAGCCTCAGGAGTGGTCTGGTGGAGTAAGGGGAGAAGTGAGTCCTTCCTGAGCAGAGGTAAACTGGGCAAAATCTGCCCTTCATGTGTCTGCCTGAAGAATTATGACTTTTGATAGAAGCAAGTTAGTCACAGTATATATTGCCTTTTTATTTCATTATGGGAAGAAGGGATTACTTTGCATATACTTTCTCTGGTCCATCCTGTAGCTAGAACTGCAATAAAAGTCAGGAAAAGAATAGCTGAATAATAAGTAGCAAAGGCAGAAGAATTATTATAATTTCTATGATTATTAATCCATCTGAACATTATTATTTTGATCAGAGACAGCATGTGTCTAGAATGTGTCCACTGTATTAGTGCATTTATTCTTTATACTGCCATCAAAGTCATGTTTGGGTGCTCTGTATTTACTGCCACAAGTAATGTTTGTTACTTGGGGTTTGTTTTCCCAGTTCACCCCTGGGGAAGAGGAATGAGTGCTCATGAGCTTTGGTTTTTGTAGAATCTTTAATTTTTTATGTAGGTATAAAATGAACCTTGGAGGAGGTAGTGGGATGCTCTGTGGGATTCAGGAGCTGCAGACTAGACCACAAGACAGTTCTTTCTCAGGCAAATGACTTTTCTTTTTACACTGTAAGCCTTCATTGTGGCAGAACTTTCTGAGGTCTGGGGAGTACTTTGAATATAAACACTGCAATCCTGAGCTTAATTCAATATTTTGTGGAGTCAGTGGAGAAAGTAATGTGATTTGTTCACTGTAATCAGCTAGTAGGTGTCTCTGAAGGTCTGATTGCTTCATGTTCAAATAAAATGCACTGTTACAATCCAGATGGGAGTTAATGATTGCATATATAACTAAGATGGACTTGCTTAGGATGGAGTCTTTTAACCAATCAGAGATAAAAGAAAGCATTATCGATGGATACGGCTCCTTGGGAGCTTGGTGTGAATGAGAAATCCAAACCTAAATTAAATACTGTGGGCATGCAGTGTCAAAGAAAGGATATTGCACAGTGACTACAAACTTTTTGAAGTGTTCTGCAGAGCCTCCAGCATAACCTCTGTGTCTCTCAAGTTCCAGGTTGTCCAGTCATTTTTCAAATACAAGCTACTTTTGGCTTGTGTGGTGATGCCAGCATATTCGCCCTCCCCTCCTCCCCAGCTTTTTCCTTAACAATAGCAAAGGTGTGGCCACTTATGGCATCTTTTATACTTTACGGTGATGTGTGGCTCATGACCAGTCTGGGGATAGAGTCAGTGGGCTTAGCCATCACTCATGTGCAGCTGTGATTTGAGCAAAGGTGGGGGATAATGAAGGCTGGGCAGTGCTGCATGTCGTTCCTGGATGATTGGCATTTTCGTCCATATCATCTGACCCCCACCATTTCATGGATGCACATAGGTGCTGACAAGGCCTTGAGAGAGAATTGTTTCTTGCAGAAATCTGTTGACGGACAAGCATTTTTTTTCTCGTTAGTACTTGTTTGGTGCTTCTGAAATAAACAACTATTTTAGCCTATTCCTCATGATGACTTTCTCTTCTAGGCAGGACAGCAATAACTGTCAGACCCTTTAACAGGTTACATTTGCATCTTACCCCAGGATCTCATGCTCGCTGTATTGAAGATCCTATGTGCTTTATGTGCAGCAGAGAAATGCTACATAACAGTCTTTTAATTTTTGTTTCTTCTGACAGCTAAATACGAAGTCATTGTGAATGACTCATCTGCCCAAGTGCAGCTGTCTGTAGCTGAGCTAATCACCTTCCTTCATTAATTAATAAAGAAAACTAGGCACTTCTGGGATGCAATTTGGTTTATACCAAAGTAGATACCTCAAACATACAAGAGGTGTTAAGACCCGGAAAGTTTCAAAATTAGTGACTTGATTAGGTCACTAAAATTAATTCAGGCCAGGGAACAGGCTGTTTAGACTTAGGGGACAGCAGATGACTATTTATAGCTTTATTTATTATTATTAAGAGGAATCTCAGTAATCAATATTCTCCCGTTTTGCAGTATTTTACAGGTATTTTATTTCTCTCTCTCCCCCCCCCCCCCCCTTCTTTCCGGCTTGGCGGTGGCGGGTG
>VYXH01005015.1:0-29761 GCA_013397275.1 Burhinus bistriatus | reverse complement strand
CTTTTCAGGAGAGGAGAGCCAGGATTCCTTTCTTTCCAATTCAAATGTGACTTCCATCCATATTTTTGAAAGGCAATTCTACCCAGGGATCCCTTAGAATGAATGAGCTGAAACTGAAAGATGTGTGTTACTCAAACAAATGTCATGGGTTCAAAACAGGACTAACTGGATGCTATTTTATGAGCAATACAGGAGGCCAGATTAAATGATTCAGTAGTCCCTTCTAGCCTTAAAATCTATTAAAAAACCTGAACAAGTTCAATAAAAATGTAATAGTGTTCTACAGAAATTACTTTAAAACCCCTAAGAATTAAACAATAGTCATTAATAGCCTTTTTATGATGTTTTTGCTATATATTTCTAGAGCAACAAATCCTACAGAGAGGGATATATTTCTCTTTAAATTGATGATGTGATGGGGAAAAAAAGTCCTTACTCGAACAATCAGACCTGGTACAGCAAAAAAGCTTATTTCCTAGTGTGGATGCCTCATATGCATTTGCAAGTGGAAAGAACAGTAATTTAGAAATGAGAGGAGGATCTCATTTGAACGTGAATTTTCAGAGCATCGCTCTGTGTATTGTTTAGACAACCCTTGGCTCTGACCGCTGTGTACAAATGCATGAGCCAGTATGTGTGGGCAGTGTGAGTCATTCAATTTTCCTACTATATAATAATAAAAAAACAAATGGTGGTGAAGCCAGCATTTAGGTCTAGAGAAGGAAGCTGTGATAATGCCATGAATCCTTGCACTCAGGGATCAGCAGCGATGGCATACAAAGCAGTCGCAGTGACAGGCAGCTTCTTGCTTAACTGATGTTGATCTGAGCCACAGACATAGATTTATCCAATCTTATTTTTGTCTTGCAGCTCCTGTACCCCGACTAATACCTTTAAGAAAATAAGTGGTGCTTTAAAACATGGTAACTCAAGCCCATAGGAATTAAACTCATTTGAAAACAAGTTAATTCATCCTGGTTAATATCAGAGGTTTCTGGTCTTTCTTCCTTCCTCTTATTCCCCTCAGTTATATCTGTTTTACATTTTAATGTAATATATTGTACTGTAGAGGCAGTAGTTTCAATTTATGCTAGGGAAAAAGAATAGAAAGCCAGAACTGCTGCAATACCATGTGCCTTCTGGGGATCCCTTTAGCCAAATGTGTCTGGAGAACTTCCCTTCATAGGACACAGCTTCTGCATCATCCCTAGTAAGAAACATGATTAAATGTTCCATAATGTAGTTAAATACTTACTCTGCACACACAAACAAGTTTGTCATGACAGAAAAAAGACTTTTTATTGCTTTTATTAACATTATTGCACAAAGACTTGACTAAGAATTGTTTTTAAAAAATTTATTTATGGCGAGACATGGGTATTTAAAGAAGATCAAGTGTGGAAAGAGAAGATGATTTCAATAATTTTTGATAATCAGACCATCACATTCAGGTTTACCGTCTGGTTGGAGATAGTGTGGTGGTCCAAATTAAGAGAATTGAGAATGATGACTGTCAGAAAGGGAGTATTAAATAGACAGGGAAAAAGTCAAGCCTCTAATTCCATTACAATATTCACAGATAAAAAATAGCAAATTCAGTGGCACATAAAACACTGACATGTTGACTCTAGAGAAACTTGGCGAGGCCATTCACATGAGTAGAATATTAATTCCGATGGCAGAAACTGTCTCAAGAAAGAGTTTCTGAACTTCTCGAGACCCAGAAAAAATTTTGGGTCTGATGTGCTTTAAGGGTGAAGCATTATTTTTAGGTGTATATAACATACTGATCTACGGAGACTCTAAATGCTAGCAAAATGTAAGTATCTTTTAGTAATGGGCCAACGGTGATGCTTAGTGATGCAAAGAGAAATGTGGAAGTGCTGATAATGGTATTCTTCCATATTTTTTCCCCTAAGTAAGAAGGACCAGGATGTGAATCAGAAGTGTATGTGTGCCATAGCAATGTCTACAGTTCCTTCCTAACCCTGCTGGGGTTGGAATACTATAAATATTCCTGTGAGATTTTTGGTCCCAAATGGAGCACAAATTATGGGAGGTCTGAGGAACTGCTTATTGTTGCTGGAGCAGTAAGATACAAATTAATAAAGAAAGCAGCAGCAACAAAATGCTGCCGGTCACAATTTGCGATATAAAATTAAAGTAGACAGCCCAAAGGAGCTAGTGACAATAAGTAAATAACATTTACAAATATGCTGGAGGAAAAAAAAAAAAAAGGCAAAAGCAAGAGAAGCAGTCAGTCTTTTGATAGATGACAAGGGTAATAAAAACCAGAGGGATGAGGCTTTGCCCAATTCTCTAATCTTTCTGTCCTTGTTCTCACTCATGCATCCTAAGCTGGAAATGGGATCCTCTCACGTCTAATGGGAAGGGACGTATAATACAAAGGAAATAAGAAGAGCAGACGTATTCCGGTGCCTTCACTGCTGCTTGTGTGAGCTTACCACCATATGGGGAACAGAAAATCTTCAACACAGTAACAAAGCTCAGCCCAAATGTCTGGCAAGGCTCACAACACTGTGGGTGAATCCTGCCTTTCCTGCTTGGTCTTCACATCTGGCCCCTCCATCTTGCCACAGCACCTCCATCCTGGTATAGATGAACCCATCACAACCCTGTGTGGGCGCTCCAGGACTAGACAGGCCAGGAGGCAGCAGCTCTGGAGCTTCTTTCTGCCTCTGGTCTCGTTCCTCAACAAAGGTTTGATCTACCTTTCTCCTGCCATGTACTTCTGCACTGCTGGCTGTCTAAAACTCTTCCACATCTACTAGAGATGTGTATCACACTAAAAGGACATGACACACTTGAGTCACTTTTTTCAACTTCCCAGATTCCATCCTAGTGTAGGTGAGACTTTTTCAGGGAAACAAGCCATCAAACCAATGCTCCAGTCCTTGTATTTCCCTACTGTGGTCTCTCTGGGTGCCCTGACCTTAGCCACCTACTCTGGCAGGCTCTGCCAGGATTCCTGGCACAGCACTGCCACAAAGCCTCCTTCACCAGTCTGTCTTCTTGCGGTCCCCCCGCTTGCCCAGCAGCTCTCCATTACTGCTTTTCCAGGACTCACATATTTCTCAGCGCTGCTCCTCTCTCCTCCCTCCCCCTCCCCTCCTCGCTGCCCAATTTCCCCCCCACTTTCCCAGCACAGCAGTCCCTGTCTCCGTGTCAGCCTGGCGCCTCTGCCTGAGTTCAGTTGTTAACAGAAGTCACTGGCGTAACATACAATTACATGGCTACGGATTATGGGCCTCTATTTAGTAATCAAATCTTTGCTTTCCTCCAAGTGGCAGAATGTAAGTAAACTTGAAGTTTTACCTTCCATGGAAGTTTAACAGCTGAGGCAGGGAGCCACATCTGTGTGGAAGGGAAACTGGAAAGATTTATGGAAGGAAGGTAACGAGAGCTTGACAAATAGGGGAATTATCCCATAGAGGATCCCCCTGCTCCTCAGAATGCCTTCCTCAGAGCCAGAGCAGCGCTGGCCTCCAGGGCTGTTCAAAAGGGGTCTGCAAACCCGCAGCGCTGTGGGAGCCTGACAAATGCAGCCAGAAATGTGCTGGCAGCCGAGATCTCCCTGGGTCTGTAAGCCGCTTCTAGCCTGAGAAGAGTAGGGTGGAAGGGGACAGGAAATAATTTGGGGGGGATTTTGGGTGAAGAAGGTGCCTGGACTGGCTGTGCGCTGAATGCCGGCGCTGCGTGCAGAAGGAGCCGAGGGAGGCTGTCCCACCCCAAGGAAAGGGGACAGCCAGCGGCTGGGCTGGTTCAGGCAGGGCTGGGTCCCTGTGGCCAGGAGAGAGCAGGTGGGATGTCCCGGTGAACCGGAACCCCTGCCTGTGAACCTTTGGACAGGAGGGTGCACGGAGCTGCCCGCAGCCCAGCCAGCCTCAGTGGGCACGTGAGGAGTCTTCCACGTTAGCACACTGCCTACGTCGTTTAGCCCTCTCTAGCTGGCGTTAGCCTGACATGGCTACGCTGCTCTTGCTAACATCGCAAATTTATTCCGAGCAGATTGCCAGCATTGTGGCCCGGGTTAGCCTTAGGAGCCCGCTCAGACAGTGAGATTTAGGAGAGCAGTGAGTGACCCTGGCAGCTGGCTGTTCACGCCTGCATGGGCCTCCATCACCTTCACTCAGGGCAAAGCTTGGAATAATCAGCAAGTAAAACCTGTAGCACACTGAAGCAGATTAACTAATGCAAAGTTCTTTTCCACCCCTGATGCAATTACGAGCTATTGCTAGTTCTTCATTTAAATAAATACATTAATTTATTTTCGAACTAACATGCAGTACCTACAATTGCTTGTATGAAAGCTCTGGTTTGATCATGCATTCATGTTCCTTGATCATGTGTTCAGAACATACATCATAAATGGATTGCTTCTGTCTATAGAAAAACATAAATGTTGAGAAAGAATTGTAGTGAAATGCAGTGAAGAATTTCATAAGGTGAAATTCCCATGGCAATGTTGCAGAGCAGGACTGATAGCACACACTTAACATAAAAACCATTCCAGAAGAAAAACATGTCATATGTATTATGCAATATGATAAAGCTAATACCTCTCTTGGAATCTTAAGGTTTGGATCTCATGATGTCTGTGTGTTTAGCATTTTCAGACTTTGTGTAGTGATAGCAATCTTTTCCATTAATTTGCCATCTAGTTGCAAAAACAAAGCACTGCTTTTGTTTTATTTGTTTACATTTTATTTACAGCATTCCTGCTTTGCCAGAGGTGTGTTAAATTATTAACAGGTTATGTCCGTGTTCACAGAAAAGCTAAATTGAATCCAGTACAATGTGGGCTTATTAAAAGACTGGCTAACAGATTCGCTTTGCCCACAAAACTGTGCACTGTGGTCTGAAGTATTCCTTTTCCAATTAGAGCTATTTATTTATTTTGATTTCTAGCAGTCATGGTGAATTCTTGTCAGTGGTATTTTTTTCCACAGAAATGCTCTGTATTTTTGCAGGAGTAAAACTGCATGTTTAATTGGTTATTTTAACACCTTTAGTGCAATATCTCCGTGTTTTAATAGGGCTGTAATTTTTAAATGTAGGTCCATTATTTTCTATGGCACGAACATTGGCAGACTTCTCAAGTGTCTTGCTTCTCACTGGTGTCTCTGATTTCACATTAAAATCCCTCTTTGTCCCTCCTTAGTCCCTGCTGATGACCCTTATTAACCAGAAGGATTTCTCGAGCTGAAAAGCTTATCAGGTTAGAAAGGGGCATGTTACAAAAATGTGTTTTTGTCAGAGGTTAAAGTAACCATCAGGATAAAGAAAGAAAAGCCTGTGGTGTTGCACTGGGCTGCATAAAGATAAAGATAAGTATACTATAAGTTAGCTGATGTTTTTCTTAGTATTTTTGCTGCTATGATAGGATGAAGCATTAGGCAGAAGCATTTAAGTTTTACGCCACCAAAGGGTATCAACTCTGTGCAGCATCCTGCTTACCTAGCACTTGGCTGAGCCTTCAAGCCAGCAGGTCAGATCTCATTGATGGTGACAGGCAGGTCATCTACCTACTTTTCCATCGTGTTTGGAGCAAACTCAGTTGAACTCTTGACCCTCTTTCTGGCCTATCTGGTAGAAAAGGATGTGGAAGGTTCAGGGCGAAACGGTTATATGAATGGCTGTAAAATACCTTGCTGTGCATGAAGCCAAATTTTGCACTGGTATCAGCTGGTGTCAGGCTATGGGTTGGCAAGGACAACTCTGTTCATTGATGGTGGTTGGGAGCTGGCTCTTTGAGTGGTGCCTCTTTAGACAGCAGAGTTTCATTGACTTTATCAGAACAACCCATGCCACTTTGCACAGCTTTCTGTGAGTAAAGTTAGCAAAACTGGGCCAATTATGGTAAGAAAAATCAAGTGTTATATCCTAAAATGCAGTGTGACTGAAAAAGGCTAGGGTTCATGATACGCTTATCCGCTGAATGGGGAACTCACTGGGAAGTGCTAAGGACAGAGGACAAACATGATGTTTAGGTGTGTAAGGAAGGAATATCAAGTATGAACGGGAAACCCGTGTTTCACATTATTAAATGCTGGGGAGATATGTAGCAGAATAGTAAGAAATCAGGCCAGAATATCTTCAAGAAGGATACTGAAAACCAGGGAAATGTTACTGCCCTCGTCACAAATCTTTCACCAAGATTTAACAAAGATAGTTTCAAGTCTATAAATATACCATAAATTTAGAGATGTAAGAAGCTTGATGTATTTTGATTCTCCAAGAGGAGATTAAGAGGTGAACTGATTATGATTTACACTTACGTAAGGAAGATATTTGTGGAGATGAGTCTTTAATGCAGTGGAAAAGCCATAATGGGAACCAATAGTCAGAAAATAAGATGGTCAAATAAGATGTGTGTTTTTAGTATTGAGGGTGATTAATCCACAAAACAGTTTAACTTGGAATATGATGGCTTTTCAATTGCCTGATGTCTTCAAATCAATAACGGATATTTTTCTCAGAGCTGGGCTATAGTTCACTGAGACATTATAGACTTGATGCAGGAGTCAGTTGTTAAAGTTCTGTGGGGAAAGAAAAGGTCAGGCTAACATATATCTCATATCTCATATCGCATATCGCATATCGCATATCATATCACCTTGTGATTTATGAATCAATTATGTCATCTTGGCCAGCTCTTCATTTTGATTCCTGTTTTTATCTGACCTAAGTTTGGATATAGAAGCTTTTGTGCACAATAGTCTATAAAATCAGGGAGTGTCAGCAAACTTTCTTGGCAAAATTTGTGAACTGCTAATTTTTATGCTTTTCCAAAGCAGTGAACATCAACTGTGAAGCAAATGGACCTAGAAACCCTTAGCCATCCCTTCATGCTCACCTGACTAAGAGGTCAGCTGCCATATGACACCTTGTGGCTGAGTTCAGAGTCCACTGTCTCAGCCTACATAGAGATGCAAAGAAGATATTTTTGATCGGCCTGGACCCCTACGAGAGTAGTTCAGACTGAGCAGAATATACAAGAAGATTTGCTTTTCTTCTCTATTTAACATTTTATTCCTTTTAAAGTATACCTTCTTTCAAACAATCCTGTAAGGGAGGGGTGGAAATAGAAAAGACCAATCTTAGGAGGGTTTTTTCTATGTATCCACTTAAACCAGTAACATAAGTGAGCATTAAGCTATCAGAACAAATAGAAAGCTTATTCTCCCTAAGTTGAGACATGAATCAAAGCAAAATGAAAATATCTCCTTTGCAGAAGTATGTCATTATGTTCCTGGTGCTATTGAAAACACTTGTTTTATTCAAAAGCCTTGTTATGAAACCTTCATGGGAGTGAAGAGATGGCTGAGACGCAGTCCCCATAAACCATAATTGGAGAATTATAAATGAAACAATTATTTTTCTGCTCCTGGAGTCTGCACAATTTCTTTCTCTCATCAAGGATTAAAATAATGAAAAAATTACAGTCATGTTGTCAGAGCATGGTTCATACTTTAATTCAAAGTTTGTGGGCTAATCCTGGCAGTGGTATAACTACAGTGAAGTTTATTGAAGTTACTCCACAGAGGGATTAAATGCTGTTTGTCTCTTTATGCCTCTACTTTCCACTCTGATAAGATACCTTTACGTAATCAGTCAGGTTTTTCAACCATGGATGAAATATTGACTATAATATTGGTTTTATTACTTCAAGCTGCAGTTTAATTTTTATTTTGTTTCAGTAGTATATTTGTCAATTGGCAACAAACTGTGGTGAGTATGATAAGTTTCTATTTAGGCTGCAAATGTGTGATGAATGTATACTCCCAGAGTAATCAGAAGCTGAACTCTAGTAATTATGATTAATACTGTTTGGAAATAAATTGTGTTAATTTAAGCTTAATGAAATTCCAATAGTCGATTTTACACTAAAAATTATGCTTGCAAGATCTTGAACCAGCCCCCATCTGAGGTGAATGAATTCATATCACAGTGCTCTTATTTGTGAAGAAATCTCAGCTTCATTTTGCTGTGGAGTGCAATTTATGGCATGAAAACACTATGGTCCAGAACTGTGCAGTCCTCCTTTCCAAATGGCTAATACATGATTTTTGACTTGCAAGTAATCCATTGCCTAAAATAAGAAGGAAAAATGGAAGAAAGGGGAGTTATTTCTAATTCTAAAGACTTTGAAATATCACCAGTGAAGAGAAGCAATATATTGTTACACCTCGAGCACAATAATATCTCCGGTGTCGTCATGTTACAGAGGGATTACACATATTTGGATATCCTTTATGGAATTTAAGAAGAAATGTGAGGCATATGTCATGCTGCTCTTAAGCCTAAGGTGTAGAGAGAAGCCAAACCGATAGCTGTGTACATTTATGTAAGTATTCTGATATTTGGTCAGTTATGCTAAAACACAGCGCAGAGTAGGTTTCCTGGAAAACATAAATCACCTGAACAGTTCCAGCAGCAGCATGGAATGTTTGTGCACCTTCTGAGGACTGTTTGCAGGAAGTGAAATGGCCTTTCTGGGGCAGGCGTGCAAGTATTTGCTTAGCTCTAGGGCATGTGCACGGTAACCCACTAGGGTGGTAACAGGGGAAGGAATGAATGCTGTATGGCCACCACGCTGGCCGTTTATGTGTTACCTTCTTCTACAGGCCGAGCTGCAGGGTGTCAAAGCTATTTTTTTTGGAGTAGCTCTAGACCACACCAGCCAAGCAGGAAGGGGAGTATTACCTGGCCATGGAGGGATAGCAGGGGATGGTCCCTCCATCTTTTGCAGAGAAATAGGATTTTCCCCAAGGTCTAGTCGTTAGGGGATGGGGAGTGAGATTTCCAGTTATTTGAGACCGCATATTTCCTTGACTAAATATCCTTTAGTTTTGACCTAAGCAGGATCCAGTTCCATACTGGTAACACTTTTCTTGCGGCAATTAAAGTAGTTTTTCAGTATTTGATTGTTTAAAGCTCACCTCAATGAACGGCAAAACTCCCATGGGTGTCCACAGAATCAGGTTATTGCCTCCTATTCCTTGGATGCCCTCAGTCAAATGTGGCTCTTATTTTCCTGTGAGGCAGCTTCCAGGCTCTAATGGTTACTCTAATGGCTATTGAACATCCCCACTCCCAGAGTGTTACTTGCCCTTCCTGCCCCTACATCCTCTTTGACAATGCTGTCGGCTGGTGTGACTGTTGTGTTTAGTCTCTTCTGTATTTCCCTTTGGAAAGAAGAGAGGAAGAACTTGGAATTTAAGTCATCAAAAACATGATTTTGACACTATGAAAACCTTCATCTAATAAACGGTATGTAGAGAAAAATAAATTCAATGCAAAAAGCAAATGATTGAAGTTTTGTGTCACTGGGGAAGTGTTCTGTAAAAGCTGTGACAAGGATGAGCAGTATTTATTTTATTTGTTCTCATATTTCATAGTTTCTCAGACTGCAGTGCCAAAAAGGCCTATTAGGATCATCTAATCTGGACCCCTCCTGTGTAAACAGAATTTCATCCAGTAATTTCTACATCAAGCCTAATAATTTCTTTCTCCAAAGATGTATTCTTTTAGCAGCTTTGTGCTTCGTAATGGTTATTGATTTAAGCATCCTCCATCCTGCTCTTAAAAATGCTTTGTTTAGGGGAGGAAAAAGTACACTTCGTTTCTTGTCTGAACAAAATAAGTTTCTTTACTCCTTTCTCTGTAACAACAAGCTTCTGCATAGCAGCTCAGAGCATTTCAGGGAATATTCTCAATTATTGGTGGAAAAAACCCTATTGATTTCAGGTAACAATTGTGGAAAAAAAAAAGAAAATAAGAGGAAAGAACATGTGAATACCTGGCATATGATTAGCAGATTCAGCAGCTTCATTCACTTCTCTAATTGTTTATAGTCTGAAGGACAGGTTGATAACAACCATACACTTCTTCCAAAATAATTATACTGTCCATGTCAGCTTTGCTTATCCTCCCGAAACAGTTTGAAGAGCTGACTCCCTGAAATATTTATGCCACAGTCAAAAAGACAGGAAAAAACAGTGATGGTGGCATGGCAGGAATTTTCAGAAATGCATTTGAATAAAGGTGGCTGGGAGGAGGGCATACAGGGCCTCCTAACAGACGTAGGGAAAGGAGGTGGCAAGGAGTCTCCCATGTGTACCATGGGCTTGGCCTAAGGAGCCACAAAGTGTGTGATGCTCCAGTTAGAATGACTTTTTAGATAGTTTTGTAAATGCTACAGTCGCACCGTTCCTGTGAGGCACTGTATGTGCCTGCAAGGTATTAAACACTTTGCATACACTGATAGTGTCAGGAGTGGAAGTTAGGAAATATCCTTCTTAACAAAGGCCCAGGACTGGTAAGACCAAGCTAATGTGCGTCAGCAGTCTAAATATTTCAGGTCTGAGTTTTTCATTGTTGATTATTTGTGCTGCTTGTTCCTGTTGCCTTGTAGACTGGTGAGAAGGTGGAAGAGACGAGGAGATCCACAGCTCGAGCTAAATAGTCTAAAAGAGAATATAAGGAATAGAAAAGAAATGGAAAACATCCATTGTGAATACTAGAGGCTTTTATAGTAATATCCGTTTTCATACAGTTCTTTATATCTCAACTCTCAAGTGAGAGCATGTTCCAAACTAACCCTCCCTAGAGTTAGGGGAAAAAAAAAAAAAACAAACCCGAAGGAACAGCAAAGTGAATAGCTTGTGTGGACAGCTGTACTGTTTATGTTGACCTTTGGTTTTACTTATTCAGTTACAAATGGGAAGAGAAAAGATCATAAGGGGTAGCAGCTGGCATAAGGCATACTGTTCTCCATTCTCCATTGCTTATTTCACGTCTCCTGGGAAGGATGCAGCAGGCTTGGCTGGACCTGATAAGCAGGAGCACTGTACAGCAGAGGAACCTACGAGAAGTGTCAGCACTGCATTTGTGATTGAATGTCGGTACATGTGCTATCATATTATGAGGTGAATGCTGTTCTGCAGGTTTGTACCTAACAAACAACATGAGAGCAAATGGTTGCTGGGAAATACATCTTAAAAGTCAAAAAATAAATTTGCAAATATTTGTTGCATTTAGAATTTGATAAAAATTATGTGACGAATTTGGTACAAATGGTGGCTCCATAGTGAATACGAGATCTAATTCCTCTGGAAGGGCCCAGTTAAGTCATAAGCTACAAACTCCCAGTGTAAATGGCTTACGAATGGCAGCAGAGGTCTAGGAATGAGTTAATTTGTTTTCATTCTGGGGCCATCTGTTGTTATTTCTAATATATACTTCTTAGCTTTCACCTTTGATCTTTGCAGTTTCCAGGTTTTTAAGCTTTTGTGGTTCATAATTATATGTTTTAGTGATGTCAGTGAAAGGATATTATCACTTTCAGTGACTTAGTGGGAGCTTATTATTAGTTTACTACCCTGAGAATTGCAAATAAATTAAACCAGTAAGTAAATATTATGGAGAGATGGTTGTGTCTCTGCAGTTAGAGGTTGTGACTAACTCTGTGTTTCAAAGTTGATTATAACATGCTCCCTCACAGGAAAGTTCACTAAAACCAAAGCAAGATGCTTAATAAATCACACATGAAATCCCTTCCTGGAGGTTAATTCACTGTGCAAGCTTTGAGGGTACTCAAAACAAGGCTGGACTGGAGTGCAGCGGTAGTATTTTATCTTTTCATATACTCACCCTTTTTTCCTTTTTTTTGAACTGAACCCTCAAAATGGTTTTCTTGAGTAGTGCTAAATTTACGCATGTAAACTAAAGCAGAATGAGTCGCTCTTGCAGTAGTGACTGGGGCACAAAATAATTGGTGGGATAGCAGTTAGCATTCAATCTTTTCTTCTATCTGTCACTTCCCACACTTCATTATAAACTAGTCATATTCCTGAAATGAAAAACATGCTCTCCAGGAAAGGGCAAAGCAAAAGAAAGTGGTATTTATCTGTCTATCACCCTTTCATTGTTCTTTCTTAGTCCCAATCTTTACTAGACCATATTTCAATATTCTTTTATCACTAGTTTATATTCTCATTCACATCACTGTGCAAGCTTAACGCTTCAAATGCTCCTGTTTTGCCAAAGAAACTCCCTTTTAACCAGGCCTAGCCCAAGCCATACCTGCCCAGAAAACCTGCAGCCTGGATGAACCTATGCTGCAAACATCTCCCTTTCTTCTCTAACCTCTTCCTGGGTTAAAATAAGTTTTAATTCACTGCATGATGCTCCAGGACTCCCCCCCCTCCCCGCCCCTTAGATCGCTTCTTCCCAAATCCTCATGCAAGGAGGCAAGGAGTGGGTTTGGAAATCAGAGACATGCTGGGAGAGATTCATAGAGTCGTAGAATCATAGAATGGTTAAAGTTGGAAGGGGACCTTAAAGATCAACTAGTTCCAACCCCCCTGCCATAGGCAGGGACACCTTCCACTAGACCAGGGTGCTCAAAGCCCCATCCAGCCTGGCCTTGAACACCCCTAGGGATGGGGCATCCACAACTTCCCTGAGCAACCTGTTCCAGTGCCTCACCACCCTCACAGTAAAGAATTTCTTCCTAATATCTAATTTAAATCTACACTCTTTCAGTTTAAAACCATTACCCCTTATGCTATTGCTACACTCCCTGATGAAGACTCCCTCCTCATCTTTCCTGTGGGCCTCCTTTCAGTACTAGAAAGCTGCTACAAGATCTCCCTGGAGCCTTCTCTTCTCCAGGCTGAACAACTCCAACTCTCTAAGCCTGTCTTCATAGGAGACGTGCTCTAGCCATCTGAGATTCTTCTGGTCAGCTGTACACCGCTGCAGCCCAGGCTTCTATACCTGCCTTAGCTGTGTAGTCTACCTTTACAGGCACGGGAAGGAGCAGGTACCTAGAAGGTGCTGTTTATTTTATCTTAAAATAGATGAAAAAATAAAACAGATGACTCATGTCTGAAGAGGACGTCTTCCTAAAAGGAGGTTGGGGTGACTGGCTTGGATGCACACAGCTGCTGTAGGTGCGACAGCTCCCATGGTCGCTGGCGTATAGGCACGAAGCTTTGTGGCTTAGATCCTCCATCACTCGGAACAAGGCAGAAGTCATCATTTTGCTGTTATACCTTTGGTGTGCCTCATTTTTGACCACTGTGAGCAGTTCTCTCCATATGTCAAGAAAGGCATAGTGGAACTAGAGGAGATGCAGAGAAGGGTGAGTAGGGTAATTAATAGGGTGGGGCAGCTGCCCCTGATGAGGAGGGTTTAACAGATGTGGGACGCCTCAACTGGAGAGGAGAAGGCTGAGGAGGGATAGGACTGAAGTTTCCAAAGTCACCAACATGCTAAACAGGGTAAAGGCAGAACTGCTGCTACTCACCAAAACTTGAGCTGTTTCAGTTATCAGAGGGAGGAATGCACCCTCCAACACAGAACAGATGTGGGTGCTGGAAGCACATGAAGAAGATACGGTAAAAAGCAGCCTGGCTTGTGGGCTGTCCTTAGTAGTGTCTCTCTTCTTGTGTAAGTCAGAGGCATGGTACTGGGCTAGATGGATCCCTGGTGAGACCCAGTGGGCCACGTCTTAATATTTCCCTCCACTGACTGTGTAAGAAATGAGGAGTAGCTGTGCTCCTAATTTATATTTCTTGACAATTAATATTGTCTGGCATCAGTCCCACGCTGGGTGCTCTGGAAGCAGCTACCTCTGATGTTGGTCTGACTTTTTGGAACCGCAACGGTCTACCAAGAGCTCTGTCTTTACCAATGAGGTTTTGTTCATCAGCCCAAATGACCTGAGAGAGAGCAAGTTCTCTTTCCTCCTAATGAAATCAATGAGAATTACGGGCGCTGAGTGTATTCCAGCAGGTGTTCAACATCCCACAAGGTCAGGCACTTGGTTAATAGACTGAAGCTCTGTAAAATGGTGTATACTATTAGCAGCCAGGGGAAAAATCAAAAGGTAGAAAAGGACATTGGGCAGAGCTGTCAATTACATATTGGAACAAGAAAAGAGAGAAACTGTCTGTAGTGCTTAGAGCAGAAGGGTTTAGACAAAACAGAAAAAAAGCGCTGTTTATTGCTATCAAATTTATTCTGCCTTTCAGAATACTAAGTATTTCTAGTAATGAAAAAAAAACCTGTAGCTTCAAATGTATTAAAGAATCACCAGTGCACAGTCACATTGTTCAGTGATACTGAATCCTAACTTGCCTCTGAGTTTGAACATATTGAGGCTCAGGTTAGCCTTACATATTTAGGTAAAGTTGACTTGATTTTGAATGTTTACCTGCACAAAATAAGCAAGTCCCAAAAGTCTGGTCAACTCAGGTCAAAACAACAGTCCATAAAGCTTTTGAAATGACTAAAGCAACTTCATGGAGCTGGTAACCTCCATTTGACCATTCACCACACCAATCGTGTTTACTAAACTTAATTTATAGCATCTATACAAGCCTGTGTCTCACAGTAGTGTAATTAAATTCATAGAAGCTTGTCATACTTTTAACTTTGCAGCTGAGTGTAGCATTCAATAAATAATACCAATCTCATACCACAAATTGACTCTAATGTAAACAGATACAAAAATCAAGCCTGTTCAGAAGAGAATATTAGCCACATAATGGAAACAATAACTGAGTTAGAATTGCTTAGCTAATCAGCACATGTTTTATTATCCCATTGCTTTTTCCTCCAAGTTCGAAGAGACCAAATCAGAGGTTAAGTTACCAAATTCAGTTTAATTTTTCTTCAACAAAAGCTTCACCTCTGCAGGACTGCGAAGACCCATCCCATGCCTGGTGGTCTGGGGGAGGCTGCGCATCCTCTGGTCACTGCAGTTGGTAGCGCGCTGGGGTGGTCAGCATCTGACAGCAGTGGTGGAATGGTGCTGGCAATAGTGTTCTCTGAGAATCAATTACACGAGAAATTCTGGCAGTTAGTAACACAAACCCTGTGATATTGCTGTAATTGGTTTGGCAAGATATTAACATTGGTAAATTCGTAGTTCCTTCATTATAAGTGGCTGTGAAATGCTTCTACCTCTTCATCAGAACAGTAGTGGTGGGTTCTGGGTCTCTTCTCCTGCACGGGCTGGGGGAACATTTTCCACCCATCTCAAACCCCTGGGCCAAGAAGGATCTCCCTCAGATCTCCTTCATTTTAACTCTTCACAGTACTCCTTGCATTGTACTGGGGTAATGTAGCTTTATAGTTTCTCTAGATCAGGCAGGTATTCCTTTCTCATATTTGATTACTGAGCCTGTGAACACTTCAGGGCATGCAATATCCATTGCCCTAGCACAATGGTTTTCTCACTTGTGCTGAAACTGCTGGGTGCTTTGGCAATAGGAAAAAGATGATATTTTTCCAGTTTTCTAATCATCTGATATTGCATTCTGGTATCAAAACTCCCCTGAAGTAATTGTTCATCCTTCTGATCCCTAATTTCATTTATCAACTCAGTATGAAACCTATTGCCACCTGGAGCTTTGTCTTCCTTTACCCAAATATTTCCTCACAACTATTTTCATAATCTGCAAAAACACCTACAAAATATATCCTCACAGGAGGCACTGCTAGTATTCTTCTTAACAAATACAGAGAAAAAAAAGTCATTGAGTTTTTATGTTACGTTCAAAATGACTGTTAATATGAAGGAATATTTTTTTCAGCATACTAAATCCCATGCAGCACTATAAGTTGTGAGATAAAAATTGTAAATTATTAAGTTCATGCTGTTTTGAACTACAGAATCACTGTGGTAATATTTTTCTTGGAAAATCAATTATAGATGAAATTGTGTAGCAATTTAGTAACCTAAACCCAGGTAATAATATAATTAAAGAGAAAATATTTACTTGCTGCATGGAGTATTTTGTATGCATCTTAATTATGTACCTTTGCTTGCCAGCTTGTATTATGTTTACAACCTTTGGGTAGGTTTAGCATCAGGCGGATAGGAAAATAATAAAAGCTGTTATCATAGTTAGACTTTAGCTGTAATTTGAAAAACGATTGGTATCTAGATCTTTGCTGCCTGTGGCACTGTGAATTAGGAAAATGGATAGAAAAAATATTCCTCAGCATGTAAATCTTACATGATAGTGTGAAGAATCAGACCCTAAGTATTCAACTGGCCATGTTTTAATTATTTTAGGCCAGATTGGTCTAAGTCGTGTAAATAGTTGACTAGCAGAGTCAAATTCTTCACAGTATTTCTCTCCTGTAAGTCAGCTCTGAATTTGATCCTTTGTTTTATTGTTCATTTTAATGAAAAGGACTTTGGGAAATATTCTTCCCAGATATCCTACAACTGTAGACATATACAGTGAGAGATTCCATTTTCCTTCTTTTCTCAGAAGTAATTTCTTTGGTTTATATATCAGAAAGGTCCTCTTTATAAATCTTTTCACTTGGGCTATCTCTTTTATTAGGAGCTGAAGATGATGAAATCACCACAGTCATTCTCAGCATCACTGAAGTAAATGAGACACGACTTAGCCAACTAGCCAAGTGAGGATCTCAGACTGATACATCAATATTCGTCAAAGTATTTACAGACTTTTGGAGTCTTTAATTAACTGTTGCATGTTGAGGATTCAGTTCAGTGAAGACAAACAGGCTGTATTCCCTTCAAATGCTGGATAAGGTTTACTGCAGTCCTGACTTGAGGATTTGTTCTGTGTTGCAAAACAAATCAAACACACTGTGATTATAGCTCCCCATTAATCACTTTCTGCATTGTTTCCTTACCAGTCCTAACAATTTTTTTTCTCTACGACTTTTAAATTAAGCCTAAAATCCCTCAAGAGGACATGTCTCCACTACTCGGAGGCCTTGGGCACTTTCTTTAAGAGGACTGCTTCACTAATTTTGCCTGATTTTAGGTGGGGATGTCCACCGCTGAGTAGATGTCTAGTTTCCTGTTGTGATCACTGCTGATCTAACCAAGACCGTGAATTGAGTTTATCCACCTGACCAAGCACTGGCCAAACAAGGTGCTTTCTGGACTCCACTGTTAAGCTCAGATGTATACATCCATACTGTATAGACATAAATATGAGATGAGGAGGAACTTCTTTACTTTGAGGGTGGCTGAACACTGGAACAGGCCGCCCAGAGAATGTCTCTGACTCTGGAGACATTCCAAACCCACCTGGATGCCATCCTGTGCAACCTGCTGTAGGTGAACCTGCTTTGGCAGGGGGGTTGGACTAGGTGATCTCCAGAGGTCCCTTCTAACCCTGGTGATTCTGTGATGAGATGAACACCACTTTTGGTGCCTAAAATGTAGGTGAAACTCAGGTACTCAAGTTAGGTAGACTTGATCCTTAAATTTCACCATTACAAGAGGTAACCTATTGTTCAGGGATATATGATGAATGCCTCACGTGGCAAAGATGTGTCACAGATATTGGTGGAGTTTGCTGCTGTTGTCACATGCCCTTTTATTCATTTTGAACCCGCTGCCTTTTTAAATTCTGTAAAGTTGATGTGTTATGGTTTCTTTCCTACCCTAGGATGGACAAGCCCTGCTGCTATCTTTACATTTATGTTTTCTTCACTGTATTTCTCTGCTTTTACATCCTTACATATATCTCCAAGACAAGAAATACCAAGGTTTGCTTTATGGCCCCATCCTTTGGGAAAAGAGAGGGAAGGGAGAACAGGTTTTTGTGACATTCCAGCAGCAACACAATCTCCCCTAGAACCTGTTTTTTTATAACTGAATGCAACTCAAGGTCGCTGTGCTGTTAAGAGGCCAATGTCCGTTATGCACTATTCTATATTTATACTCAGCTGAAGTCAGTGTCAAATGCTGTAGTTGGGCAACTGCCAGGGCTGGCAAGTCCTTGTTTTCAGTGGAGAGTCCCATGTATGGTCGTCATTTATCAGAATGACAGAAGTCATCTTCTGCAAGTAATGTTGGATTTTGTAGATCCTCAAAAGGACAGCTCCTCCTGTAGTAATGCGTAACCCAATTCAGTTTCATCCAGAAGATCCCACTGACTGTTCTCTGGCAGTCATCATGTTGTGTAACAAAACTGCTGTTACACCTAACAACAAAAAAAATCAAGGGGGAAGATGAATGCTTTGTTTTAAAATAAGTAAGAGTTTGAAGACTCTCCCCGCCCCCCCTGCCCCCAGCCCTGCCCCAAGTCCTGGTGGGAAATATCTTCCTGTCTTTTGACAAAATCTTGGCCTGTGTCACACCCACAGAGAAAAAGCTGTGATGGAGGTAGATAGACCAGAAAAGTGGAAGGTCATCAGGTCTAGATCCCATTGTCATCTCGGCAGGGGGTTGTTTTACCAGCTGATTTGAGGTCTTTGGGTGTGCCTTGCCATCAGGGAGCTCTGTTTGTGGAACTGAGGCTGGTAGTGTGGTCCTGTCCAAAAGCTGCACTGAAATCACCCCTTCCTTTTGCCTACTGCCTTTTTTCAGGCTGTGCTTTTTTCACTGATAATGTTTCTTTTATTTACATGTACCTGTAGCACTCTGGTCTGAGGTGTTTCACTAAAATTCTACCTGAGAAATTTCTTCCAGTTTGTTTTCACTCTTGCCACCAGTCTCTTCCTAATAGCTGTTAGCTTGAGCTGTGGTCTGATATATTTTTCTTTAGGTTTTAATATTTCAAAGGACTACATAGAGCCCCCAATCTTCTGGATGCTTTTTCTGTTGTAGATATTGCAAGATAACTCCTTCTTTCCCTGCTAGTCTCAGTCTCGATTTGATTTGGTGTTTTTTCTCTTCACTAAGCATAGTGTATCAACCTTAACACCCACCTGCAGCAGTACTATTTAACTCTATTTTTAAGTGGGCATTATTGAATTTTCTTCCTTTTTCTACAGTGCAGACTTGTGTACTTTCTTCTATGCATCTTCCTCCTTTTTTAAAGTCATATACTTGCTAGACAGTTTTTCTTTTCCCTCTTGGACCTTTTGAGTCACATTAAGGAGTTCTTTAAGATCCATAATGGTTCTTGAATTGAGTCAGAAGGAAAGGAGACTGGAAGGAAAATAACTCACTACTGCAACATTTTGGGTAGTCAACTTCTTTCTTGATGACCACCTACAATACAGCATCTCTGTACTGACTCTTGTAACACTTTCTAGTACATGTAAGAATAGATCAGGATTTGTTAACCAATTGCAAATGCTTAATGAAAAAATGAATGACCCCACTACTACATAAAAAAGGAGAGGTACTCAATTTTGCAAATGGAAGTTAATCCTCTTTAAATGTCTACTTTGATTCCTCAGTCTATTAGAAAAAGCAGCCAGAGCCTGACTTTTGGTTAAGATAACGAAGTACACACAAATATTCTTTGTCTCTTTGTATCCACAGTCAAATATTCATATTTACAGACAACAGAAAAGCTCCACACAACAACCTGCAACAACAAGAACTTGCTTTTTGTGCAGTAGAAAAGTAATTTATTTTTCTGACCCAGAGAAAAGAAGAAAGAATTATGCAACCAAGACAGATGCCAGGACATCATTCAAAATTCCAGGACATCATTTTAGACCCTGATGAATCATTGAAGTTCTTCAGATGCCACTGAATAAGAAGACTATGATGATAACCTCTTTCTCTGACCTGAACTAGAATGCCAACAACTGTAAATTCACCCATCTGCCCCCATTTTCTGTCTGCATGAGTGAATAGGCATTGAATATGTTTCAAGTGGTTCTCCAGTTTCAGGCGGTTGGGCAGCCCACTGCGAAATCACAAAATTAGGTAAACATGATAGATTGATGCTAAGGACATTTAGGGTGAATGAGATCTTCTAGTTTATCCATGAGGCAGCCAGGTAAATTAATAAGGGAAATTGACAATCATTTATACATGCCAGCATCAGCAGGCATCTCAGCAAAACTGCCGGTGAAAGGTCACAGCTCATCTGCCACTGAGGCGACCAGCAGCCAGGCTAAAAATTATTCATTTTCAGACATTGTTTAGGTACTTTGTTCACCATGGAGGCAGAAGACCTTCTTTTTCTTCTTCTTTTTCTTTTTTTTAGCAGGCAGAAGTAATAAATCAGCTAGTTGAAGAAGACCCAGCTAGCCCAACACAGATCGATTTCATGGGGAAGTCGATGGACTGCTAATAGAATTACAACTACCTGTCAAAATAGGGAAAACATATCTGTGACAGTGACAAAGGGCAAATCAATTGAAGAAGTGTTGTGGGCATTTTTTCCCTTTTTTTTTTTTGGAGACATAGATGCAAAGTACATGTGTGTCTTTCAAAACCTGCAACTGTGAAAAACAGCAATATGTTTATCCCTTTACAGGAGCCACCAGTCCTGAAATACTGAATTCTGTGGTCACTTTATTTCTACAGCAAACGCTAGCCTACCCCCCAGAGACAAAGCTAAAGAGCCGCATCCAGAGCTAGTTGAACAGTTTCTCATGTATTATGAAAGCTATTTAAATAGGTTTTATTAACAGCTGTAATAATTTGCTCCAGGTGAAAAACCTTGGCCAATTTTGTTTACCACAAACTATTTTTTTTTCAATTACACACATGAGCTTGCCAGTTTCAGGTGGTTTTTAGTGTTTGTACAGCTCAAGCAGATAATCAGTTACAACAATGTTGTTGGCTCAGAAATTATGTTATAATTTGCGATAATTAGATAAAAATTGAGTTATTGAACAGTGGAAAGCTGCCATTGTGCTGCAACGCTACTCTGCTGCCTATGTATCATGTATATAGCCTGTACCCTTAGTACATTGCATATTTACATTAGACATCAGAAAGGTTCTCTGTAGTTAAAAATATAACTAAATATGCACATACCTATTGATGCAACAGTTTGTGATGGCCCTGCAGATGTCATGACTGAGTACTGAAGTAGTAAGATATTTACCAAGCCATGCCAGCACAGGCTTCTGCTCTGCTGGTACAGCTCCAAAATAATGAAGAAATACTACAGGAAAATAAGTAGGGTGACACTCCTTATTCTTCTCTCACTGCAGCCGTTCCTGGATCTAAAGCTGCCTTCAACTTTCTATAGAGGAGACCACATATCTCTATGAATTTTGTATACATGTGTGAATGAGAACTTGGAACAAAACTGTAATCAAAATTAAATATCTGGGAATCTTCCTCTTATCCTGTTACTTGGGTATATAAACCAAAGACGTATAAGTCCTTTTGTTTCATTTCTTAGCATATACCAGTTTGGACAATGACTGAGTGCCAGAAAACTCTTCTGCCAGAATTTAAAAAGCAAACAGTTTTATTCTCCAAAATTTACTCTCGTACTTTCTTTCAAATAGGTCTATACACTCACACACACATACATGTATACACGTGTATGCCACACATTTAAAAAAGTAATGAAAGCAGAATTTAGAGCTATACTGCCTTGTTAAATAACCTGCAGAACAGCTGAGATGATATATTTTGCAGTGCTACATGTGTACAGGCCGGAATGACGACGATTGGAAGTATCATGTACAACTAAACTGGGGAAACTTTGTTGAAGCCAATTGAATTTGCATTTAAATAGATGATAAAACTTCCATTGACTCCCAATAAGAATGGGATTTCATGCAGTGCAATTAAACCAGACTGTAAGAAGAGTCAGGGTCAAAATTCTCAGACCTGAATTTCTTGCTTTTCTTGCATTTCTTTGCTTGCTTTGCCAATATAAAATCAGTGCCCAGATGTGCTCTTTATCATTTGCTGCAACTTCTGTTGACTTTGTTGGGTCCTTCAGGCTTACATGAGCATGACAACAACGTCTCTGGAGGCAGAACTGTGTTTTAAATTCTTTGGAGCAAGGAATAAACTGTAACATTAATCTTTTTTGTAGAGCATTCTATGCATTTTTAACACTGCGATTTTTAATAGATAGTAATAATAGCAATTTTGAAGTACCCTGCAGATTCTAGTAAAGGACATTCCTTCAGAAACACTATCCCCTGCTGCTAGTTTGCAAATCTTCTAATTCATTGCCACATGGAGTGTCCTATGTGTGCAACATTTTTTTACTTCAAAACAGATAAAGCTGTATATTTTACCAACAAAGGTTCCCTGACAGCATGTTACCATTTCTTCTGTGTGGGAGTTAGCTACTTTAAATCGTTTCCAAATAACGGTGGTGGATAGTTTAAAGGTCATGAATAAGTCATTTATTTAAATTAAGCATTTAGATTAGCCATTTGTATTTCAAAGCTTATAGATCTGTACTAAACCAGTATATTTTTCCTGAATAGTGTTTTCATGATGTAGGTTATTCAGTGAATCACAGTATTCCTCAGAAAGTCACATCATCCTCAAGTTACATATATCTGTCAGAAGTGTCTTCTCATCCCTGACACAACGTGGATGTGGATCTTTATGCTGTATAGACCTCGGGAGCCCAGCGGGGAGTGGCTGGGCTGGCGGTTCACAACTCCCACGGCAGGGAAGACAACGGGGAAGCTATTGCTGAAGCTCTCAGAACAAAAGGTATGAAGTTAGATCCAAGCACTGAGTGATGACAAAGTGTCTCTCCGCCACAGACCACGGCTCTTTCTGGAGGCTTACTCACTTCAAAAGTAGTGGGAAAACTCCAGGAAAGAGGGCGAATGTTCCTGTTAGTTTCAAACAGATATATAAAAAGCTGGGTAGCCAAAAAGGTTTTAACAACAGCTTTGTAATGAAACTAAGAGAAGAGCAAGTGGCTGGGGCTTGGTCATCATGGCTTTGGAGCTTATTTGGTTTATGCAGCACAATTTGAATTGCATATGTCACTTTAACTTTGATCCGTGTTTTATAAAGTAAGGCTTAAAACTTAAAGCCTTAGGTGGGAGAGTTGCCATGAACTTTTAACGTCTCACAAATAAAAAAGCTTGAGGGAGGTTTTGCCTCTCCAGAAGTGCCAGAAAACCCAGTTGTATGTGTCTGAGGAAAATGCATGGGGGAATGAGTTATGGAAACAGTGAATCTTAAAATACTAGCACAACAAAAACCCTGCCATCACAGGGCTGTGCTTTAAAAACTTGGCATCATTGTGCCTGGTTGTACCTGGGAAATAAAGCTGCCGGGGATAGAATGTGTAAGCACTGCTTTCTGCTTAGCATTGAATCACTCTTGTGGTTATGTTTGGCCCCCTTTTGTAAACTATGTGTTTTAATATGCGTTATGGACACTCCACTAACAAAGGTATTCACTTTTCTTAAATAGAATTTCAGTGAAATATGTCTTGAGAGGATAAATGACCCTTTTAAGGTAGGAGCAACTATTAGTTACTATAGAAGCCTAGAAAATATTTGTTCAGTGCTCTCTTAAGCATGCAGCCTGAATGCCTCGCAAACACAGTGTCACCATTATAAATTAGGCAGAGACAAAGTGCCTGACTGTCTTCTATCATTTCAGTTTGATATACGAAGTCCTGCAAACTCCAGGGCTCTTCAGTAGCACCATATCAGTGTAACACAGTGGAAAATCAGATTGGGGGGATATTCCTGGTTGGTTTATTAGCACTTTTGAAAAGAGGTCATGCTTCTACCCCTTTTGAGGATTGTGCTTACTAGATACTGTTTTAAAAGGGCTAATATTTTAACGTCGTGCTTTAGCATGGATAGCATATACTGAAAATATTCCGAAATACCAAGGGTAAAAAACCCTGAATTAGCTTTTAAAAGACATCTTAGGAGCCCAATTCTTGCACTGTTCAAGCCACGGAATGATTAAAGGAGTGTCTGACTCTCTGAGGTACTCAACACTTGCAGTGCAGTGCTACCAGAACTGCAGATTTCCACTGCATTTTAAGGGAGCTGAAGACTGTGTCTCCTCAGCGTTGGCATTTGACAGGTGATCCAAAATGACCCGAAGCGTTAAATAATGTGAAGTATATCTGAAAGGTTTTAGGCATCTTAATCTGCACATTCAGCTTTTGGTCATTTCATTGGAATTTTCAGATGAAAAGAAAATTAAAGAAGGTGAGAGCAAATGAGCAGAACATTGATTTGTTACTATATTGTTCAGTTTTAGTGTCACTTACGATGAAAAAAAACCCCTAATTCCACTGAAGTAAAAGTTAAAACAAGCAAAAAAGTATCAAAATTTGAGGGAAAATAAAGTGCTCCCTCCAAAAAAAGCCCAAGCGCAAAACAAGGCAAAGTCATTCAAATGAATATCGTTTGAGGCCTACCCACAACATGGAGGGTTTATTGTCTACAAAGCATTCACACTAATTCATTAATTCCTTCATAGAGTTATAAACTGCATTAACTCCTCTGTGCAGAAATCAGCACTGTTACGGAGCTCTTGAGCAGATGTGATACAAGAGAGCCTTTTGATTTTTTTTTTTTTTAAACTCAAAGAGTAACGACACTGCAATATCATGTGGTGAAGGAGCAATAATTTGATAAACATTGTCTTTCCATTAGATTAGAGCAATTAATCTGATTCTAATTTAGCTGAAACATTACCATACTGGAATCCCTAGAGCCCTATGAATAATCTCTAAACACATTGACACACTCAGCAGACAAACATTATCTCCACTCATACTGTTATTCCATATGGTCTCCTCCCATTCTGATGGAGGGCACCCTGCTGTTTCAATCAAATAAATGTCAATTATCTGAGATAGATTTTTTAGTTCACGAGCGCAGGCTTACGATTCGGCAACAGCGGCTGTGGAACAATTGTCTGCAGTTCTCCGCTGATTGCTGCTGCCTCCTTTTTCAGCTGCAGACCTTGCCAGATTGTTGTCAAACTTCCTTGCATCATATACAGTTTCAAAGGCTCTCTCTTGAAAATTGTAGGCACAGAAAATCATTTGTACCTGGGGAGAAGGCAGCAAAGCATAGAAGAAATGCCGGAAGGGTTTGCCATGTAGACTTCTTTACCCTATTAGTTGGGATGGTCTTTATTGCCTTTTCTATTTGCTGATCTAGCAGGGTGCCAAAACTCTATGTCACTAAAGGCTGGTTAGACGATCTGATAGGATGTTACTCTTCTAGGGCAATGACTCCCAAGCCTTATGCTTCAATGGGTGATGGGCACGCTCACCACTTCTCACAGGCAGCCTTGCACTTTGAATTGAAAACACCATAAAAGAAGACAGGCTGAAAACTGCAAGCCCTTGCAAGCCACCATTTCGACCACTGCTACCAGGTTCAAAGCTTATCCAAAATATCCCTTTGGCATGGTAATCAGACTGCTTAGTATATTTGCCTAATGTAAGCCTTGTGGTTATTATGGTATCTAACACTGAGGGAGCCATGTGCGATTCAGGTTGCATACTGCCTGATGCCATCAGTAGAGAGAAACAGCCAGAGAACCCAAGCTAGGTCCCTGTGGTCTGAACACAGCACTTTGCAGGCTGAACTCATTATATTACATCATATGTGATCCCTGTTATTTAGGGTAACAGTTTCCTTCTCTTGATGTGCCATGTCATGCAAATACACCTGATGGAAGGAAGGATGGAGGTGGAAGATTTTGTTGAACTGTGCTTTCTTCAGCTTTCAATTCTTTGGATGCTCAAAGTAATGTAATGTGGTAGAAGATACTCTCTCTTCAAAATGCCTTAAACTGTGTCAGATAATCCTATCGCACCTGCTCCAAGGTATGTGGCATTAGTTGATTGATCATAGTTGTTTATATAGAAATGCCACTTTAGAGAGGTTGTCTGTATATCTGTGTTGGAAAGATCACTTGGCAATCTGACACGGAGAAAGTTTAAAAAATTGAAAGTTCTTCAATATTTTAATGATACTTGGCATTCAGCTTGACCTAAATGTCATGGCCATCCTGAGAAGAAAATTTTGCGGCATTGGGCCTGTGATCTGTTTGAGAAACTGCTCATTCGATCATCTGTGTGAGGGACAGTGCGGCAGTCCTCTGGCTGAGAAAACCTTTGGCTTGAATACGTCCTTTTAGGTCCAGTAGACTGGGATAGTAAGTACAGGGTGAATGGTTTCTCAGCTTTAAATCATACCTGTGAAACTGGCCTATTTTGACTCATTAAGGTACAGTATACCTGCTCTTCACTGCTCTATTCCCTCTTGCCTTCCTCACCAGTTTCTCTTTAGCATCCATCACATAGACCTGAAATACTGTAATATCTTACTGCTTAGAAAAAGTCTAATTTTCCAAGATGCTGGGTATCTTCCCCTCTTCCTAACATCAAATGGACTCCCAGATACTTCCATACCTCAGGAGCAAATTCTTTCATCCCCTTTCCACCAGATATTCCTTATTGCTGGCACAGGCAGCTGGAAACACAAGGAATCTGTCAAAAATGGGGGGTGATATACATGCAGCAGTTATCCATATATTTCAACAGAAGATAGGGCTTTCAAGCAGAGCCCTAAGGTTATTGGTTCATAATCTGGAATTTTAGGCTCTCTGTAATTGTATGTTATAGAAATAAGAAGTGTCTCTTACTTTGGATTTGGACATTTTGTCACCATTAAAGTGCCAATAAAGGCTTTGCCTGAGGACATTGTGGAACAACATACTTCTGTTAATGTTGCTCAATAAAACTATTAATACGATCAATTGGATTTGAAATGTCTCTTGTCTTGTAAAGTATCAGATCATTAACTTTAACAATGTCTGAGAGTTCTGACTATCATATTGAACTAAATTAATGTCCAAGGAATAGCTAAGAGCTCATTTTGCATAGTGGAAAGTATTAATGTGCCATAGTGGAAAGTCTTAATGTGCTACTGGATGTAAATAAACTGAGCAACCTTCAAATGCTTCAGGAGGAAGGATGTAGGCTTGCACTAGTACATGCCATAAGAAAGAGGCAATGGGAGGCATGAGGCAGAGAAGGAAACAATAATGATTCCTGAACTGAAGGTATGAGATGAAGAAAAATGGTACTGAACAACTGAAATTTGCTTGTAATCACAGCGGTATGTTGGTTCTCAGGGTCTCGGAGTATGGCATGTTATATGCTATTGAGAGACAAGAAGTAGGGTCAGGAAGTGCACAAAGAGGAAACTCTACAGGTACTTCTGCAGTAGCATTTTAGTTCAAATCAGGAGAGTGCTTCTGAAGCACAAATCTTAATCTTTCCAGTTTACAATACTTTGGTTCACATTGTAGAGCAGTCTTGGGGTGCATAAAAGTAAAGTGAAAAGTGTGGTCCCAGCTTGTGCCTAATTCACTCTGTTCACGGCTGGTCAACTCCATAGGAACAGACTGGAGCTAGTCAGAAATAAATAGTCAGACCATTTCGCTCAACAAATCCACCTCTATTGGGCCACAATACTTGCCCTTGTGGACGTAGCAGCTGAAATATACTGGGGACTCCTTCCTCTGCCCCACATGTATGCTGTCACCCATGCATCCAACATGCATAAATATTCAGCAAGCCAATAACAGTTGTCCTAATTATGTAATGATTTTAAGCCTGATTTTAAAAGCATCTGTGGATGCTCTTGTACTGACTGTTCCAACGTCTAAATTTAATAATAACATGGGGCAAATCCTAGCACACTCATACTGAGTACAGAAGGGAGAACTGAGGGGATAGCGGGAACTGAAATTGTTATTTTCAAGCTCCTATGGATGTGCAGTGCTTTGGGGATTTTTACCCTTTCTCTGGTCCTCTGCCTAAAATAAACTAACACACTAATAATCCTGGGAACTGACTACCTGAGCAGCAGCTCTGCTGAAAAGGACCAGGTGGATGCCAAACTGAATACGAGCTGACAGTGCACCCTCACTAAAAGGGAGGCACGTGCGTGTGGTGTACATTAGGAGAAGCATGGCCAGTGGACTGGGGAAAGTTGCTGTTCCCCAGTCCATGCCAGTGACCTTGTACCTAGAACAACTTGAAGGCCAGTCACAAAGATGACGCAACTGCAGCGCTTCACAGTGGTGGCAGATCACACAACAAGGGGCAACAGCCAGAGACAGCATTCGGGTTGGTCATTAGGAAAAAAATTTGCTGTAAGTGCAGCAATGAAGCAGGTTACTTAGAAAGTTTGTGTTATCTCTAATGTTGGGTATTTTAAAGACATGGCTGAGCAAAGCTGATCTAGTGCTGGTGGTGGCCCTGCTTCAAGTGGGATGTCGGACAAGGTGACCTCTAGAGGTCCCTTCCAGCCAACACTGTTATGACTGCAGAATTCTGTGAACCAGACTTAAGTGCATTTTAGGGGAATGACATGATGAGTAGATTTATAACCCTGGCCTAGCTTTGCAGAAGGTCATAGGTAGCTTAAGCTATATCACTTCCTGGGACACCAAGAGTCTGCAGCAGTTACCCGAGGAGATTCTGCCTCTTTTCATCTAAGATTTCTTAGCGAGTAGAGGGGTAAAACCAAGGCAGAGAAAATAGAAGAGTGAGCCCTGGAGAGCCTTGAGCAGCCTTGGGGAGCCTTGGGCAGCCTGACTTACCATTGCTGAGAAGAAAAGGAGGAATGGTAGTTGCTTCTTGAGTGAGACCCCTCATTCTCCCACCCAGAAGTAGCTGCTGCCCTGCACATTTCCAGCTGTGGTGACAGCAATGGCTGATTTCCACCCTGGCAGATTGCTGCCTGAGGCAGCTGCCTACATCACCTCACCTAGATGACTACTAGCTCTGATCAGGACTTGCTCCAGGGAGCAGAGCAGCTGTACTCAAAACATTGAGCAGACGTCTTCACCTCCACCTCAGTACTGAAGGCTTGCCCGTTCCTCCCCGTGGGGTGACTCAGTGGTACAGGTTAGGAGCAGAGACAGGTGTCAGCATGGCCTTTGTCAGAAATCTACATTTTCACAGCTTTACTGAGATACTGGGAGATAAAGCCACAAGCTGGCCTCAGAAATGTCACACATATGGAACAGCAACTAGATGTTGCCCACAGAGGCATAGCTGAGCAGGTGTCTGCTTAAGAAGCAGCTGCCTGGGTGACGGTCTTTCTTCACTGCCTATGTCAGTTTTCTCATCCAAAGTCAATGGGATCAGTGGCATGGAATTTACTGAGTACATTGTTTCAGCTCTCATTTTAAAATTTAGACTTTTATAATTAAAACCTTTTTCTTCAAAATACTTTTTTTCCCCAAAGCTTGACTTTTATTGATGATATTTTTGATTAACATCACAACTTAGATTATTTTTCTTAGAAATTGCTGACTTTATTTTGTTATCGACTTCCGTTCTGATAGTTTTAGTGATGCAAAAGAAACTTTCTGTGTTGTGGGACTGAAGAAGCAGGCTCCATTCACAACAAAACAGTCTGTTAGCAAATCGTAACTATGACCTATGGCTGTAAGAGTCTAAATGGAATTTTTCCCCTGCTCTATTTTCAAGATGTGACAAAATTACTAGGTAGCCTAGGTATCCAAAGTCAGAAATGCACTAGGAGCTGAATACTGTCAACAATACCAGAGAAGCCTGATTTTAGCTCCATCACAACAGCAGAGTTCTGCTTTCATGGTGCATTAATTCAACACCTGCAGGCGCTCTCTTCCTTGCTGAAATTACAGGCTGTCTAGCGAGTAGTTAAGGCTCTGGACTGGAGTGTGGAGTAAAGTTGTAAGGTCTTTATTGATCCACACAGGGCCAGATCCTAATAGCGTGATGTAAGTTAGAGATGCTGCCTCATGTAGCCGAAAATGGAGACAAAGGATGAGACATAGCCAAGGTGTTTTACTGACATGTCCAGTTTTTAGAGTTCTTCACCTTTAGCCAGTCATCTTTAAACCAGTCATTTCTTTAAATTCAAAAGGAAAAAAAAAATCATGGTGCTGGAAAATGATCTGTATTCAAATCTGTTTATTTATTTATCAGTTGAAAGCATAATTTAAAAGCCACCTCAGCCTCTCAAAAAAGATTTTCCTGGGGTGCATCAAGAGGTG
>VYXH01005014.1:376-16389 GCA_013397275.1 Burhinus bistriatus | reverse complement strand
AAGTAAAATTACTGAACAGAAAATTCGTTCTGTTTTACCTCGAACCAGGACAAGTACGCTGCCCATAGAATAGCTTTTTCTTTGAGGACCGAGTGTTCTTTTCTAAAACCTCATTCTGACAATTTACATTTCAGATTATGCCTTGGAAGATTTGTGAGACAATGATGGCCTTGATGCAAAGCCTATCAAATTCTGAAATTTTGGTTGCTGGTTTAGAAGTTTTTTTATGTTACAGTCAAACACAAGAGAAGTAGTAGGTTCAGCTTACAACTGTGTGGTAGAGAACAGGAGAAATCTTCAGCTGTGTACTTGTTTCCTTTCACTTCCTGCGTAGTGGTGTGTGTAAAGCTGTGCAACTCTTTTCATTTTGGGTTTGGTAAAGCATTTAACTTTAGAACAGCCATTATGATCAAGGCTAAAGGTACTTCCAGACCAGTGTCGAGTCTTCCACAGTGACCTTAGGCAGATGACAGTAGAAGAGTAGGAACAGAGCAAGTGAACTTTCACATCTTCCAGTTGTTCACACCTGGCGGCACTTCCTGAGCCAGGGATGATTTCTGTTTTAGTTATCCTGAGTGGGTATCTCTCTCATGAACTTGTTCCTGTCAACCTATGCAAATTTCTTGCATCCAAGAACCTTTGACAAAGAATTTATGCTGTTTTTTATAAGAATCACTTGCTGTGGTTTTGAATCTGGTTCTACTCTTCAACTACTGTCTGTTTTCACCAAGCTGTTCATGAGTTTTTAAGTCCCTTATTGCCCTCTTTTTGTTTTTTTTTCCCCACAATGGAACAGCTCCTCTGTGAAACAATAGATGAATGCCTGTGATCATTCTGTTGCTATTCTCTGCACCCTTTTCAATTCTACTATATCTCTCCTAAGATTATTAAAAGCTCTCTGTCAGAGCTGAGCACAGTCACCAAGCTATGAGCAAACCAGGCATTTATACACACAATGATGGCACAATGTTTTCTCTTTCATTCTCAATTGGTTTCCTAGTCATTCCCAATTCTAAATTTCATTTTTGGCTGCTGTGCATGCATATATGTATTTATTTTTACAAAATTATCTTGTATTCATTAAACTCATCTGAATGGTTGTAGCCAGTTTTGAACCTATTACTTTCTTTGTGAAGTTTGTGGGTTTTTTGACCTGTGTGCCTTGCATGTCTCTACATGTAATTTTTTCTGTCATTTTACTGTGTTAAGCTTGTCCTGCAATTCTTCACAGTAAGCCATTTTCTTAAACAATTTATTCAGGATGGTATCATTAAAAACGATTCTTTTCCAGGTTACTTATAGACTTGTTGAACAGAACAGATGCCAACAAAAATACCCATAAAACTCCACTTTTGACATCCCTCCACTGGGAGAACTGTTCATTTATTGTTCGCTTCCTGCAGTTTAACCACTGACTTATCCATGCAAGACCTTCTGTCATAATAAGTCTGGTTTTGTCTTAAAGGTGTTAGCTGAGGGACTTTTGGGAGTCCAGGCATCTTGTGGCAGCATCCCAGGAGCTGTTTAGAGAACTCCAGCAGGGACTGTAAGGGCAGAACTTCCTTTGCAAAAGCCACATGAATTTATGTTCAAATACTAATTTATATTCTAATACTGTGTGAGTGTGTAGGGATGGGGTTAGGACAGCCAGAGCCCACCTGGAGTTGATCTTGGCAAGGAGTGTGAAAGACAGCAAGCTTCTACAGCTATATCAAAGCAGAAGGAAGAGGAGGGAAAATGTGGCCCCACAGCTGAATAGGGCAGGGGAATCTTGTAACAAAGGACACGGAAGAGGCTGAGGTGCTCGATACCTTCTTCAGCTCAGTCTTTACTGCTAACGTTTACCTTAAGGAATTGCAGGCCTCAGACCATTGGGAATGTCTGAAGCAGGGTAGACTTACTTTTGGTAGAGGAGGAAAACGCTAGGGAACATTTGAACAGATGGGGCATACACAAATCCATGGGTCCTGATACGATGCACCCATGTGTGGTCAGGGCGCTGGCTGATGTCATTGTGAGGGCACTCTCAATCATCTTTGAAAGGTCATGGTGATTTAGGGAAGTTGCTTGAGGACCTCAAGGCAACAAATATTGCTCCTCTTTTCAAGAAGGGCAAGAAGGAGGATCTGGGAAACTAGTCAGCCTCACTTTGATCCTTGGGAAGGTGGTTGAGCCAATCCTGGAAGCTGTTTCCAAATGTTCTAAGAACAGAATGGGGACTGGGAGTAGTCAGCAAGGATTTATGAAGGGGGGATTGTCTCTGACCAATCTGATATCCTTTTACAGTGAAATTACTTGACTCAGCAGACAGGGAGAGAGTAGTTGCGTTAGTCTGTTTTGGCTGTAGCAGAGCTTTAGTGTCTCCTTTAAAATCTCCATAAACAAAACGTGGTAGAATCTCCCACACCTAATTCTACAGACTTCTTAGAGAAATGGTGGTAATGAAGTTTGTGTGGAAGAGGGAGGTATTCCAGAGTCTAGTACTGGCCAGGAAGACTGTCCTGCAGCAAAAAATCTGGGGTGCATCTGTACACAGGGTGCATTTTACCTGCTTCACTGTGTGAAATTGTACCTATAAATGGGTGTGGTTTCCACTGCTGCTCCATTTTGTTGCATATCTCGCTCTACTGTTTCCATCCTTTCTTATTTATAAAGAAAAGTTTTCTGAGATTGAAAAGAGGAAAAATGCTGAAAGTGGGACTTCAGCTTCCAGTTGAGCCTATGCCTAGGTGTTGTCGTGGTTTAACCCCAGCCAGCAGCTAAGCCCCACACAGCCGCTTGCTCGCTCCCTCCCCAGTGGAGTGAGGGAGTGAATTGAAAGGATAAAAGTGAGGAAACTCGTGGGTTGAGATAAAAACCGTTTAATAGGTAAAGAAAAAGCCATGCATGCAAGCAGAGCGAAACAAGGAATTCATTCACTACTTCCCATCAGCAGGCAGGTGTTTAGAGCCAGGTCCAGGAAAGCAGGGCTCCATCATGCGTAATGGTTACTTGGGAAGGTTAATGCCATCACTGCAAGTGTCCCCCCTTACTACTTCTCCCAGCTTTTATTTCTGAGCTTGATGTCAAATGGTATGGAATAGCCCTTTGGTCAGTTGTCCCAGCTGTCTCCCCTCCAAACATCTTGTGCATGTATATGATGATAGTATCTGGTGGATCTTTTCACTTTTCCTTTGCTTTCTGGCAACTAGGAGCTGGTTTCTGACAGGAAGTTGGTTGTAGGAAATGCCTGCATAGGTGTATGAGTCTGCTTAGGTAGCACATTGAATAGGTATTCAGTTCCAGTACAGCTTTCATTAAGGAAGTTTTAGCAGAAGAAAATCAACCTTTTTGGTCCTTAATCTTGATGCTCTTTGATAACTTTTATAGTGTCAATAGAATTACAGTTAGCTCCCTTGTTGCTTTTATGGTATCATCATGTATTAAATGAGAGGCTTGGGACAGATTTATTAACACACACACAAAAAAAAAGTGGAACTGCAGCCCTGAGGTGGCTGCTGAGTTACTGTTTGTTGGCAAATTAAAATAAGCAACCTCAGTTGAAAATTTACTTTTCATAGTGCTTCATCTTAGGTGCAACATGTTTGTTTTGGAAACTTTGTAGGTGAAGTTTTACTTTGCTGTAATAGAAAGTATATTGGCCTATTTGGAAAAAAAAAGGAAGTGGTGTAAAATACTTAGATTTCGGCTGTATTTTAGTTAATATTATGTCCTTGCTTCATCCCGAGGCATCGCCTCCCCCCCCAAAAAAAAAGATTGAAGTGATCGGTTGCTATGTTGTACAAAAGAAGAGCAGAGAGAAAAGAAGCTAGGTAAAATTTTTCAGAAACATACTGCTGCAGCAGGTTTCCTTAAGTCTGTTACTGTCGCAGTCTTTTGACTAACTTGTTGTTTTATAGCTGACAATATAGTATGTAGCTACACCTGGTGTTTTTCTTTGTTTTGGTTGGGTTTTTTTTTTTTTTTTGCAATTCTGCATCTCTAAAATAACTATTTAATATCTGAAAAGAAAAAGCCAAAGACTTATCTTCGACGGTGAGAACAAATATTGGTAAGGAAAAAATTTTCCCTAATCAAATGAAATTATACTGTGCTGTCATAGAAGCAGTGCAGAGGGCAATGTTAGTCTTTAAAAGGAAAGAATTTGAGATGCAGTGCTGTATAGTTGTGTTGGGATTCACTGGTAAATCTTAAAAAAAAAAAAAAAAAAAAAAAAAGAAGTTAGGCTGAGGTTTTCTTCCTAAAAAGAAGACAACTTCAGTTAGGAGCTTGTTAGTCATATTAATTTTTCTGATTTGTTTTTTAGTGTTTCAGTCAGAGTTATGTTAGTAATATAAAAATGTCTCAGTTCTGTTCTTTTCACTTTAATTTCAGATTAAACTGATACAAGTAGTGCTTACACTTTAGTGATATACCACACGTGCAGTCTGTTCTGATGATTTTGGTTTGGTGCATTGGTAGTGTATGTTTAAAACTTAGCTTTGAAAAAGAAGGTTAAAAATTCTTTTTTTAATCTTTATTTCCTTGGACTTATGTTTTTCAATACTTTATGTCCAATTCTGTTTTTCTTTGGTGTTTGTGTTTCATCTACCTATTCCAGGTCTGTAGATCAACCTGTTTTGTCACAAATTTACTCACAAGTATTTTATGTAAGAGAAATGCAACTGAAATTTTACTTAAAGCTCTTAGAAACGTACTGAATCATCAGTATCAGTACACAGATACTTCAAGGAAATCAGTTTTCTTTCTTTTAAGATAAGAGATATCAGTGCACTTTGGACAGAATGTTACTTATTACACACACATGCACACACACACAGTTTTACAGGTTTACTGTACCTTTTGCAGCGGTCTGACCAAGTCAAAGTACAGCATTATGATTTTAGGTGTTTGTGCTTTAGTTTTTGCTGCTGGAGCAAATCTGACATCATACAGTTCCTTCCCTTCATGAAGAAAGGACAAGCTGATTGTGGCAAGTACTTGAGAGTCAGGAAAAGGTTAAAATGGTGTATAATTAGACAGGCACACTGCACTTCTGTGACAATATAGTGGCCTTAATTTTCATTTGATGCTTTCTTTTCCTGTTGGACTTTAAAATAGGTGTGACAAGATGAATATTACAGATCAGATTCCAGGATGTTGGGGGACAGGGCTAAGACAAGTTTAGTATTTGTTTTTGGAACCATTGAAGTAAACATAGTCTGACTCAGGGATAAAATTGCCATTCTGTCACTTGCTGGAAGTTACTGCAACACTTTACTATTTTTTATGGATTCTTAATGCTATTAAAATATTTTCAGTGCTTTTAAAAGGAAAAAGGAGAAGGCAATATTCTGACCAACAAAAGGTAAAAATCTTAATATGACTCTGTCTTGGGTAGATACCATGATTCTGCTTGTACACTTACCAGAAGTTCAGATTCTCATTTTAGTAACCTGTTTTTTTGTAGTAACATAATTTTTTTGTTGTAAATGTAAAAACAGTGTTAGAATTGTAAGTAGTATTTTCCATACAATTATATTCTTAGAGGTTTGGTTTTTTTCCTATTACAGTGCTCATACCCAGGAAAGATCTGCTGCAAGACAACACTCCTTACTTTGATAAACCAACAAAAAAGCATGAATCCTGAGGAAAATATGCTCCTCTCCCCAGAAGACTAATATCCTGTAATGAGGTCTCTGAAAACCAATGGTGGATACCAGTTTTAAAGCTAAATTTTAAAAACAGTTAAATATTGTTACCAGGAAAACAGACTGAAAACAACTCTCCAATTTTATTGTGTGCTGTGATACCATCATGCACTACTTTTGTGGAAGATACTAATACTTCCACGGAAACTTAAGGCGCACAAGTTCTCTTAAAAATACATTGCTGAACTGCGTTACTTCAGCCAGGAATGTTTTTCCTTATGACAATCTTCAGACAGAGGTTGTTTCCTAGCAATCCAGAGTTCTTCAAAACTAGGTACAAATTAAATGCAGTTCTTAATCCTCGTAATACTTATTTATAAGTTTGTTGTCAATCATATGCTGCTTTGAAGTAATGAAAAACCATCTTGTGGCACTCAGCATTAAATTTATGCTTTGCAACAAAAATGTGATTTCTGAGGTTGTCATTAATTGTACACTAATATATTGTGATGTTTGAAACAGTTCTTAAGGTTTATCTGAATAAATTAATTCAGGTTTTACAGATGGGCGAGTGAGTGTAGTGTTTTTCTTCTCCCCCACACATTTGAATGAGCAGGAATGGCAGGGTTTGAGTTCTTAGATGACAGTGGAGCAAGAGGACGCAGCCATAATGTAACCTAAGGATGTTGTTTTAGATCATGTGGTTTATGAATTTAAGGTTTTTGTTTTATCTTGTGTTTATAGAGTGACTTACTGAGGCACTTTCCAAAGAAAAGAGGTTTGTTGCTTCATTGCAAGTGATCTGACTTGCCTAGAGTGAATTTATGGTGGGTTTATTTACTAAGCCCTTATCGCTTCCATTTTTTTAAAAGAGACTTATTTGCTTCTTGCAGAAATCATCACAATGATATGTTCACTTCCATTTTAATTGGAACCAGATACAACTACAGTGATATATAGAATCTTCTCTGTGTGAAATCGGTAACAGGCATCATACTAGGATCTAAATACCTCACCACAGGAGTGAGGTAGCCCGGTAGTACCTGTCAACTGTTTCAGGTCCCAGTGATTCTGTTTATTTTTAATAAGCCTCCAAGATGTGAATATTGCATATCCATGTAGGTTCTGACATGGCTTCACTAGCTGAGTAAAACGGAAAACTAGTGACTGCATCCAGTCTGTTTTCCTCACATAGCATGTCAGTGCAGTATGTACTCCTTTCTTCGAAACTATTGCTTCTGGTTGCCATGGGCAGGGCAGCCAGCAGCAAATACATTGTCAGTAACCCTCTTTCAATTGCACTGATACTGCCTGTGTTGTAGCTAGAACGCAGCAGGCAAGTAATGGGAGACAGAATGAAATGAGTACAGTTCTTGCTATTTGTTGCAGTCTAGTGGCTCCACTACAAAACAAATGTCTCAGTCTGTAGGAGATGTGCTGTTATAGGCCTCTTGTGTTGTTTACTTCCTTAAGATCAAGGCATATTCTACGTCTTTTCCCATCCCTCTGAAGCCTGCCTACATTGACTTTTTTTCCATAAGGAGCATGAGAGGGGTGTGCAAGGGAGAGAAAATAGAAGGTAGTTGCAGCTGTAAAGAGAAAACAAAACAAAGCATTACCACAAGCGAAGCAGCTAATTTTTAAGCACAAATAATTAAATGGGTCTGGCAAGAATGACTAATTATACAACTGTTAGGGTATATATCCCATGGCATGCTGTAATATGGGGGAATTAATCTCTCATAGACCCGTTGTTTTAGGCGATGGAAGTAGTGTATTGGTGATTTTTTCCTTCAGAATGATTTCATAGAACTGAGGCCTGGTAGATCTTCACTGTTTTTGTAGTGATGTAAAATAGTATTGCCTGTTTCCATGCGAAATATGTACTAAAAGACTTAGTGATGTCAACAGTAGATGGCGGTCTTTTGTATGATGTTTGAGGAAACCACAAGTGCAGAAACTATTTTCATGTGACTTGCTTCAGTATTGTCCTGCTGTTGTGTTTGAGGTTTTTATTTTTAACAAGAATTAACACATTCATAGAAAGATAGTGTGGAAATGTCAACTTACAGAATCAGGCTTCGGATTCGGCAGGCATTTGTGTGCTTCATCTTACCTACATCTTGAATAATAGTAATAAAAATACAGAATGAGTCAACTGAGTAGCAAACACAACTGCTGAAAATAAAAGACATGGTAAAAAAAAAGTTAGTAGAATTTAACCACCTTCAGAACAATTCTCTGTACACTCCTGTGTAGTATGTTTATGGTTTGTGCATTAACATACTGTGTTCCTGCTGTCCTTGTGCATTCCTGGGCAGCAAAGACAAACTGAATTTTGCAGTGCTGAGATGAGGAAAATCAAGTTGATAGGCAAAAGACTATTAATGTAAGGGACTAACAGTCCTATTTTTTGCTCTTCTTTCAATGTGATCTTAAATAGGAATCCAGAGGGTATGCAGACTAGGGTAAATAGGAATCCAAATAAGGAATTGAGCTTGACAGTATCTCAGAGTTGGTCACTGTCTGGGCCCAGCAGTTGTTTGCTTTCTGCAAATTTAACTTTCCAGCCTTGAAAGACTCTCACAAACCTGCTTAATAAGCAGCTGGTAATTAAAGGCTTCTCTGTGCTAGTTGGTGGTCATGGCTGTTCCTCCTCCCCTTATTCCATGCTTACCTGTTGGTTCATGTTCCAGTACCCAGTCATCTCCCCAGCATCCGTTTCCATTTTCATTTCACTCCAGGTGTGAATCTGTTCTTGATACTGCTGGCTTTGTGATCCTCTTTATTTTCCTTAATTAATATCAGTAAAACATAATGTTAAAAAGACAGGAAGTATTGTTGCATTTCCTCTGCAAAATTTGAAGTGTTAGCCAAAACTGTTTAAAACATTACAGGGGCTTTCACTTAATTATTTGGGAGGGGAAAAGGTTGATTCCTTACAACAGAAACTGTAATTTAATAGGCTCACAATAACACCATTCAATCACATTAAACTCTCAGGTTTACTGGACTTCAGATTTTTAGAGCAGACATATGTCCCCTTCTTCCAGAGTATGCATCATCAGTTTTAAAAGGTAAGCCTTGAAGGTAGTCGTTCTTTAAACTATAGTTTAACTATGTCTTATATCAAAAAAATCTGTAGGAATCTTTTGCAGGCAGGCAGGAAATTCTGTTGAAAAGGGCTCCCTGCTTGTTCAGATCTGCTACAGTTCAGCCAAGAGGTCAGTACAGTCTAACCAGTGGGTGTTGCTGTTGAGAGGTGCTTCATGACCTGTACAGATACACTAGCAGTGCTGCTCAGCAGGACCTGGTATTTTAAAGGCAAGTTTCAGGTCTACTTGAGGTAGTCACATCTTAAACAGTTTTTGGCAGAACAGATGTCACCTCAGTGATTACACGTAAGAAAATTCTAAGCACTTCAGCTTTTGACATCATCTACCAGAGATGTGTCTGTTAGAGCCTTCTGCCCTGTTCTCCTTCATGAAGTGTTAACTTTGTGTACACTGTTGCTTTAATGAAAGCATTAAATACAGCCAAGGAATTTTTCCTGTTTAAATGTTAAGTTTTGGTTTTGTTATAATCACCTTTCCCTCTCATTTATTTAACAGTTTCAAAACAGAAGGTTTCTTCAGGTTTTTTTCTGCAAGCAGTAGCTTGGGATCAAGCATGGTATTAATACATTTGCTATAGCTTGATGTTCATAAAGCACAGGTGATAGATATAATCTATGAATTGATTTTGTTTGCAAGGGTAGGATTTGTTTTGAAGTCTTTATGGTCTTCAGGTGAAACAAAGTGGCTTTTCTAATTTAGCAGGGCCAAATTAATCCCCTTCTCTGTTCCTGACCACTTTGGTAAAGGAAGCATTTAGTTGCTATTTTTACAGGGAGTGGTGTTGTATACCATAAAGTGACTCCACAAAGACTTGACGTGGAAGTAGCATTAAAAGTTTAAGTGGAAAAGTGGCTTGTACGTTCCCCAGGTGCTGAGCAGTTTTTCAGGTAATATGAGATCAACAAGCCTGTGGCAACTTCAGTGACTAAATCTAGCATTAGCATTTATTCTTTTTCTTAGAGGTCATGCCGGCTGACGGAGCTGACTTGCCTGAATGCTGCATAGCATCATCAGTCCTGCTTGTATCATACTGGACCTGTAAATAACGAAATTTAGCTTCATGTACTGGCAGTTCTTTACACTTCCTTTACAAAAGGGAAAAAAAATACTGACAATTGAAAACTAAAAATAAAGGCTGACCAACTTACAGGAAGAGCAGAGTCCTAGTACTTCTCTGCCTTAGATAACTCTTTCCAAACTACTTGCAACAATTTAATCCTAAACTCTGGAGTTCGGTGGGCTGTCAAATCTTTGATCTTTAGCTTTATGGGAAATTAATTACTTAACACAAAGCACAAAATGCAACATGAATTCAGTAGTAAGTCTGGTATTTTACAGCTACAAAGGTTTGATGTTTTGGTAACTCTAATAGAAATCCAGTCATCTTTGAGGGTAAAGTATATGTTGCTTGTATGGGCTAAATCTGTGGTCTAGATATCCAGATCTCTAATTCGGTTCAAAGACTTCACTAGTGAAGCTGTTATGATAGCTTTATTCATTTTTTTTAAACTTTAGCTTTCCTGTTACTTTTTTTTTTTTCTGTCAGCAAGAATAAATCTGAGGAGAGAAAAAGAGAGGAAGGGTACATCTTTGTACTTTGATAAATAGCAGTGAGTTTAAATAATTTGTTATTTTTATATGCAAATATTTCCATTCAGTTAGCACTTCAATAATCTGGTTTGAATTAGACAGAGGAGTAAAAACATCTACTTTTCAAATTACGCTTTCCTTTTTCTTGCAGTATGTGCTTCAGCTGTCCATCTCATCTACCTGAAAGGCTGTGGCTAGAGTTCAGGATTAGTCAAGATTAAATAAACAGCCAGTGAAACTACTGTAGAAGTAGTAGAAGCTGGGAGGGTGGATGGTGTTCTCTGCATTAGGCCATAAAAATGAGAACAGTTCTACTGTTTCACTTGCTGCTGTAGTAGTAGCAGCCATGTTCTCTGAGGTCAGTGGCTTTGTGCAGAGGTTGATTCAGCTGCCCCCAAACTGCCCTCTCCAGCTGACAGACATCTCCATAGCTAAGCGTGGGAATTTTGTGATTCTGCTCTCTGTGCAGTAGACCTGTGGTAGTGAAAACTAGCTGGCAGTGACCCATACAATACTCTGCACTTTTTCCAGTCAGTTTGCAAAGGAAAAAAAAGAAAAGGTCGTTGCAATGCTTCCTTCCCTTTGTAAGTGTGTATTTAAGATAAAAATCTTTGGTCTGTTTCTGTCTACCTGCAGATGAGCCAGCACTGATGTTTCTGTGTAGATCTTTATCAGCCCATTTGTACATTTTCTATTTGGGAGGGCTACTGTCCTCTGCTTCACATTTGCTCCTGACACTTGCAGAGGTACAGCCTAAAGTCAGTTTCTTGGAGCATTTTTGGAGACCTGGCACAAATTCTGCAGTGAAAAACAAGTGCTTCTAAGAAGAAGGAAAAAACCTGCACTTTTCACAGTTAGCTGTGTCTAGCTATGTCACAACACAGAGTATGGCTTTCAGGCTGTAATTCCTTTGGATGTGATGTAAAGGCTACATATATAGTAAACTTTCTGTAGCAGTTTGGCCAACATGTTATACTGGATCAGCAGGGAAAAGATCTTCTATATAACAACATAGTACTGAAAAAGGGAGTACTGAGAAGGAATTCTTACCTAGCTGGAAAGAGTCCCTGAAGGAATTTCCCTTTAATGTTGAGAACATGCCAGATTTTTTTGGTCACTAATATTTAATTATGCCTGTGGTTTCCCCAGTAAATTTCCTCTGAACATGCTTTGTGGAAATACAAGCAGACAAGCGATGTTGCTGGACCCTGCAGTGTTGTCTAATAGTAGCTGAGGTGAGGCTGGATCCTGTCAAACCGATAAATGAAATGCAAAATGAATGAGCGTGTGAATGAGGATGAGAGCATCAAAATTCATAGAAGGAAGAGCAAATGGAATAAAGGAATATTAAGGACAACTTTTGCATTAGTGAAAAAAAAAGGTCAATGTACTAAATGGTTCTTTAAACAATTTTTCACTAAGTATATGTCAGATTTTCATTGTTTAATTATAGTATGCAGTGTAGACTGGAGGTGAAAGGAAGACTCATCATACATGGACTGAAGAGGAACAGGGAATTGAATAGAGAAATAATAAAGGCAAATAATTTACTTCATTTGCACTTGATTATGCTTCATTGCAGTCATAATTAGGACTGCAGCATGTGCAGAAAGTAGTCTTTGAACAGAAAGATTTAGAGCCAGTTACCTGTTTTGCAGCCAGTTTTCTGTATAATTTTGCCTAAGTTTTTGCTTTATTTCTGTTGCGTTCAGTGGTACTTAGATAAATAAATACTCAGCTGCAATGACTTGCAGAGACTTCTGTCTGTATTTTTATTCCTTTGGAGAATGAAGGAAGAACAATTTCCCCTGCAAGGGAACTCTTAGATGTTACAATGAGGAGGATCATCTAAGAACTTCAAATGTACCCATACTACTTTCTGGTAACATTGTAGATATGCACACATTAGGTAGTAAGCTCACAGCTTCTTGCAGTTTCATCAAAATATGGAATTAAATAGATTATAAGCATGTTAGGTATGAGAAAATGAAACATGACAACTTAATGTCAGACTAACAATACAAATACTTTTTTAAAAAGAAAAGAAAAAAGGACTCTAGAAATTGTGAGGTTCATTTTGCAATGCCTCTAATGTCTGTTTAGAGAAGAAGCCATGGAGAAAGGCCTCAGGCAGGCAGAACTGTGGCAGGTATGCTCCTCAGTACTGCTTTGCTTTAGCTACTCTGTGAAAGAGAAAATCTATGGGATTTATGACTCCAAGGACAGACGACCTGGGACAGAGTTGTAAAGGCTGCATTACCTGCCTTTGTCAGATAGGAAATATGTGCTATGATGCACTAGTTACATCAAATGATGAATCACATTTCACAGCGTGCTGTTTGATGTATTTCCCATTCCCCTATAACAAATTTATAGTTTGAAATTCTGCTTTAAGATGTGTATTGGGATTTCTTTCACTATTTTTTTAACCACGTTTCAGTGAATGTTTGAAACTGCAAACACTTAAAATGGAGAAGAAGCATGCAAATGCTGGCATGTGCATTCCATCATCATTTCAGGGGAGAAGACCCCAAATACACAGGAGAAAAGGAGTGCAAAGCCCAGCCCAAAACCAGGGAACGAAGTATGTAACATTGTTTCTGTGATCAAGACATCCAGTTAAGCTTGCTGCAGACTTCATCACCTTGATCTTGTACAGTTCGGTTTATTTAAAATCTAATTTTCTAGCATATGAAATAGTTACCTAAGTAATTTATTCAAATATACAGTAACTCAAACCACAGAAGTTAAGTCGGGTGATCTCTCAGGGATTTCTCCTAAGTGCCATTTGCTCTACTTGATGTCAAAGAAAATAAATAGGGAAAGCTGAAATTGTAAAGAAACAAAAAAGCACAAAAGCATCTGAACTGAATTCCCTGTAGCCTCTGGCATGTTTTTGAAACTAAAATCCCATTGAATCCTAGAAAAACAACCTCTGTGGAAGTAATGGGACTCTGTAAATTTTAGCAAGAAGAAAAGAAATATTAAGAATTTTGTTATTTTATGAATTAGAGGAATGTTTCATATTTGGAAATCACTAAGGGTTACTAAACAGAGGTGCAAAAAGCTACCATAATATTTATTCGAACAGATCAAGAAAGAACGTTTTATATCCATTCCAATGTGAAGGTATGAATAAACTAAGATTAGCTAAACATTAATCTCCAAGGAAGTATCCATATACATAAGGAAATGAAGAGGAATGAGCTGTAGTTCTGGCTGGTGTAAAATAGCATACTTCTGCAATATGACTCCTTCAAATGTATGGCCTCAGAAGGTAAGGCTGGGATGGTTTGACAACATATAACTGGGGCTAAGGGGAAGTGGGGAAAATATAGGCTGAATATCAAGAAAAGCACAAAGCGCAGCTCTCACTGATGCCAATTAGACTGTGCTCAGTATCTTCTCTTAGTGAAGTATTGCCTCCAGGAAAGCGGACACCTGTTTTGTTAAGATGTTTGAAATCTGACCTCCCCCAGTACTAGAGCATATGCAGTAGACCCATTAGAATGAGTAGAAATGAGGACTCAGCTGGGTGCTGGGAAAATGAGTTGTACCAGCTGTATTACATGTATGTTAAAGTAATTTAGAAGCAATGTGCTTAACCACACAGAAGGCAGCAGCAGCTGAAAGGGAAGGAGATTCTTATGCCTGCACCATTGCTTACCAGAAAATTAGGAGACAAGGAGAGAGACAGTGTGAAACAAGATGTTGTGCTGCACTTGGTTCAGTGCGAGTACACCCCTCTGTAGTTCATGGTCTCTACAGCAGGAAGTCTTCCTGCCAGGTGACTTAAGATGAAAATTACGTAAGCCACTAGTCTTTTTTTGTCTTAATAGTTTATGTATGAATATTGCATATTTGACTTCTCCTGCCCGTGCCCTTCAGGAACTCTGTGCAGAGCCAATTTCACAGATGTTGTCAAGTACTAACTGTTAACACTGTATTAGCAAGTGTTATTTAATTCTTACTCAGCAGATGTATTCTGAATATTCTACCCCTTAAAGAAATCAGCTAGAAATCATTTTCAGGGACTCTGCTGGTGTTTCCACCAAGATAAACTCAATCCCACTTGAATCAGTGGAAGCATTCCGCATGTTTCAAGTTCGCTTAACAGCTGTTCCAGGGTTGTGAGAGGGTTTCTTATAAGTCTGAAGTTCTGGTTCTGCTTACCTACGTAGTGTTGGCCCACAGTAAACTCTGACTTGGGTTCAATAATCACAGCAGTCTTAGCCTAGGTACAGAAAAATGTCTTTTTTCTCTGTCTTTTCTTTCTGTTGGCTGCCATCTGTCTTGGTCTTCTTGCCTCAAGACTTTTGTCATTCTCTTGCAGTCTGAGAACCAAAATATATGGGGACTGATGCTAACAGTGTGTCAAATATCTCAGGTGATTCTTCTTGAGAGGTTTATGTGTTTTCAGCCCCTGCTGAACTGCAGGAAGAGTTAACAGCAGCCTGTTCTGTGCCAGACATGCAACATGTAAATCACTGTGGATATCCTGAGTCCATTAAAACCAGAAAGGCTAGCGCTTCTTGTTGCCTTATCTTCAAGCATCAATCTCACAACAAGGAAGTAGAAAGGAACTACAGATTTAAAACTCCTGGGTGTGCAGCCCTCACCCACACCATTACTGCTACAGCAATGGGAGAGTACTTTCAGTAAGGAGTGTCTTACCTCCTTAAAGCATGACTTTATATGAAAATTCCAGCTATGGCATAGAATTTGATCAGATCAGTATTTGAGCAAATACACCTTCCTGCTTATATAAACAGCCCAATTCAATGCAGTGCTTAAATGCTTGCAGAACTAGCAGCATGTTTTATAATGACAGTTTGCCAATGAAATAAGGAACTGGGGTGTAAATCTCCTGCCTTGTGCAGAAGCAGTCTCATTGAATTCACCTTGGTGCGTAAAGCAAGCAGGATGTGGCATAACCTTCAAAGCGTGCCAAGCTCTTGTTTGCACTGTGTGCCTTTGGGTAAGTAGTAGCCTAAAAGCAATACAGAAATCAATAGAAGGGGTATATAACCACTCATTTGATTTCTGGAGCCATTTTAAATTTTTACCCTGGAGTATATCTATATAGATCTTCACCATGGTGATGGATATTCTTTCATAGAAAGTAGCTTTGTGGCTCGTATTTTGCATGTTCTATCCCTACTGACTGCATGGCTGTTATCTAAGAATTGTATCTAGTACAGTTAAATATATATATATTTTTATATATATGTAGGATCGTAACAGTCCAAAAAGATATAGTCACAGAACCAGCTGCAGAGAGCACCACCAAAGCTTTCTTCAGACCTTCTAACCTACACATGCACATGGCATTTTGGTATGGAGCAACAAAATTATTAAAGAAACTCAACAGAGTTTCACACTACTGACTGCTTGCACAGCTGTGCAGCTGTGAACATGCTCCTTCAAAAAGCCAAGTTACATGTTGCATCAAGTGTTTTAACTCTCTTGGTTTGTAATGCTCATCTTTATGCCTTCACATATGGTACATTAATACTTTAACAGATATTACCTGACTTAAGGACAAATTTCATAGAATCATAGAATGGTTAGAGTTGGAAGGGACCTTGAAGATCATCTAGTTCCAACCTCCCTGCCCTGGGCAGGGACACCTTGCTGTAGATCAGGTGGCTCAAAGCCCCATCCAGCCTGGCCTTGA
>VYXH01005013.1:95930-111534 GCA_013397275.1 Burhinus bistriatus | reverse complement strand
GAGGCCCTTCCCGGGCCGCTACGCCGGCGGCGACAGCAAGGACTTCGAGGGGCTGGTGAGTGCCGGCGGCCCCGGCCCAGGGGTGTATATCCGAACCGGGAATACGGTGTTCTACCCTCGGAGGGAAAAAACAGCCTTGTTGAAAGGGCTGGTTAGGTGGGGGAGCCCAGGCCGAGCGTGGCGGGGCTGCTCTGGGGGAGAAGCAGGCGAGGTGGCCCTCAAGGTGAGGCGGCGGCGCTTCAGGGGTAGGAGTAAAGCGGGATGAATTGTTTATCCGGTCAAGGAATCCAGGTTTGGAAGTACGTTTGGGATTCTAAGCGATAAACCCACACTTGGAAACTTCCAAATGCAGTATTGAGGTACGAAGAGTGAGAAGAGCGTGCCCTACGTAATGTTCAAATTAATTTTCAAGGGTCTGTATTTTACACGGCCTGAACAGCCCCTGTGTTTGTCCCACTGCAGATACACTGCATTGTGGCGGCTTGTTTTCTTTCAGGAGCTTGTTTGATTATTCTCATGTGCACCTTACAGATCTTGTTGGTAAATATAAATATTTTATAACTTATATTTGTTTTTAGGACAAGTGACAAACTTTCCCACAAACTGGATTCAAATGTTTATATCTCAGAAGAGAAACTGTCTTTCAGTTTACAACCTATTAGGGTGAAATATTGTTTTGTTTTCACTAGAGGTCTCTGTTTAATCATAATGAAGAGAGGGAGCTTGTACTAAATGCCTGTCTTACTAGCTTGCAGATACCAACGCTCTACCAAGCCTGAAAGAAGTTCTAGAGTCTGTTCCACACACAGAGAAAAGGACCTGGGATTTGTTTAGTTGGATTTTATCATCTAAGGTCTTCGTGATACAGACTACTAAGAAACAGGAGGTAAGTTTTGAATTCTGAAAGTCTTGATTAGAATTTGTCTTTTAAGGCAACCCTGCACTTCAGAAAGTATTTCCTCCTGCCAGAAGTTAATTGGTTATTGTGAGAGCTTGACAGTTCAACGTGAATGCATTTTTTTTCTGTATATATAGAGAGAGTTTTTAAAGTAAAATTTTCAGGAACAGCTTTTCAGTTTACAACCTATTAGGGTGAAATAGTGTTTTGTTTTTACTTGGAAGAAATAGTTATCGCTGTCAGCAGTTGATGATGGGCAGTGATTGTAGTTGGTTACTCCCATTAACATAGCATGCACCTGCATATTCTAGACCAAGATAGTCCACCTCCGGTGTCATGGAGCTAGGCCCAGCTCCTCACTGAGAAAGACAACTTTGTACTTCTGCATACTGCCCCAAAAATGGAAGGGTTGAGAGCCACTGAGGAACTTCCGTAACAAGGATTAAAATAATCTAGAGCTTAGTAGCAAGATGAGAACAGCTTCTGTTTTCCCATTTTTTCCTCTTCCAGCATCGGCGGATGAATATATCGTCTTAGTAGCCAAAGCGGCATGGTAGAATTGTGATATTGCCCTTACATCATCAATTAATTCATAATCACAATTCAAGTTGTTTTTTTTTTCCTGGAAAGACGAATTACAATTTAGCTTTGATAGCAAGAAACTGTCAGAATTCTCACTGTACACTTACTCCTTCTGAATTGTGACAGTGTTGAATTCTAACGCAGAAAGCTTAATCAAAATACTTAAAGCAACGTGAAAGACTAAGGGACGGTAAGCAAAATTTCCAGTGAGTGATCTAACTCCATAAACTGACATTAATATTCCTTCCTGGTTTTAAGTATGAGAAGATCCAAGAACTTACAGGGATGTCTGGGGCTGCTGTTCCTGCACCGGACTACCTCTTTGAGATCGTGTATTCTGATCAAATGAATACCAAGTTTGCTGAGACCAAGGGAGAGCGGGACCTTATCTACGCCTTCCATGGGAGCCGCCTTGAGAACTTCCATTCCATACTGCACAACGGCCTGCATTGCCATTTGAACAGGGTGAGGCTCCTGGTATTTGCACCATCTTCTGTTGGTCATTTGTAGATAGTGACACTTTTTAAAAATAGGCCCAAATTCCTTTAGGGGTATGAAATGTGCTGATGATCTTATACTGCTGTTTGCACTTCAGTGGAGGCCTTTGTGGATGGTTGTGTTGGATTTTCTAGTACAGCCTGAGGGTAAGAACTGGAAGCAGCATGAAACCCGTTTCTCCAGTGTGACGAATTATGGTTATCCTTTGCTTCTTTGTAAGGAAGTGTAATGCCTCTGAAAATACTGTCCTGTCTTACAGCCTACAGCTGTAAAGTGCCAGTGCACGGAGGAAGAGGATAGTGACCCAGGCAATGTAGAGGTTGTCGCTTTCTACCTGGCCTCAAGTTTACATCAACTAAATTTTAGGTACTACTTGCAAATGGAGCCTTCTTTAAATGGCCTGGTTAAGGGAGACATCCTATAAGATTTGCATGTCTTCCGATTTCAACGGAAGGGCAGTTGGGACTGAGGGCTTTTTGTGTCATCTGTAAAGCAGCTTTGACACAACAGCTGCTTAACCTTCGAGTCAACCTGGACCATGGGTTTTTTTTCCCACGTTCTTTATGAGTAATGGCTTATCAGGTAGACTAGACTTACTGGATTAATAATTTTAGCCAGTGTGGCAAATCCTCTGATTCAAAGTTATTAAAACAGTTATATTTGAAAGGAATTCACAATTGAAAAGTACTTCCCTCTTTTCTATTAAAGCATGGATTTAAATGCAAGTAAAGCCTTGTCTTGTTTGTGGAGGTTGGATTATTTGAATGAGGCCAGTCTCGATAAATCAGTGAAATGCCTTTAACAGCAGTGCAGTCATGTTGATATAAAATACTCAAGCTGGCAAACTAAATCCAAATCCGGGAAAGCATGAATCTGTCCACACCAAGGGCTGTGCCAAGCAGCTAATTTGAGGGATGGGAGAGGGCAGCTGCCCCACCCTGAGGAAGTTGTGCCAGGACAAAAACAGTGCATGGACCAGGCCCAGCACAGGGCAGAAAAGCCTTTTTTCAATTTACCAACAGAACTGCCAGTCCGAAAGTACAGAACACTTGTAGATTGTTTATAGTTTGCACTACAGGATTTTAGAATATATTTCTGCTCCATTTCAGACATCTCTGTTTGGTGAAGGTACCTATCTTACCAGTGACCTGAGCCTGGCTCTCCTTTACAGCCCTCATGGTCTTGGTTGGCAGCGAAGCGCGTTGGGCTCTGTCCTTAGCTGCGTAGCTGTTTGCGAGATCATTGACCACCCAGATGTAAAGTGTCAGGTGAAAAAGAAAGGTGAGTCTATTGCAATAATAACTACTTGTAGTTCGTCTCTTAGGACTTCTCATATTGCAGCTTCGTGCATGCGTGCTATTGTATAAACAGTGCAACGGATGGAGTATGGATACCCTTTAGCAGAAACTGGCTGCAGAGTCCTTTTCCCATTGACTCCTGAACAAATGCACAACAGCCTCGTTGTCTGTGAAGCTTCTCTTAGTATATTTAAGGGGTAGAAAATACTTTGCTGGCATCATCTGTTTTTCCTAGTTTCGGTAATATGATAAAATCAGGTTCCATAATGCCTGATCATTTTACCTGTGATAGTGGAACAGAAGAATCACAAATGTATCAATAATGAGCTTTATTAGATGTCTAGGAAGCCTCTGCTGAGATTGTCCTCCTCCCGTGACTGCATCCTGCTTGCAGGGCTCAGTCAATCCTTCATTGTTGTTTTTCTTTCCCTGTTAATATTAGCAGCTCCTCAAGCACTGTGTGGGAGACCTGCCTCCTTATCACCCTGGTCTGGGCCATAATGCCATCCATACCAAGGATGACTAGGAGTGGTATAGCCTCAAGCAAACTTTTCAGTCTATTCTTGGATGCTGAGGGATTCAGGGGAATACCAGGACTAGGTTCTTTGGTTATCTCATTCCCACTTTTGTCGGTGGGTTGGTTGTTTGCTTTTTTACAGTCACTTGAAGTTGTGCATCTCTTTTTTGCTTTTCTGTACCCCCAAAGACCTCTTCTTTTCTCTTCCCATTCAGATTCAGAAGAAATAGACAGAAAAAGAGCAAGAGTGAAAAACAGCGAAGGGGGTGACGTACCACAGAAATACTTCGTTGTCACAAACAATCAGCTTTTACGAGTTAAATACTTGCTAGTATATTCACAGAAACAGCATAGGAGGTAAGAGTTCAGCTGTCTAGAGTGATGAACGTGCTATAACAGCCAGATAACACGCATCTCATTTTTGAAAAACAACAGAAAACAGGCAAGAAAGATATGCTGCACTGCCAGAATTTGGTTTTAGCCTGTTTCCTGTGGCACTAAGGTTTACACCATCGTGTTGCCTCTGTCTCACTCTTTGACACTCCCAGGCTCAGCTAAATTTGCTTTTTCACCAGACCTGTAAGCACTTAGTGTCTTTGAGAGCTCTAATAATCCGTTTGTGGCAGGAAACGGAGAGTGAAACTGATGAGTGCAGCTCTTAAAACTAGGGCCGTTTTAACTCTGCCCTTAATCTATCCTAAGTGGCAGCATTCACCCAGCTAATCAACATGTGTGTACAGGCCAGGCAGTTACGGCTCCAAACCACAGAGAAGGATGTAAACATGGGGAGAACGGACAGGATTGTGCACAAGACTTGTGGAAAAGGGATGGGGAAATCAGGCTTTGTTAGTTACAGGGAATGACTTTTGGGTCATGTTGCATTAGCTTAACCATTTGAAATAACAAAACCTAAGATACTCTTTGCTAAGGTCTTCGTGCATCTCCGACAGAATTTATGCACTTTTCCTTTTTCAGGCCTTCTAGTCAATCTTCGTGGCTTTACACCCACCGTTTTGCCATAATGATGATGCTGTACTTAGTGCTGCTAATAGTGATAGGGGCCAGCAACTCACCAACCTTCGTCTACTACTGGCACAGAATCTTTGACTCGGAGAGATGAATTGCCTGAGAAGATAAACTTATTTTCACCACGTGCCTTAATAATAGCCAATCTGCAATGCACTGCATCTGTTCCAGAGCTCTGGAAATAAAGGTGCCTGGAGCTTTCCAGTTCTGTCTCCAATATATTATCCTCATGGCATCTTTCCATTTACTCTTACTTCTGTGTTCCTGTGATTCATGAGGACACCCAGTACAGCTGAAAAGGATCACAGTGGTGCAGCTTAGCATGAATCAATTGTTAAGGGTCCATGGGAAAATGTTATTTAAAATTAATGAAAACTGAGTGCAGAAACACTCACGTGTAACTGTTTTCTGTCAAACAGAGGTGGTAATATTTGCACAAGTTGGAAAGGAGGGTTTTTCTGTATGTCAGGCAAAGCAACCTGCAGGGGGTCTTACCAGTTTGTTTTCAGAAACTGAATTTAGTGATGTTTAGCATGTATGAATGCAGGTGGGGTCACTTTTAAAACTAACTTTGGCTTTGGCCAGGAATTTTTATATTTGAGCATAATGATTGTAAGAAAACAACAAGAAATTAAACAATAACCAAAATGGAAGAAGTTAAATGGTTTCTACTATGGTTTTTCCCCCCCCATAAAACATCTACGAGGTTTGTGCTCTCAGCCATGAGCATGCAGATTGGACAGAGTCAGGCCCTTCAGTATCAATACTGAATAAGGATTATTCTTATCAAACTGCCTTCGACTTTTATTTTCTGCACCAAGAAGAGGGAGGGTGAAGGGTTCCGCTTATGCTGCCACCAGGCTTTTAGGGGTTGGGGCTACCCAGGATTTGGGATCTGGTTCAACATTTTTGCCTGTATTTAATTTTCAGCCTCCCTTTATGAAAAAACAGACTAACTAGCAGTAACATGCCAACTATTTCCTGAAACACTTGTAAGAAATGGAGTAAAACGGCAGCCAAACTGGTAGGGTTGTATTTTATGTCTGTAAACATCTGTAGAACAGGTAGCTTCATGTAGACTTCACTTAGGCCTCCACGTGACAACTTGTGGACAATACTATATTTGTGAGATAGACTGTCCACACTAAGTTCTCACAAAGAAGTTGGGTTTTCTGTGGTCAGAATTATGGCAGTTACGCTGTTTGCGAAGTGCTTTGGCTTAGTGCTGGTGTGTAAAACCTCAGTATCTCTCAGACTCATCTTTTCTAATCCTGAAGAAGGGCGTTTTGGGGGTTTGTTTCAACAGTGTGCAAATTAGTCGCGCAATACTCTCCCCTTCCTGTCCAAGTCCTTTGCAATTGCTGTTGTTACAAAGCAAGGTACAGCTACCTGAAACTAAAAAAGGAGCAAAGGAACATCCTCCGATTAGTGACTGGGCATGGGATAAACCTGGTGAAGAGCCCAGGGATTCTAGGCAAAGAAAAGCTAGATACGCGCCACGGTTCGAGCTTGCAGTCTAGCTTCTCATAGTAGACTTGATAAATGCAGGTTTTCATTGCACAGTGAACCCTAACCGTACAATAAAAAAAAAAATCTCATCACATATTTCCAGCAAATGAGTCTATGATTACTACCTTACTCGTTAAATATTTCAAAGAAAATCTCTTCTTTCTCTGATGTTGTTCTGGTACCTAATTGCCAGAAATAATGACCTGGTAATCAGGTTTTCTAACTCAAGGCTGAGAACAAGTGCATTTGCAGCAACCCCTCTTCTTGGTGGCTGGAGCTAGAAGCATTTATTCCAGTTAATTTTGCTGCCAGAACAAATTTATTTATTCACCATACAGCTTGCAAAACAAGAACATTATAATCCAATTCCCCATTGCCTTTTACAGTCCATTAATAATGCTCCCTGTTAAAGCACATTGCATTGCCTCAGCCCAAGAAATGTATGTGCTAATTATAGCGTTGATTTGCAATTAAAATGTACATAAACTAACAATTTATTGCACAACAGATCCAAGTACTTTATAGGAGTTTACTCCTTGATATTCCAATGCAGAAGCTTGGGGTTTGAGACGTGCGTGGGGTTCCTGGGAATATTTGCCTATTTTTGGTCCACCTCAGCGTGTTATAGATAACCTTGTGCCGTATGTATGTCAGTTTAGGGCAGGTAATGTTCGAGCCAGAAAACCTAGAGGTATTTGATGCTATCAAAAGGGTCTTGTGTTGTTAAAAGGCTTGTATGTCTGCAGACGAAACATCTTTTGGAACAGATGGGCTATCGGGGGCCCTTTGGAAAAGGCGGAGGTTAGGCAGGAGTCACAGGACTGCTGGCTGGCTGTTTGCACTGCAGGGAAAGGCACAAAGCCGGGAGTCTGCGAGTCGGACGAAGGGAACAGATGGGGAGGAACGCAGCAGGGTTTTTGAGGCTCCCTTCTTAGGGTTTCTTTGCACAGGGAAGTTTCTGAAGAGTAAGCAAAAGCAATGAACGCATAGCGGCTGTTCAGCATGACCTCCTCATATCTGTCTGGGCTTTTATTTGGCTTAAAGGTGTTCAGCTGAGCTCTCTTCCCAAGCATGGGGCAACAGCATCCGCATAGGGACCTAGTTCCCAAGCTGATCTTCCGCACCAGATGCTCCCAGGCTATATCCCCAGAGAGAAAAGTATTGTGGGGGCTCTCAGGGCAGACACGTGCAGCCCAGCACAGCAACAAAAGCAGCAGGTATCAAAGGAAACAAAAAAAAAAAAATTGGCTTTTTCTGCTTTGAACAGTTTAAATAGACCCACACGAAGAGGTGGCTGCAGGTAGGGGCTGAGGCCTGATGAACTTGTCTCGAGTGCCCCTCGGAGGGCTTGTAGCCCCGTCCCTCACTCTCCCAGGTCTGCAGGGATGTTGGGCACAGCCTCCTCGGCGCTTCAGCTCCACGTCTGCAGAGCCGGGTAACACTGTCCTCACCGGCAATGGGAAAATAAATACATTTAAGGTGCTCAGAGTCTACCTTAGCGAGCCAGCAAAATACTTAATATCCTTCTCCCACGCTTGTTTTCTCTGCTCCCTGCTGATTTCAGCATGTGTTTCCCAACGTGGCGAGATGCAGTCAGCTGAATTAATGCGAGTATTGTGCTGAGTAACTAACAGTATTATGAATTAACCCAAGGTTCGCGTTAACCTCTTAAGCCACTTGCGTGGTGGCTCTTTGAACAGGCACAGAACTATAAAAACACTGATGGGGAATGAATCAGAATTTCCTGCCGAACAAAGGACCGCTGTGTCTAGAGCGGGCAGCCCAGGGTGAGGTCGAGGAGTTGTAAAATACAGAGCTACCTGTGCTTATTAATACATTCGTTACATTACTGCGGTGAATATTAAGGAACTGTTACCAAGTCAGACAAAGCCGATCCTGCTGTGACTGCAAGGAGAAGCGTGGCAGCTGGGGTTTCCCAGGGAGGACGGGCAGATTTTGGGGAAGTGGGAGAATTTTCCTCCCATAAGGGGAAATGGATACTATATATATAAGTCTCAGTAGTTTTTGTATCTATCTATCTATATGGAGAGAACTCAGGAGCCAGCTGAGGAGGAGGGCAGGTGCTGTTGGAGACCAGAGGTTTGGGGCAATGTGAGGAGAGGGGGAACCATCGCAGAAAGCGGGATCATCCCAGGGGCAGGGAGGAGCGAGGCTCCGGGTTTCGCGCTCCTGATGAGCGATGCAAAAATCCTTTGCTCTCTAAAGTACGAACAGACTTAAGAGATACAGAATCAGACGTGCGGGGACATTAAAACCAGACCTGGGCTTCAGTCCACCTCATCCCCAGTGACCTGGAAAATGGCTGCCCCGGCTCCCCTGGGCAGGTGCTGCCCGCCTGCTCGCTCCCCCTTCCTGCATACATTGGGCACACGGCTTGGCAGCACGCTCTTCTAGTGGCATTTCCCTTCCATCACGAAAGCTGTCACTTTGGGCATCTTGCCCACACTCCAGGCTTCCTAAAATGTCAGCCTTGAGCACCGGCAATGGGAGGAAAACTATCAAGATGCGGGCTGAAGGAGCAGTGCTGGAGTGCCTGCAAGCATCTCGAGGGATGTGCCATGCNAGTTCCCTCAGCTGCTCCTCAGAAGACTTGTGCTCCAGACCCCTCACCAGCTTCGTTGCCCTTCTCTGGACACGCTCCAGCCCCTCAGTGTCTCTTTTGTAGAGAGGGGCCCAAAACAGAACACAGTATACGAGGTGGGGCCTCACCAGTGCTGAGTACAGGGGAACGTTCACTGTCCTAGTCCTGCTTCCCTCGAGGACCAAGGCGCGTATCCTTGCCAGCATCCCGATTGTCCTACTCTTCGCCTAAAGCCAAACGTGCTTCTGCCCTCTCACCATACCCATGGAGTGTAAAGGTGGTGGGTCCCTCCCACAAGGCAAAAAGCACTTCTTGCTCCTCAGAGAAGGTCTGCGAGCTTTCCTGCTGCTGTGCAAGAGGGGACAAGTGGCCTTAAGTGTGTGGGCAATGCCGGACCTGTTCTCTCCCACTCAGCAGCAAGTAGATGAACGTTTTTAGGAGATTAAAGACTCTTTCCTGCTTATTTGAGGTTTGCCAGAAAACCAACACACCTTCAAGGTCTGCCTCCCATTAGTGATCGTCAGTAATATAAACAGAGAGACAAAATGAGCGTCTGATGAATAAATTGGCTTCCCATACCGCAAGTCATTCCCATCACCTTACAAGAAACTCTTTCTTGCACCGGTCGAGGCGAGCCAGCCTGGCAGCCGGGAGCCCTGCTCCCGTTAGCGTTGCGTAATTAACCGCGAGCAGAACAGAGCCCAGGAAAGCCAAACAGCGATTACGCATCTCATTGGAGTTTGGATGCTTCCTAAAGGGCTCACGCTAATCCCCACCAGCCGGTCTGGGCTCCTGCAGCTCTAATTGAATTTTTTTTCTCCTTGGGCAGCATGTTTAGCATAAGTGATACTTAGCGTGGGGAAAGGCAAGTGCTTGACACCCGTCCACAGCTTGGCATCACCCTGAGCACCGTGGCTTCACGGATCCTCACTGCCCAGCCTCTGCCAACCCACAAACATCGCTTGCCACCTCTCCAGTTTTAATAGTTTGTTAGCTGAGGCACTGGGAGAGCAGTCCAGATCCTTTCTGACCGATAGGGATCCATCCCCTCTTAGACACAGGGTTGAGAAAGCCCCCTCAGTGCCCAAAGACGATTTGCTTGCTTGGAGGTAGATATCTCCCAGCTTTCCTAAGCACGCAACCACAGCAAGTCAAGAATTGTTTTGAAAACAAAGCTCTTTCATCCTGATAAAGGCCAGATGCTCATTCAGAACTGCAGTCACCACAGGAATGTCCAGGGAACAGCCTCCTGCCAAGTCCAGAGCTCCTGAGCTGCCCAAAGATTTCACAAACCCCACCTGGCCCAAAACAAAATTTCTCCTCAAAAGCAAAAAATGCATTTAATAACAATCAGCAGAGAATGAACAAAGAAATAATCTGCTATTTCTAATTACACAGAAGGGAACAACACAGTTGAATAAAGCCACCTCTTCAACTCACACCTAGAGAAGAGGCCTCCACCTTCACAAGTGACTTGTGGCATGTTCGTGAAAAGCAAAAACCCCATTTTACTCACCACAGCTCAGCAGTCCCCTCCAGCAGCCTCCCTTGTCCTCACAATGCAGCCAAGGACCATCAGCACCCACCTGGTATCCATAGGTGCTGATGGCCCCTCCACCCACAGGTGGTTCCCATCACCTTCCTCACTGGGACACCCCAGGCATCACCTGTGGGGTGGCTGCACCAGCCTGGGAGCAGAGACAAAGTGCTGGTGTGGGGTCAAGCCGTTAAAGTAAAGAAAATGTGTCTAAACGAGAGAGGGGAAAAAAGGGAGGAGAAAACGTGGGGTTTGCTCCCATCAGCCTATACGGGCTGCTGGGGACAGCCCAGTGCGTGGTCTGAGACCTGCCAGCTCATGCCCTGGAGAGGGGTTGGGGACAGGGAAAGGCAAGAGGGGCTGGTCTATGTCACCCTCTGGTTACCCCAAATACTCTCTCTCCTGGTCAGTCCCATGTCCCAGAGAGCTGCTGTGTAAGGATGTGTCCTACCACCCCCTGCATGCCAGAACAAGGCAGCAGGGGCCGTTTTCCCTTCTGGCTGTGTCCAAAGGGTAGAAGAAACCCTGTCCCATCCCATCCCACTGTGATTCTTCATATCCTGCTTGCCCAAGCCCTTCCATCCCCACAGCACCTTCTCCCTCCCCACCATGGAGGCAGCCCAGCAGGACTAATGCCCCTGCATTAGTCATTCCCCAAAGATTCACATCCTTCCCAGGGTTTGACACATGGCTGTGGGAGAACCAGATAGGCTCTGAGCCAGGAGAGCCAGAATTTCCAGAGAGCCTTTCCTACAGCAGGTGGAGAAAATGGAGTGAAAGCCTGCGATCGCACCTTTGCAGCCTCTCAGGGTGACACCACATAATGCTGTGCATCTGTGGAGCTCCGCACTTCAGCGTAGGTGCAAAGGGCACTTACAGATTGGCCACCCTGGGAGATGTGGCCCTGGACCATGGAGGAGTCAGCGTGTCTGCTCCCAGGGGTCAATGCTGGAAGCGTGGCAGATGCTTGATCCCAGAATCAGGGCTAAGGCATGCACAGGGTACGAGCATAGGGTACAAAAAAAGATGGTTTTCTAGTTGTCACGGGGCTGCCAGAATATGGAAGAATGACCATATATACCCCCAAATGTTTTTCACCCTGAGTGTAGGCAGGAGACACATTGCCAGTTTCTGGCTGGAGATCCTCACCCACCAAAGCTGGGTGGCAAACCTCCTTTTGGACAGTCTGGACTTCTGGACAGTGTCCAGAATGACTTTATGGGATGAAGCAGCCCCCAAAGCTGTTCCTCCCATCTCCTTGTGGGTATGTCTCTTCAGCAGACTGTGTTGATAGTTGTCCCATTGGAGCACCCTGATGCCACCCCACCAGTTACAGCGCCATCCTTGATGTTCTTCTCCGAGACTGAGATGGGTTTGTGTCTTTCATGCCTGGTAATGGCTGTTTCAATGCCCCTGAGACACAACTGCACGTCCTCCCGAAAGGAGGGGGTATACAGTCCATAAATGACAGGGTCAGTGCAGGTATGCAGCAAGCCAAAGAGAAAGAAGCTGTGGTTGACATATTCCGGCATCTTCTGGATCATGGCTGGCTGGAACCAATACCACAAGCCCAGGAGGTAGTATGGGGTCCAGCAGATGATGAAGGTGGCAACAATCACTATGGTCATCTTGAAAGTCTTCATGCGTGCCTTGGAGATGTGGTCATTTTGGTTTCTTATCAAACCTGCCAGGGAGAGTCAAAAGGATAGCTGGAGATGGGTGAAAACCAGGAGAACATAACCTTCTATGACTGTGCTTCTGCCAGAGAGAGGAGACCATCTCATGGCTGGTCCATGGCCCACAGGAAGCAGAAGACAGCAAGGAGGGAGGCTGAAGGAATTTGTGTAAAACCCCTTAGTTGGGTTACCCTTCAAAGGGGACAGACCCAACAACCCTCCAGGCTGGAGCAGGTTCAGTTGTAGAGTCATGGTGGACACTAAAGGGGTGGGACCTGCTTACCTTTATTGATCTTTAGTTGCTTACTGATCTCCCAAATGATCCGGATGTAGCAAACAATCATGACGCTCAGGGGAGTGATGTAGAGGGTGGTGAAGGTGAACATGTTGTAGACAGTTTCCTCCCAGTGCGCTCGGAAGCTCCCGTGAGTAACGCACTGGGTGAAGTTCCCTCCCGGGACCGTGTGCAGGTGGAAGAGGAAAAGCTGAAATCGAGAACCAAATAATAACTCAGAAAGGCTTTGGAAGAGGGCACCAAGTCCTGCAGATGCTCCTTGGCTGTACATGGAGAGCACATCCCTGCCACTGTCATACTGGGAGAGGCGCTGTGGGCACCTAACTCATGGCTTTGTCTGGGATGGATGGGATCTGACTGCTGTGAAATCCCATTTTCTGGCCATACCAAATGTTATTTTGGTCAGGAACTGCTCAGGTTTGTCTTGGTCTGCTCCAACATGTTTTGCATTGGTGCAGTGATGCATTTTTAGGAGAAGATAACTATGTGCATGAAGAATAAAAAATAGCGGACACAATTTTCTCCCAGCCCTCAGCCTAACACCCTGATGGTGTAGCAATGAACAGAGGCTATAAGGAAGGTGTAAAGCAATGCCAACCACCCAACGCAGAAACCACATGGCTTCTCTCAGCAAAGCCAAGCCAGTGGTGGTGGAGTTTGTGGATTGGGATGGACTTGTCAGGGCTGGGATGGGGAAGCCCTTCTCTAAATCCACCCCAGTCTGGGCAAACCACACGGGGAGGGCACTAAGCCCTACCTGGGGTGAAGCCAGGAGCACGCTGCCGGCCCAGGCGGCGCGGAGCAGCAGTCCATTGCGGCGGCGAGCACGGGAGAAGGGATGGAGGACAGCTGCGTGCCGGTCCAGGCTGATGACCACCAGCACCAGTGCGGCCGCGTACATGGCGAAGAGCTTGAGGAAGTTGAGGAGCTTGCAGGAGATGTCCCCTCCATACCACTGCACCGTCACGTTCCATGCCGCGTCCAGAGGCATCACTGCCACTGTCACCAGCAGGTCAGCCAGCACCAGGCTGAGGATCAGCGGCCGTACATGGGATTTCCTCCTCTTCCTCAGCAGGCTGCCGAGCACTGCCGTGTTGCTGCCCACCGCCAGCAAGAAGAAGATGGCCGTGATGATCACGCGGACCCTTGCCGCTTGCGTGAACCGGGGCTCGACCCAGTGCTCAGGGCAGCCAGAGGCCGCGACATTGGCGTCCCCCTCCACAGCAGGGCAGTGGGGAGATACCGGGAGCTGCTCGTCACTCATCCCCTGCCGAAACGCAAGTGACAAAGTGAAGCCCCTCTTAGGGGCTGGGTAGTGTGCTGCAGCTTCAATGTAAGGAGGAATGAGGAGATGGTGGGATCTGCACTGGAGGCACCAGCAGCAACCTGCCAGTCCCGGCCTGTCCCTGCCTGTCCCCTCTGTCTTACCCGTTTTGCCGAGCTGCCGCACCTCCCGGTCACAGTGACACTGCCCGGCTGCCCTCTTTGGCTAACCCCTGCCATAGCTATAGCGATTGCTCACACTGATATATATTTTTAGCTCTTTGCAAGGCAGTTGAGCATCTGGGAAGTGGGAGTGGTGGCCAGGACCACGGGACGAGCCACTGCTCGCCAGCGCTTGGCCAGGAATGAGTCACACCGGAGCTGGCTGAGCCTGTGCTGGGGCAGCTGTGCTCGGTTCAGGGACTCGTCCTTCCAAAGGGGCTTTGCAAGCAGGGCTCAGCTTTTTAGAAACCCCATGGCACTTTCCATTAGTGTGTTAAACCTTAATGGTCCACCTCCATCTCCAGCGCCAGATCTGGAGCCGTGGGTGGAAGCACCTGGGGGTGGCCAGGAGGGGAGAAGGGGGATCCCATGCTGTCCGTGGACTGACAACAGCTCTCAGGAGAGGATCACAGTGGCATTTAGGAGCCTGGATCTTTCCAAGACCCGGGCAGCCCCAGACCAACACCTCTGTCCCTTTGCCTTTGGGAGACAAAATAGGAGGAGAAGGTGAAGGTAGAAAAACACCCACAGGGAGGTGGCTACGGGGTGATGAGCAGCGTGGTGGTCCCCCCCCAGCTTGATTTAATTGCCCTTTTTGCCCAAGCACAACCAGCTTGGGGACAACTTACGTGTCAAGGGCAAGTACTTCCAACTCCTGGGGACACTATTAATAGTCCCAGCCGCAGGTCGGGTATGTCTCTTACTGTTTCAAGCACCTTCTGGTTTGCTGATGCCAAAATAAAACACTCCTCACCTTTGCACAAACAACCCGAGCAGCAGAGATCAAATCTGTCTCCCCAGCTCTGCGGGATGGAGATGCCGACACCTTGCGGCAAACCGCCCTCCTCCAGCCCCACCACCCGCACCCCGAGCCGCTGCGAGTGACCCCCTTTGCCACCTTCAACCCCCTCCCTCCCCAAAGACCAACCCAACAAACAAGCAGCGAAAAGAAAAAGCAGTTTAAAAGTACCGAGCTGCTTGCTGGCTGTCTGGAAGAAACAAGGGGAAACCCATGTGGAGGTCTGGATTTGTCCCAGCTGATGGGAACATACCTGGTATACACATGCCCTCATGCCAAGAGAAGATGCACCTCAGTTTGCCCCATGGGTCTCCCACCGCCGCGGTGCCGAGTCAGGATGCTCCAGCGCGTCTTTGCATCACATTCCTGCAACAAACCCCTTGAAGAAGCAAAATGTCCCCTTGCCGGCGGCCGAGCCGGGAGCTACACCGTTTTTAGCCGAGGCGTATGCAGACATCTGGAGATGGCAACGCTGATGCAAACATCTCCTGCACTGGCAAAGCAGGAGCGGGGCACGCGGAGGTGGGCACCCACGGGCAGCCCGGCTCAGGCAGCTGCCGGTGTTTCACCCCCGGGCAGGGGCTGGCACCCCTGCCCTTGCAGGCTTAACGAGCTGCCCGATTGCAGGCTTAATGAGCAGGCAGCAGGGATGACGACAAAGCCGCCGTATTGCAAGAAATGGCCAAAATTCAAGATGTTGTGGCCAAATGTGGCCCCATCAGGGATAAGTGCCAACACTCCCTGCATCGGTTTTCTATAAATACAGGAAAATGAGTTAATTATCCCTGGAGTTAGTGATCAGCATCCCGTTGCTCAGACAACCGGGAGACTCGCAGCACACACACACACACACACACACACACACACACACACACCCCGGCG
>VYXH01005013.1:79867-94179 GCA_013397275.1 Burhinus bistriatus | reverse complement strand
TTGCTTGTCTCCTCAAAGGTCAGCTTGGATGTTGTCTGCTCAGCAGCCTTCAGCTGAATCTCTGAACACTGGTTTAACGATCAGAGGTTTTTGGTCCCCAGGATTAGGAAACAGCGCTGGCAGGCAGGGCTTGTTTCCATACACCCCGGCTCGGCTCTTTCCGAAATCCCCTCCTTTTGGGATGCTGCCCCAGTACATCCCTGGAACTGCAGCCCAGTGCTGGGTCACAGGGAGCCAGAGCATCTCCAGGCTCCCCAAAACAAGGGTTTTTTTCTCCCCAAATCCATAAGGATCATCCCAGAATGCTGGAGAAAACAGAAACCGGAAAGCCACACCAGGTAGCACAGCCCCAGTGGCAATTTTTTGCACAAGCAGACCTTGAACAGAAATACAAGTGCTGTGTTTTTCCATCGGCCATTCCATATAAATGGGGATCTCATGCAGGGAAAGCGGCACGGGATATAATTTCCATGAACCTAGTGCAAATGTGGGCAGGGAGCCTGCTGCTGTTTGTCCTCATAAATCACCGCCGGGGGCTTGGCTTCACAAAAGAGAGGAAAACTTGTATTTTTCACCTCTGAGGGAAACTCCTGCTGCTGGGTGTTACGGGGGGGTAACGATGGCTCTTCTTCCAGCAGAGCCATCCTACGGCAGCACCCATCGCTTGCACCCTCGCCCCCAGCACCATCACCCCAGGCAGGTGCTTCTGTCGGGCTGGCTGTCCAAACATTCCCCTTTGCTCAGAAAAACCTCATCATTTCAGATTTTTTAATGCTGATTGTTTTTTTTCCCTCCAATTCTTCTCCTCCTCCAAGCCCTGAATTTTCTCAGGAGCAGCTCGTCCAAGGAAATTTTTGTCTCATACTGGACTCGAAACAGAAAGTCTAGTCACGGACATCTGACATGCGGTGTTTTTGTGAGTAAATACCAGCGTCCATGAAGTCATTTCCCGGGGTTAGAAATGAGCTCACCTCTGGAACGGCTTCTCTTCTTACCCAAAGTTCACAAGGCAAGCAGTTGTGAAGCTCCCGGTTTTCCTCCTTCTCATTAAAAAACAGCATCGGGGCTGCATGCGGTGCTGCCTCCAGCTGTATGCTGCGGGCAGACCCTGGGCATTGGCCGTCACGGGGCATCACCCTAAATTCCCCCAAATCTTTGCAGCAAGAGGCAGAGGACCGAAGCTCAGCAGTCACCGGGGAGAAACCAGCATCTCATTCTGCCTGCTCACCGGGCCCTGGCCGCTCTGCCGAGCCTGCCAAGAGAGACAATAATTGCTGTCCCGCGTGGGGATAATCTGGGTCATCCTCCTAAAAGTCCTCATTTAAAGCAGAGGGAGGGGTCTCTCCTGCCCACTGGGCTCAATATTTTGGCAAACTATGTCTTTGTATTGTTTCTTGATGAAATAACGTGCTGGTTTTGGTTTGGCTTCATATATCGGAGTCTCGCTGGTAAAAGCCCTTCTCCAAGGGGTACCATGCCATCGGACAGTGGTGCTGAGAAAAACATGCTCTCGATGCTCAAACCTGCTGCATTTCCCATCTTTTAATACCCTGGCTGGTGCTCCTGGTGTTGCTGAGCCCAGCACATCATGTTGCACGTCCAAGTCACGGACCCAGCCAGGATGGGTAAAAAGACAAGGACCCCACTGGTAGGGGAGCCCAGATATCCAGAGCTTCATTCCCAGAGGTTGCCCAAATTTACATCTTCCCACGCAGAGCAGCAGCTTTTGGGGTCTTTCCTCCACCTTTCACGGGGACATCTCGACCAGAGCAAAATTCCCCTTCCCCATGTCTAACCTAGAGAAGAGAGCAGGGTGAATTTATCACCCTAGACCAAACCCTGACACCCAGCTGCAGAAAACGTGGTGGGCTTTGGTGCCGAGCCCTGTCTGCTCACTGCCAAGCGATAAAACCTGGATGCGTGCGTCGCTGCTCCACCCATGGTGCATCTTTCCCACAGCAGCTTTCCTTCCTTTCCCAGGTTGGAAACCCCAGTGGGGGGAATTTATTTGGGAAGTCTCACCCAGCACCTCAGTCCCATGATGCTCCTGTCCCCAGTAAATCAGGAAGATCACCCATGGAGTCAATGAAGGGGCCATGGGTCCCCTTCGGCTCCGGCACACACCGACCTGATCAGGACTTTCGCTGCGCTAGCTGGGTATTTTTCTTGAGCTGGAAGAAATTATGAAATCCCAATGTTTTCATTGTGACTAACCCATGGAAGTGAACAATTTTGCCCTTATTTTTGGATGGGTTTTAGTTGCTCTCCTTGTCTTTGCCTTTCGTGCCCTCTTTTATCCTCTGCTTTTTTTTTCACTCCCTGTGGGACCTGCCCATAGTGTTGCTCCAAACATCAAACATCCTCCTCTCTCCATGCTTCCAAATTGGACTGTGTGCCCCAAGGCCATGTTTCAGCACACCCTTTGGATGCTCCTTCCCAAACACAGGCCAGACTCAAGGGCTGGTTTTCTGTTTCGCTGCAGGAGAAGTGAGATATGGGGAGAGCTGAAAGCCCTGCGGGACTCTCGGCAGCGTTACCCAGGGCTTGCAGGAGCAAGAAGCAGGGAAATCCTTCCTGTCACCTCTTTCCCCTGTGCTTCATATCTCCAAGTAGTTTTCAGTCTCACCCTTGGGTGAACTTTATGTGGGGCTATGACTGCTTTTAGGAAAGGATCGGTGGCTCGGTGGGGAGAGATGCCATTAATGCTGAATTCAATGAGCCAGAGGGATATAATTTCTGCTCCCCCACCCTGTTTTTACCCTCTTGCAAGAAACCTGCTCTGAGCCAAGCCCTGGGACTGCTGGACCCTGGTGTCCCTTGGGATGAGCATCAGTGCTGACACCTCTCCCTGCCTGAATTTGGCCTCCCTGGGAGGCATTTCTGGGAGGCAGCGCTTGATCTGATGCCAGGAGCTTAGCGCCGAGTTTCTCTCTGGAAGGGCTTATCTCCCATGCTGCCTTCCCAACCTGATCCCGGCAATTTTCTTCTCAACCAGCCTAAGGTGCTCACAGCGGGAGGCTGCCAGCCCTTCCCTTCGGCTGCATTTGACCCCCACCAAACACCTCTGCCCGCGCTGCCGGCAAACGCGCATTTACCCTCTGGTGAAAGCTGATATGTCCATGACCGCCCCAAGGGGAATCCCAGCAGTGCCGGAATTAGCTCGGCACAGACTGGCTTTTCTGAGCATACCTTCAGCACGATGCACAAGGTCGTGAGATATTTGACGGCTGCGGCCGCTCCCATGAGCACAAGCACACCGGGAAGGGGAGGCACTTCCATGCCCTCTTTTGCCAGTGTGGATGCGGGCAAACTCTTTCAGAGCTGAAACTCAGAGGCCGATCGACACCAATTACCCCAGCCCAGGCTCAGCTCCACGCTGCTCTGTGCAATAATTAACTGGAAACAAATTCACACACGGTTCAACGAGGAGTCCTTGCCACCCGCCCGGCTCCATCTCTTCCATCTTTTTTCCCCTGTACTCAGCACTGGTGAGGCCCCACCTCGAATACTGTGTTCAGTTTTGGGCCCCTCACTACAAGAAAGACACTGAGGTGCTGGAGCGTATCCAGAGAAGAGCAATGGAGCTGGTGAGGGGTCTGGAGAACAAGTCTTCTGAGGAGCGGCTGAGGGAGCCTGGAGAAAAGGAGGCTGAGGGGAGACCTTATCACTCTACAACTACCTGAAAGGAGGTTGTGGAGAGGTGGGAGTCGATCTCTTCTCCCAAGTAACAAGTGATGGGATGAAAGGAAATGGCCTCAAATTGCACCAGGGGAGGTTTAGATTGGACGTTAGGAAAAATCTCTTCACCGGAAGGTTCATCAAACATTGGCACAGGCTGCCCAGGGATATGGTGGAATCACCATCCCTGGAGGTATTTAACAGACGGGTAGAGGTGGTGCTGAGTGACATGGTTTAGTGGTGGTTCCGGCAGTGTTAGGTTGATGGTTGGACTCAATGATCTTAAAGGTCTCTTCCAACCTAGGTGATTCTATGATTCTATGTTTTCTGCCCAGCCCAAGCAGAGGCTCATCCGCACACTAAAAAGCAGCTCTTAGCCTGATGCTCCAGTTTTGCTGCCAACGCCAGATCCTCTGGTCCACCTTGCACGGCCTATGTGCTGCCGGTGCACATCAGCCGGGAATCCCTGCAGAGCAGGAGGGAGACAAACCACAGCATGCCAGAAGACCCGAGCACCCTCTCCCTAGCACGCTCCCAGGTCATGCAGGATTTTGCCATTTTTTCGGAAAAACTGGCCAGTGCTTTGCCGGTGTAAATCAGGTGCAAACCTACCCAGCTTGACATGGTCTATAGCAACAAAAATTGAGGAGGAAAAGGCAGAGATGAAACCAGGGACCATCATCCCATGGATGGGAAGCTGCCCTCCCCGCCAGCACGGGTGCACAGCCCAGAGTGTGTCTGAGCCCATGGCTAATGCCCATAAATAAGAGCAATAAATTAAGGATTTCTTCAGGAGCAATTAATTGCCCAGAGCAACATGTGCTTTGACACAAGATGGTCTTTGTCCACCAAACCCTGTCCAGAGCTAAAGCAAACAGCTGGTGAGCTGTGGGTTGGAGCTCTGCTCTTGCTCTTCCTCTGCGGTTTAAATGTCCCCATTGGGGCCCTGCCCTGGCTCGGACCTCACCGTGTTCCCATCACACCCGTTCGCATCCTGCGACCACGTTTCCGTCATCGATCCGAGGTTGTGCAATAACGCAGACCCTGCTGTTGGCCCGCATCTGCCGGCAGGGTGTTCCCAGCAAATACGGATGTCGTACCAGCACGTGGTACCGTGATGCTGCCCTGCGAGTGTCCTCAAGGGGGTAATGCTCCAGGAGCAGTGCAGGAAGAGGCTGGGATGTGCATTTCTCATGGAGGGCTCAAAACTAATGGCCTTCTCCATCACACAGACTGTTTCTAAACAAGCCAGAGTACTTATCTTGATTTCCCCAGCTCAGCAATGTAATTAAAAAGGGACGGGCTATTGAGACACTTCTGGCACTCTCATGGCATCTCCCGTCTCTGCTCTTCTGAGCTGTGATGGGGAAGGAGAGGCGGCAGCGACAGACACAGCGTCCAGGAGGGAAACCCCAGCGGGACCCTTCGGCGATCCGGGATATCCCAGTGACCAGCGAACCCCTCTCCAGGCGACGCAGGTCTGGATGCAGGGCTGTATGCATGCAGGAGGGATGCAGTTAACAGTCCCTGGGCACTCAGCTAACAGCTGTGCCCTGCAGAAGTGCTAGGAAAAGCCCTTTTCCTTGACAGATGTGATCAAAGAGCAGGGGACACCCCCAGCTTTACACACCAGGGGGTTCAATCCTGTTGTGCCTGTGCCCGCAGACATCTGGGGGCTTGCCCCGTGGCCATGCTCCACGGGGAGCATGGTCACAGCCGCTTGCCCTCTCCCTTTCACCCCTCCAGAAAAAGCCTTCCTGACCTCCAGAGCTAAAATCAGTCTTTCCCTGGCTCCTGGCTTTCATGGCGTGTCCCCCTCTGTGGCGCTTTTTGCATCTGTTTCATAAATTATGTACATGGAGCTGAGCACCACTGAGCCGCAGTCGAGGCTTCAGCTCCTAAGCAAATCCTTCCATGGGGGGAAAGGTCCGCTCGCTCCTTTTCTCCCAGCCACAGCCTGTAAATCCTCATCCGCACAATCAAAACAAACTCCAGTAGTTCATTTTTTGGGCTCTTTTCCAAAGCTTTTAGGCAGCTGGAGTGCGATTTTGTGCTGATGAAGCGGTGGAGGAGGGCTTAAGTGAAACAATATTGCGGTGGCTGTGAGGTTTGCTGGTGGTTCAGAGCTCAGAGTGAACCCCGGGGACCTGCCACATCTCCAAGTTCTCCGACAAACCATGGAAATTGCCAGTCCGGCTCCTGGGATAGCAAAACAGGATTTAAAAAACAACATTAGCCACCCCTGGGCCATGGCTGGAGAAGAGCCGGGAGCCAAGTGCTTAATGAAATCCCAGCTCCTAGCTCGTCCTCCTAAACCAAGCAAACTTCCCCAAAGTGTTTGGGATGGAACAAAGTCATCAATCAGTTATTTTAAGTCCCATCTCCGTAAACAGGAGAGAGCCCAGAAACATGCAGCAGGGGAAAATAACCATCAGCTCCCTTCGGTGGAGTGAAGAGGGTGCGGAGAGGGAGGACGGGGGCAGCCGGCGGGGAACTGAGTACGGCGTTGGCCCCAAAGAGCATTTCATGGACCCCACAGGGTATTTCATGGACCCCACAGAGCATTTCACAGACCCCACAGCCTGTAAATCCCACACACAGCCCTGAGAGCAGACTCACCATCCACGTCGCCCTTCTGGTGCAGTGCAGTCAGCTTTTGGTGACGGTCACTGTGCCGATGCCATACCGGAAAGGGTGGGAGGTACGAATAGCCAGGATGAGCATCAGTAGCCTGTGTTCCCCTGGATTTATTAGAGGGACACGAGAAGAGCGATGGAGACAACCATGGAGGAGTGTGGAGCAGGAGGTGCTCTTGCACCATCAGTTATCACAGTCCTCTTACGCTGCCCCATCCTTGGCACTGGCTTGGGGGAAGCATTAGGCATGGCAGCATTTGCATAAATATATTATAGCTTTGTAATTACACATCGGTGATGAAATCATGGCAAAATCCCATGAGAGACAAGCAGGGCCCCTGCAAGTTAATCCAGGAGGTGAACGCATCTGTGGGGCTGTGGCTCTGCTGCACCGACGGTTTGGTTGGGAAACACCAGCCTTGGACAGCTGAACCCACAGCCAGAAAGAGAAGAGCACTTTGGTCTTGGTTGCATCCTTCCCTGCCAGCCAAGGGGGCTACAGCCTTGCAGAGCAACCACCCTAGGCATGGGGCAGCACCCTGCTTGTCCCCTTTGCCCCACAGGTCGGGGCGATGAAAGCGGCCGATCATCTCCGAGCCCTGTGGTACAGCTGGTGGTACTCAGCACTGGAAACATCTGGGGCTCTGCTCGTGCTGCTCCATCCAGTGTCAGCCACATGCCAGAGCTGCAGCGAGGGATGGCCAAGCCAAGAGAGATTGCGCAACCAGACTGTTCTAGAGACTTGGTTTTTGCATGAACTCACATGTTCCGGACCTGCTCCTGAGCTGTACACGTGTCTCCTGAGCTGGCCTTGCAGAAGCCATGCTGGGGAGGAGACACCTATGCTAAGGAGGCTGCAAAATCCCATGCAGAAACACATGCGGGTGCACTGGGCTAGTGCTAATGCTTGGTTTCCGTAACATAAAGAATAACATCTTTTGCCTTCTGCAGAAAAACAGATTTAGGTACCCTGCAGTGCGACCTATGGAAATCGATGCCAGCATGTGCCAAGCAGCTGGCAGGACCAGAGCTGCCTGCCGAGACATCGGTGCTGTGCCAGGGACAGGCTGGCCACAGCGGGAGAAAGGTGCCATCCAGGGAAGATTAATTTCTTGCTCTTGGTCTCAGCATCTTTCCCACATCTTGTCCTCATCACAGCAGGGAAACACGGATGAATTCCGTGTTTATTTAGCAGGTCTGGGGCCTCTGGGTCACCAGGCGCTCCTTGCCCACCGGATAAATATTCTGCCATTCTTTGGCACACGTCAGGTGTTTTTTCCTTTTCCCTAGTAAACATCAACAGGAGCCGGTGCGGGCCACCGCCAAGTACTTTTTATGTGACACCTTGATCGATGTTCCTCTTGCACCGCTCCCTCTGGCAGCAGGGCTGGCAAGGATTACTAACAGGCAGCCCAGGACACTGCCGGCACATCCCACTCACCGCTGGCCACCCTGACACCCATCCCCGTCCCTCCGGGATGGCTCCCGCCATGCATCGCACTTTCACACCAGGCTCCTGCAGCGAACCTGCGGTGTGGGGGCCGTGGGGGCTGCATGTGTGGCTGGAACTCACTCGCACACAGCCACACGCCTCATGCAACACCCAGGAACCCTGAGGCAGGACCAGCTTCCATGAGCTACATGGGAATAACGTGGCTGCAGAGGGATGAAAGGACCTGGGGGGTTGAAGCCAGCCTGGGGCAGGTGGGGAGCTCTCTTTAGGGGCTTTTGCTAGATCTCCCTCACATTTATTTGCGAGATGTGCCCTGCCTCTGCAGCTCTGCGCCTACCCCGGATGTTCAAACCACGCATCCAGCTTTGTCCAATGTCCTCGCATCCCTGGAGCATCCTCATTTGATCCCTGCCAGAGCCAGCACGGGGGCAGAGGCGACCAGGCAGCGCAGGCAGCACAGGGGATGGTGCCCAGCCGAGCCCTGCCCTGCACCTGCGAAACGTGGGAACCCACGGGCAATGCTGGGTGGGCACCGTATTTGTCCCAGACCAGGCGAGAGCCAAAAAACATCCCCCAAACTCATTGCACCGCCTGCCTGTATGCTGTATCTCCATCTTCAACACTCAGCAGCATCTATTTTGGGTCTGGACCCAGGGTGAACCCCAAACAGTGATGGTGCTGTGCTGGGACATGGTGCCCACACCAGGACGTGGTACCCACACCATGCCCTGCCCTGCCACCGGCGGTAGCCCCTGCCATGCCATGGCATCGCCGCCAGCCCCGGCAGCTGCTCTTTCGCCGAGGGTTTGTGTTTACCATCACCTTGTTACGGGATTATTCAGCCTGCGGTTTCCTCGCTCGTCCGATCTGTTTTTGCTTGGCGGCCGGTGGCTCGCTGCCATCTCCTAAGCTACACGCCGGGCTATATAAGCAACCTCGCCACCTCGGCTGCGGGGAGGCTCGCGCGCAGCCCGGCTCGNTTGGGGGGGGACGGTGCTTTGCTCACAAGGGGCTCTTTGATCTCCCATGGCTCTGTCCCACACCGGCTCCCCCAGCCCCTGCCAGAGAGGCGACGTGGGTGATGCTGAACCCTCCCCGCCACCAGGATCCAGCCCCCCCTTTCCCAGCGTCACATGTCCTGGGGAAAGCAGGACGCATCCCATCCCAAACCCAGCATCGAACAAGTTGCAGCCAGCTCCCAAAATAGCCACCGAGTGGGAAACAGGCTTTCAGCCTGGATTAATTTTTCCTGGTTATTGTCTGGCTGCGAGTTCACGACCCCGCCGTAAGCCCACAAAACACCGCTCATGTGTTGCTTGTTATTTTTGCTTGACTGGGATTTGCTGAGCCATAATCAAAGTATTTCCTAGTCCCACATTCCCCACTCTTGGAGGGGATGTTTAATACCGCTTACAAATAACAGGGTGCTCTTGCTGCCGGCTGCTCTTTGTCAGCCTCACTTTATGGGTAAACTGAGGCACTGAAAGACTGAGATAATATTCCCCCTCCCCCGCAAAGTTCATTAATTTTGGGTGCATAAAATAAAGCACCTGGAATTCCAGCTGGAGTCACTCGGGATAACACCAGCTCCATGAGGACCTTCAGAAATTAAATACCCAACTGCTTGATGCCGCAGGGCTAAGGGACTCACTTAAAAAAAAATAAATCTGAAGTCGCTGAGCTGGGGAAGAGCAACACAAAGCCTCAGTCCCTCATCAGTGCGTGCAGAAAAAGGAAAATATTTGGCTTCTTGCTCATATTTGCAGCAAAGACTTGGCTTGTGCACGGGGTTTTCCACTTTCAGAGGCACTCGGGAGCCTTTCCCCTCCCTACGCTCCTGCGATGTACTGGGATAAGATGCTATTGTCGCACTAAGCCCAGTTTGCAGGCAGAGGGATGGAGGCATGAAGATGTCCTTGCTCATGTGGAGGGCAGAGCGGGGGGCCGGGGGGCCCGCGGAACCGTGTGGGCTGTGAGAACATCCCTGCAGAAGTATTTAAGCTGTTAAAAGCACTTTAAGGAGATGTCATTACAAAGCAGTGCTCTGCAGAATAGATTTGGGCTCAGATGCGGCGGTGAGAAGTGGAGGGGATGCGAGCGCAGACGTGGAGCCCCTGCTGCTCCTCCCCTCGAGGGGTAAGTGGGGGGCTGCCGGAGACAGGTGGGTGGGCAGGGGGTTTAAGTGGCCCCGCAGTGTGTTTTGGACTGATGGGGCCTGGGAGAAGTTCCCTGAAGGTGGCAGGACGTTGGGTGAGCCTTGACATGGCCAGGCTTGACTCTGCAGGTCTAGGGAAGGCGTGGGACGGCTGCAGATACTCCAAGAAGCCCCCGGTCACCTCTGGAGACAACGATGGTCACTGCAAAAGGATGGATCCTCCTCCTCCTCCTCCTGGGAGCCACGTCTGTTTTAGGTGAAGGTTAAAACGTTTCTATTCCCGTCACTGCACTGTCTCCTTCCTGCGGGCACGCTGGCATGAAGGCACGTCTGTCGGCAGCCGCTGAGCCAGCAGACACGGGCTCGACACCGATGCCGGGTCCTGCTCTGGGTCAGCACAGCGTTTGCCTGGCCAAACAACTTCCAGACAAGGGCTGGAGTCCATCCAGCCCCTGGAGTACAGGCAAAGCCCATCTGTGAGCCAGCCAGCCTCTGGCTGACCAGGGATGAGCCCCCCCTGCCCACCAGCCATGCTGGGACCATCACTGCCTGCTGCCCCTGAGACCCCGTGGTGTCCAGCCTGCACCCCAGCTCCTGTCCTGGGTCCCCTCTGCTCCAAGCAGACCCACCCTGGCCGGTGCCTTATCCATCACGCAAGCACGAAACAACCCCAACCTCTGAGCTGAGCCCTCGGGAAGCAGCGACATGTCTCTTCTCCAGGAGAAGATGCTCAGGAGCAGCAGCATCTGTCCGCTGCTGGCTCTGGTGGGTTGCACATACCAAAGCGCTGAGCGATCAGCAACCTACCCCTCTGCTCCGGTGGGTCTCGCAGAGAAAACGTGTTTGCAGGCTCTTTGGATTTGTTTTCCGAGGCTATAGAGGAATTTTGCCCTGAAGTGCTCTGGCCAGACGCCTGGGGGTAAGAAGAGGGAGAGTCAATTTGTTGCTGGGCAGGTGCCCAGAAGCCCTGCTGAGCCCCTTGGAACTGGGCACAGGAGAGAGCCAGTGCTGGGCAGCTTCGAGCTTAACTCCCCAGTTTAAATGGGACTGGTCCCAGCAAGCACCCCAGGAATCAGCCACAACCACCAGCTCCCCGCAAGCACGCAGGTGGCCAGTGAGTGCAGAAACCAGCCCATGTCCCACAGCAACAACCAACCTCACCCACCTCGGATTCATTTCCCCCCACACAGGGAGAGGCAGGATATATTTTATATCTCCAACTATAAAAAGATTATTTGATCTGAGCTGCTTCAACACAGGAAACAAAAAAATGTTTTTCTTGGGTGATAAGGGAAATGGCAAAATTTGCATCATACCCGAACCTCAGTGACGCTGTGGGACATCTCCATCATGCCCTTCACTTGGCGTCTCCTGCATGCGATGCACCGCATCCCACAGGAGCTCTAATCAGCAGCTCTAACCAGCCACAACCCAAAGGGAAATCTAAAAAACTGAGCCTAAGGATGCCCAATCCCTTGAATCTTATTAATTTATTATTATTCTAATTTAATCTCTAATTTATTGACCTTTAGGTCAAAGGCTTCTGAGACCAGCCCTCAGCAGGATCCGGATAGGACAGAAAACCTTCAGCCCGCTGGTAATGCTCAGCTTGGAGAGTAAGTTATTTCCCAGCTTGGGCGGCTTTCCCTCGTCGGGACACGGGGTGTTTGCATGCGTATTATTTTTTTCAGCCTTAATTTACAACCAAACAATATTATTGGAGTAGATGAGGACATTTAGGCAATGGAATAAATGTTAATCATCCACGACCTCCTGTAGGGTTTTGGCTATCGCTAACACATGCTGTTGGCTCACGTCCTGGAAAAGTGAAGGTCAAGTGCGTGACCACAGCCCCGACTCCCGCGGGAGGCACGCGCGGGCTGGGAGGGCGAGGAGAGCCCAGGGATGGGCAAGCACATGCTCCGACCTGCCTTTGCCCTGCCCAGCCTGTCCCCACACCCGCAGCAGTTTGCGACACCATTGCTTTAGAATTAAAGCCCGCGGGGCATTAATTGCCCGCCGAGCCCACTCTGCTCGTTAATCCCCAGAAGATATCCCGACCTCTCAAGCTTTACTGCCCAGAGTTTAGGATTTAAATTCCAGCAGGCACTGAAAGGGCTGGACGTGCTGATGCCATAGCTGAGGGATCAGGGGACTTTCCCAGTCTTCCGTCCCCCTCCCAGCAGCGCTCTCAGCCCCTGGGGAAAATCAAAGCACCGAAAACACTGACACTCAAAGAGAGGTCCCCTCCACCTGCTGGGAGGTATTTTTAGGAAAACTACCAGGAAAACTGTTTTCCCCTCAAAGCGGATGGCACAAGGCAGTGATGCTGAGGCTGACTCCTGCTTCTCTAGGGAGAAATAAAGCAAAATCTTGAGGTTTTGACCAATGCAATTGGAAACTAAAGCATCTGCCCTTGGCAGCAATGAGCTGTAAACTCAGTTTTTGCATCCAGGAGAGGGTGTGCCAGACCTGGTCAGGTTGAGCAGCCAGGGTTAGTGCGGCTGGACTGGCGGGAGGGACGGGTGCTCGGCCAGGGAGCGGGCAAACCCTGCCTGAATCACCCCGTGCATCCTCTGCCCACAGGTACAAGGAGCAGCTCTCGCAGGGGACATCCGACTCTCGCCTACGCCAGACGCAGTACGTTCCTGCCGGCCAGTGCCGCAGCGTAGCCCTGTCCCTCCCCATGCCCCTGCCAGCCCTCCAGCCCCTCGGCTTCTCCCCTGTCCTCCACTTTCTGCTTTTTCTGCTGTTGAGGTGCTCCCCAGAGCCATATAATGCCATTTTCCTCCCCAGGACTCCCCTCCTCCTTTCTTATCATCACCAGCCCTGCAGATTAAAGCAGCCCATCTCAAACAAGTTTAGGATCTTACTGAGACCCCGCTTTAATCTGTTGCACATTAAATTTTTGCTTGGGGCAAGTACAGATGGCCATTTATCCATGTGCTGCCTGGGAAGGGACCACGTCCCCAAGCCCACCTCCTCCTGCATCCCTCAAATTGCTAAATAAGGTCTCTGGATGCGCCACTTGGGATGCTGAACTGGAGATGCCACCGTGCCAACAGATTAAAAACTCGCCCATCTAAGCCAAGCGCTCGCTCCAAACCAGACATGACGTTCCTGTGGCTGCTCTCATTTAAATGGTGTTTTCCAGCCCCCTGCTTTTGTAAGCTAAGGGTTTGGTTTTGAGCATCACTGTTCAAATAGTCCAGCCGTGTGCCTGTCTGCCTTTCTAGGAAATAACCCAACCTGGTTTATTACAAATCAGGTGGAAGAGTAGGTGTGGGAGATGACACGGCACACATTTCCAAGAGACCTCATTTTTAGAAACTTTAGTCACAAGCTCATCCTCATAAACGTTATTAGAACATTGTCATTTAAAAATAAACCCAAACCACAGACTTGGAGTGGATCTCATCCATTCAAAGCAGCTTAAATTAATACCGTCTAGGAGCCGGTTAAAGAAATTCCTATAAAAATCTAACCGCATATTAAACTCTCAATAAAGCCTCTTTGTATTTTACAAATCAGCTGGCCCCTAACATGCTCAGCCTGCTCAGTAGCATCTTAGGCTCCTGTTTGCACACAGTAAAACTGGTGCTCACAACAGGACACACGCTTCCCCTATAGAGAACATATGTCGAAGTACGGTTAAAGACATTCAACATGATCATACCAACAANGGTAGCCCCTGCCATGCCATGGCATCGCCGCCAGCCCCGGCAGCTGCTCTTTCGCCGAGGGTTTGTGTTTACCATCACCTTGTTACGGGATTATTCAGCCTGCGGTTTCCTCGCTCGTCCGATCTGTTTTTGCTCGGCGGCCGGTGGCTCGCTGCCATCTCCTAAGCTACACGCCGGGCTATATAAGCAACCTCGCCACCTCGGCTGCGGGGAGGCTCGCGCGCAGCCCGGCTCGACGGCGGTGCAGGGGAGGTTTCGGTAAGCTGCAATTCTCTCTCTTCTTCCCAACCGGCTGCAAATCCCTTAACCCACAGCTGACAAAGCCCTCGCCTCGCCCCCGGACCGCAGCTCAGCTGGCGGCTCTGCGGCGAGAGGATGAGACTGTCCTTAATTGGGGTTTTTATGGCTTTTGTAGGTAGAAGAAAAAAACAAAACAAACAAAAAACCCCACCCCAACCCTGCTAAGTTTTTCCCCTTTGTCGCAGCTAATGGTTATATAATTTTGCTGTGTTATTAAGGCGGCGTAATTACGAGCGGCTGTGATTGAGGGTGAGTTGGACATTAATTGATGGGCAGATGAAGGCGCAGAGGCTGCAGGCTGGAAAACATTGGTGGGGACGCGGTTCCCTGTGTCCTGCTTCTCCCTTCCTCATCCTGGCTAATGGGTTTGGGGCAGGGTTACAGGGACGGTGGGGCGGGGGGTTTGG
>VYXH01005013.1:62279-75816 GCA_013397275.1 Burhinus bistriatus | reverse complement strand
GCTTTCTGCGATGAGCAAAACCCCGAGGCCTACACAGCTTATATCTTGGCGAGCATGGGGGGCGAAGAGCTCGAAGCTGTGTCTTCTGCTCCCAAACTCAACCCTAACGCTATTGGGGTCCCACAGCCGTATCTCAACAAGCTCAACTACAGAAGAACAGACCACGAGGACTCCAACACTAAGAAAACAGCATTCAGCATTAACATGGCCAAGCCAAGCCCTAATTCCGCAGAAGAGAACAATGGCCCTATTTATGCCTATGAAAATCTAAGAGAATGCGAGGAAGCTCCACACAATGCTGCTCACTTTAGGTTTTACAGGATAGAGGGAGACCGGTATGACTACAATACCGTTCCCTTCAGCGAAGATGACCTCATGAGCTGGACTGATGACTACTTGGCATGGTGGCCCAAGCCCATGGAATTTAGGGCCTGCTACATTAAAGTAAAAATAAATGGACCCCAAGAGGTGAATGTAAGATCTCGTAACATGGGTGGGACGCACCCACGTACCATTGGCAGGCTCTATGGCATCAGGGATGTCCGCAGCATTCGTGACTCCGAGCAGCCAGACGTGTCAGCTGCCTGCCTGGAGTTCAAGTGCAGCGGCATGCTCTTCGACCAAGACCGTGTGGACCGCACGCTTGTGAAAGTGGTCCCGCAAGGCAGCTGCCGCCGAGAGAGCGTCAACAGCATGCTCCACGAGTACCTGGTGAACCACCTCCCCATGGCTACGAACAATGACTCCAGCGAGTACACAATGCTGGCTCCTCTCGACCCACTGGGGCACAACTACGGCATCTACACTGTCACTGACCAAGACCCAAGGATTGCAAAGGAAATCGCGTTGGGCAGGTGTTTCGATGGCACGTCTGATGGCACCTCCAGAACCATGAAGAGCAACATCGGCGTTGGATTGACTTTCACCTGTTCGGAGAGGAGCGCAGCAGAGCAAAGCATCTTCCAGTCTCAGAGGAACTTGGGCCAGCAGTCCATACTGGTTCTGCCAGGGGAGAGCCCCGCATACCGAAGGCAGCCGGCAAGCCGCCGAACCCCCCAAGGCAGGATCCCAACGAGAGGTCAACGTTCTCCCACATACTAGAGCTGTATAGGAGCCTCGGTAAAGTTGCTTGCACTTGATTAAATATAATTTGAAAGTAACATCTACCTGCTAATAACCTAATTCAAAGCTGGTAGGTGTCGTTATTTTTGAGACATAATTAAGGTGCACTTTTCCCCACCACCACCAGAAAGGAAAGACACAAGGCAAAAATTGGGGGCCAGTAGCAGCAGTGGGTTTGTGTCTTATTAAACGCATCCATAAAAATCTTCTTTCTGCCTGACATTAAACAGCTTCACATGATAGCCTAAAGGGAAGACTAAATACATAATTCAATTAAGTCATGTACATAAAACATTCTTCTGTTCTGCCTCTGCAGACTTTGCCAGCCCAAGTACCTGTACAGTAGTTGGTAACATGAAAAGGAATAAACTGATTTCCTCATACTGAATTCAGCTGCAAGGTTTTGTACTTGAAATGTAAGTATTTTATTTATTTCTAGCTTGTTTTAGAATGACTGTATTCAAGCTAAACTACCGGCAGCTGCATTTCTAAGAACTCACATGCTCGATAGCACGGAGAAGCCATGTGGATTTGTAGGCTCCACATGGATAAAACTACAGTTTTCTCTTGCTCCTTGCATTATTTGACAAGAAAATCCACACTCTATGATAGGGTAGGTTAATAAAAAAAGTCATTTTTTAACTTTGACAATACTGTGTTGCTTTTGTGTTTGACAAGCCCAAGTAAAACCACATGTAGAGCTGACCAAAGAATAACCTGTAAAATTTCGCCTTTCTGTTCACAAACAGGTCACAGCTTTATTGGTGAGACTGATCCTGGGTCTGGGTGAGGTGTTTGGTGTTTTGGTGCGTAGCTGGCACTCCCCCAGGTCCAGGGCTTGGCCACAGTGTGCCACAGTCAGGCAAATCTGTCCCCAGCTCGAGATGTGGAGAGTCAGCAACGAGTGCTAGGAGGAGCAGAGCAGCAGATCAGGGCAAGGGATGAACTTGGGAGACAGCAGCAGGGCTCCCCGAGTGGGACAAGATGGGGGAAAAAGAGAGTTGGGAACCCCTGCTTTAAGGATGATAGGAAACCAGGCAACGTAGAGCAGGGCTGGGAGGTGCAGAGAGAGGGAGAAGGCAGGCTTCCCTCCACATTCAGTGGCAGCAGCAAGCAGGACGCTGCTGGGCAAGAAGCTGCTCTTAGCTGAAGGTAGACATGGCCACAGAAGGGGTCAGACAGTGACCCATCTCCAAGTGACCTATTAAGTTGCCCCCACCACTTCTAGAGTGGAATTGAGGAACTCGCCAGCACAGAAGACATCGTTTGTTTACACCCAAACACTGACAATAAATTTTTGGGGTGCAGGCAAGCCCACAAGCCTCCAACACCAAAATTTCCACTGAGAGAGATCACAAGAAGGTGGGCAGTGCTACTGGATGAAAACTGAAATTCAAACACATGCTTGAGTGTGGACTTCCCTCTCCTACCTAATCCCCTCCTATGGGTGTGAAGCCAGTTGTAGGTCTATGCTGTCCTCCCTACAGCCCATCAAGGGCATAGGGAATCTTTCAATAGCATTTAGCAAGCTTCAGAACGGGTTCTCAGGTCTGACACGGGGCATCCCAGGCGTTAAATGCAGAGCTGCGCAGAACTGAGTGCCTGTGCAGCCCGAATTATGCTTAAAAAGGTAAATAAAAATCCTTAACAATCCATGTTTTTATGCAAATTGACAATTATCAAAGAGAAGCAGAAAAGGGAGAGCTGTGGAATACTCTGGCACATCCTCTTCATACCAATGAATTTAGACTCTGTGCTTTCTTTTGTGTCTAGCCTGCTGCAAGGGCTTGGCGCGAGCTGGGGCCAAGGCAGCCAGTGGGGAGCATTAGCTCGGACCTTCCCACAGAGCTCTTGGCTTGCACTGCAGACTCGCCGAGAAATGTCTCTTCCCTCTGCTCCCCTCCTCCTCTGCAGCCAGCCAGCCAAATCCCAAACTTAGTTTCATCACTTCAAGGGTGAAGTAACACAAATTACTTCTGCAGACCAACCCAGGAGATACATGGATGAAAGCAGGCTCGGGATCTTGTCCCTGTGCTGCATGTGGGCTTGCCAGAGCCAAGCACAGCAGAGTACAGGGCTCTTCCTTTTGGGGAGAAATGTCTGTTTAACAGGAATGAAATGGTCACAGCCCTAACAGCCTGAAACAGCAAGAAGCTCTCCAAGTTTCCCCAAACTGTCCCCCACTGCAGCTTAACTCCGACTTGGAGGAACAAACTAATCTCCACAATCACCAAGCCCCTGAGCTCTCGGAGGAGGCTGCTGGCAGAGTACATTGGATACAGAGCAAGACAGAGAGGTTTCAAACACGGGGGTGCTTAAGCACTATCAACAGAAAACAACCTAGGCGCAACAACCACCACTCAGTGCTAACACTTCGTCATTACTGATGAGCCACCATGCCAAATTAAGAAAGTTTATACAAGAGAAAAGCTACAGCAGGTCCCGGCATCCACCACTCACATAAGTTTTACGCTATAGTTCAACGTGAGTTCTGACTTCTCCAGCTTGTGTTTATGGTCAGTGTATGGCAACGTCCTTTCTGCAGCCTGTAACCTATCCCACACTCCCACACATCAAAGGAGAGCATCAGCTGGAGGAATGCAGGAACGCTGCGACTCCGCTCCTNAAAGTTTATACAAGAGAAAAGCTACAGCAGGTCCCGGCATCCACCACTCACATAAGTTTTACGCTATAGTTCAACGTGAGTTCTGACTTCTCCAGCTTGTGTTTATGGTCAGTGTATGGCAACGTCCTTTCTGCAGCCTGTAACCTATCCCACACTCCCACACATCAAAGGAGAGCATCAGCTGGAGGAATGCAGGAACGCTGCGACTCAGCTCCTCCCTCGGCCTTAGCCTTGGGACCACCAACCTTGAGAAACAGGCTGAAGCAGGAGACATGGCTGCTAAACATCAGCAGGTTTGGGGCTAATGGCAAACCATCTTCCATTAAGGTCACTCAGTTTCCAACCCTCAGATAAATCTGGTGACCTATCCCTCCTCCTGTTTTTAAGAAAGGAAAAATACTGCTTCCCAGAAGCTATCAGGCTGACAGCAGTTAGGATAAACAAAAGAAGAGATATTCTTGTCTAGTCTCAACCTTCAAATTATTCAGGGATTTTGCAATCAACTTTTTAAAAGGACTCAATTAATCTTCTGATTAGTCACTTACGCTTTTTGTTTATTTGTAATTTATTCAGCAGAAAACAGGAATAAAGAGGTTTCCTAGGAAGCAGAGGGAGTAGTAAGGTTTCAGATGATGAAACAGATGCATCTAACTGCAAGTCACCAGCATCCTAGGAAATATCACTCCCTCTAACATTTATTTGAAATCCAAGATGAAATCATCCTTATCCAACATCAGAGCCCTTCTGGTGCCCAAATGTTTTGCAGTTCTGCCAGTAATTTGGCTTCAGTGATCTTAAACTGAGCCGTAGCGGATGCTGGGTCTATGAATACCTCTGCTACTTTCCCTCTCTCATCCGAGAGGAAGACAGCTGTTTTATTTTGCTAGTATCACTTTCCAATTGCTAGGGTGGCTGTATTTGACCTCAGCAGTGGTACTGGGGATTGAATCACCATGTGTATGTTCCAGAGTCAACCCTGACATGCTATTCCACACCTCATCAGTGAATGCCCCATTTTTGTTTGGTCTGTCCTGCAAAAAGAATCAGATTTTCATTACCTACTGAGTTAAATCCCCACAGAGCTAGGTGAAAGCAAAGTTTCCAAAGAGACGTTTTGGCTAACAGCTGCCTGGGGAACACCAATTCCCTTTAAAGCTTCTCTACCATGTCACAAATAGCATGCCAAAGATTTCCTCCATAAAAAAATAAATTACTTACCCTCTTTTCCTCTGTAAAACAACTGGGGTGAAGTTGTGTGTATTCTGTGAAAGGACATTAACTATTAAGCAACAAAGAACTGTATAATCTTTGATAATCTCTTGCATAGAAAGCAATTCTGAGAAGCTTTAAAACAAACTCTGCACAGATCAAAAGATTCAGGTACGAGTATAGGTATCCTGGCTACAATATGGTTTAGACATTACTTGGTGTTAAACAACTATCTGAAGACATTCTGTACCAGATTTTCACGATCTTCTGTCCAGCTGACCTTGGTTTTCCCCTAAAAGAGGTGCAGCGAGCACCATCTACAGGGTTTCTGAGCACACGCCACCTCAAACTCCCCCAAAGATGCAGGGAACCTCTTCGCTGTTGCTTTATGCTTTAGTTAGATCTGAAATTACCACCTGCCAGCAATGACTAACAGCAATAGAACTCACACAAGGCGCAATCTAAAACTGTCAGCGAGAGATGTACAAATTGCCCTACAGGTTGTCTCCGATGCTAACATCTACCCCAGACACTGCTGGCTGGAAGCTGATATTCCAAGTAGCAGCATTAACGCCCCTCTAGCAATAACTTTGCTTTTGCTTTGCTCCGTGTCATTTTAGAGATGCAAAGGATAGAAACAGAGTAGTTCTTTGCTATCAACCTTATGATGCCAGAGCAGATTCCAAAAAACAAAGGAGTTAAAGAACTTTCAAGGAATTTTCCTCAAAAGTCACTCCTAGGAACAAAGCATTTGATTTAACAGTTTGGTCATCTAAAGGCTTTTAACCCTAAATTGCCTGAACTCTTGACACTGTATTGTTTGTGTGCGAGTCACATCTCACTGTTCATTTTGCTCAGGTCATAATGAACCACAATTCATTTTCCAGTGCCGGGGCACCTGGTACATCAGAAAAGTTGGGTCCACCCATGCTAACAGATAATTAAATATTCACTTCTCCTAAATCCAAAATTCTTTAGCATTTGTGCTTAAAATTATCTATAAATTGTGGTGGTGGGCTTTTGGGTGGGGTTTTTTTTGTACGCTCATTTCTCTGCTAATTCAACTTCTGATACAATCCGTGCCTGAGGCCAGACTCCTACCATACAACCGATTAGTGTCAAAAAAACTGTCTATGAAGAAGACACTTTAGAGAAAATGTTCTTATCCTCAGCAAACATTGTATATTTGAATTCCAATGATGCCTATGAGCATTCTTTAAAAATAACTGATTCCCAGAAGCTCCAGCTGGGAAAACACAAGGCAAGCAGCCATACAACTGAGATCAGTGATGGAACAAACCGCAGAAATCCCCCTAAACACAGCCACCATGCCCACAAAAGCCCCATCCACCGTCCCTTCTCTTGGCCTAAGGTGATAACTAACCTTTCAGACTGAAGAGAGTATAAGCAAAATGTCTTCACAACCTTTACTTACAAGTAGTAGGTAAGAGGGAGCAAAGCACTAAAATATATAATTTGCTTAGAAACAAACTTGCTGGGTTTATAATTTCTGCAGCACTAATCACACCCTTGAGGCTGTGGTCAAAGACAAGAAGAATTCTCCACGGGAGCCTGACTTCTGCCTTGCTGTTTTTTCCAGCTTTTGACTCTGATTCACAGGCTCGGATTGCTTGGACAACCATGTGTTCTGGAAAACCTGTCAGAGGCGGATTAATTGTTGGACCAATGGCAATTAAAGAAAAGTACTGCAGCATCTGCTTTAACAGATGCTTCTTCAGAAACATTTTAATCCATGTTATATAAAACATTTTTCTGTATTTTTTTTTTGCTTTCTTCCATTCAGTGAGTCACACTCAGGCACATCAAGCTCCTGTCACCTTGATATAAGTCAACACCTGACTTGAGCTTTAAGTTCCAGACATGACTGAAAAGATATCAATGCACTGAAAAGTCTGAAGAGCCAAAAGGACGTGTGGAAGAGGATGTGCTGGCATTTATTCATGAGCATGAGGACAACAGAACCATTGTAACACCAAGCCTACAAAACTTCTGCAATTTTTTTTCTTTTCAGGCTTCCAAAATTTCAGTGATAATGCTGCAAATACGAAGCTAACAGAACAGCGCCTCCCAAAGTCTGAATAGCTCCAGTGGCTCTGCTTTTGCTTCACTAGTATTCAGGAAAAGCAGGAATAAGTTGAGCAAGTAACACCAGCGCAGCTGCTAAGATGTGGCCAGTCTTTGTTTTTGCTGTTATCCTCACAATGCTACTTTCTTGCCTTGGAAGTAATGTAAGAGAGTAATCAGTTTTGGGATTTTTCACATGAAATGCTCCATCTTATACACGCTTGGATTAGATTAACAACTCCTCGTCAGCTAAAACCTCTCTCATCAGAGAGAAAGTATGACAGTAGAACATAAATTTTCTCAATGGATGGCACACAAATATTAAGTGGGATATATTCTAGGACATGAAAACAAAAAGGAGAAGGAAGAGATAGCTATCAGTATGATTAAATAGGAAAGGTAAGAAATTGATCAGAAAAGCTAAAGATGTCAAAGAAAAATATCTACTGAGCAATGTAAATGACAAGTTTATAGATTAGAAATAAAATCAATGAGATTAAAACAAGTGACTTGTATTGAAAAGCAAATACACGCAGTAAATTTTTCTTTTCTGAATTTAAAAGGAAACAAAACGATGTGCTCATCACCTGCAGGTGAGTAAAAACTATCAGCTGGCATTCATGGATGACATTAAACTGTACCTACTATTTACAGCATTTTTAGACTCAACAGGCCCAAATAAACAACATGATGGTCCTAAGAGAACCGGCTGAGGAGATCTCATATTAGAATACAATAGGCATATTCTGTTTATTCCCTTTCTAAATCATAGATTTCTTGAAACTGAATTCCAGCACACTGGGAGTAGCCAGCTGTAGACTGAGACTACACAAAGAGAATAAGCAGGAAGACACAGGTAATTAAGAAGTTGGCAATGACTGCACAGGTTGATCAGATGGAACATCAGACTGCTCAGAAGGCCCCACCTAGCAAACAACCCCAACAAAGGCGTATGACCAACTGCACACAGCTCCAGGTACGGTATTATATAAAGATGTGGCATCAAATTCCAGTGAGAAATAACGCATGTTCTGTGTTAACTGTAATTGACTCTATGAAAACCATCATGGACAGGAAAAGATTCTCTAGGTGTTCCCAGCTAAGGCTTGTTATTCATCTCAATGTGGCAACAGAAAGGTAGTTTAAGGGTCCACAAGAAAAATCAAACTAGATGATCTAAGAGTCTCGTGAAGGCTAAATTCTGAATTACAGAGAAGCACAGGATTTTCATATTTCCAGCTTAAAGTAACTACACAGAACTTATGCCTGAAGAAAATTATACCAGAAGTCCTCAAAAAGAAATTGAAAGCATTGTATAAAAATAAATATTATATAAAAATAAATTTATTACTCAACAGCGGAAACTGGGATTTATTCACTATCTTCAGCATTCACAGAGATTCTCTTCCTTGATAGGGGAAAAGAGAAATAAGCATCACCAGGAACCCATGATGAAAACATGCAGATGACAGTAAGATCAAACACTTTGGGAGGAAAATCCTTAACTAAGTTGAACGTTAAAGTTGGGCATTGAAATATTTTATATTACTTTTAACTCATACACATCTTCTTCCACATTTTAAAATACATCTATTGTTTTATATCCTGTGCCAATATTTCTCTCTCTTTCAGAGTCTTTTTTGCTGTGCTAAGTTTGAGTGTTTGAAATCTGCATTCTTGATGAACTCTTCGTGAGTTTGGCTGGAACCAAGAGTGCATATATCCATTATAGAAGTCAACTGCTGTAAGCTTCTTCTTTAATACGACTGTTTTGATACCAACCCAGCCTTCCTAAAAATAAAAACAAAAAAAATGGCAGTAAGCTTCTTCCATGTTTTAAAATTATCTTTGGCTCTCACTAGGCTGGCTTACAGAATGTTTTATTTAATGTCATCATGTTTACATTACAAGTCAAATTCTTGCTTGCAAGTGAAAAGCCTTTTATTGGAAATTAAAAGTTCTTCAAGGTATCAAATAAAAAGACTGATGGTAATCTAAACTAGTTCAGTGAATAACAATGGACAATTAGGACAAAAGTTATATAACACACAAATACTAAAAACCTCATCTTTAGGGCAATGAATATAAAACAAATGGGAAAAACCTACCTTGCAACAAGCTATCAGCGTCTGGGACGCTTTATGGTATAGTAGTGAACCAGGAACAGCTCCAGTGTCATTGAATATTTGATCTAAAAGCAAAGCAAGATTGTCTTGCATCTTTATGCCAACAAGTACAAAAAAGTTTAAAACACTTATGTGTCTTTGAAGCATGATAATCATCTTGAGTCACCATTTTTCTCAAAAATATTTTATTGTATTCTGTGTCTTATTATACCCAAATGAGCAGGGGAGCATCAGAACAGCCAGTCTCTGGCACTGCTCCCCATCTGATCCATGAACAGTCATTAAGCCCAGTGGGCTCTGGCACACCATTCAGCCCACAAGGCGCTCAGACTCACACACTACTACAGAAAATGGTTTAAGTGATAGTACACAGGGACAGCCTTCCTCGTGAGAGATCCCCAGACAATGGCATTAGTAGATGATCTCCTAACTAAAACATTAAAATCCTCCAATCTCAGGATTCACAGGACTATACTTACTGCTTGCTCAACATCATCATCAAGCAGGAATGTCCCTAAAACACATTTCATGCTCATCTTTGGGCACAGAAACTTACTGCACTCTGAGCACACGAGACTGACTTAGTTCTACTGGAGTTTCAGAAAGCAGTACTTAAAGCTATTGTTTAGTAGAATTGTGTATGATCTCCAAGTCAAGGTTTGAAAAGACAGGAAAATTTAACTTAACAGATTAATTTAAAAGTAAATACCAGCAAACCCAGGGATATTATCCACTTCCACAAAATCCAGAAGTTTAACAGTAGTACCCCTCCAGAGCGTCTGCAAAGGAAACTGGAAACAGAAGCACACATTGAGAATATTTTCATGAACTCCAGGCAACTGTCTAGGTTTTTTTTCTTATGTCAGATACCTGTGATAACAACATTAGGGGAAAAATTGAGGTATGTGTCCAGATAAGAGACCTTCCTTACTATATCTAGTTTCTGTTGTTCTTCCTCATCTCATTGAGAAGCAAAGCATTAGCATATGCAGTAATGATTTAAGCAACTAGCTACAATAGCTGTTTACTGTAGCTGTTTGCACTGTTTACTGTCATGCAAAGATGTCATTATAGTGTTCTGAAACGCTCTCAAATGCATCAGTGGAAATCTCAGAGTTAAGGAAATGATACAAAATATTGAGCTGATTTCACACTTGGGAACAAGTTCATGAAAGTTCTCCTCCACACTAATTCCACCTCTAATGCTAAACTATGCTGGGATTTTAAAACGCATGCTAGGTTTCAGAGGCTAAAATAACTAAACCTGAGTTTTAGTTATTAGTTAAAACATCTACACCGAACTCAGACATGCTAGAGGACAGAAAAGGGTTAAAAAAACAATACAATATCTTACCATACTTCCTACTGCACGATGCAGTTGAATTATTTGTGCAGCCGTTTGCTCTTCCCATTTTATACAACTCTTAGCTATAGATATTTTAGGAGCTAGGGGGACAAAAATAAATTAGACAACTTCGTATTTTTTTTTGCAAGCAAATAGCTGTACTATTTTATCCTATTTTAAACTTGATTTTATCCTGACCAGCGGCAGGTTTACCATCTAGCCATAGGTACCTTAGACAACAACTGGAGAAAAGATTTTGTAAAAACCTCAACTTGGATTATTTATACTTTATTCTCAGTTATCCTCTTATTTACCCATTGCACCGCAAACTGATAACATATATTTACAAGCACAGTTATAACATTTTTTTTCTGCGTTACAACCATGAAGAATAACAAATTCACTCAGATTTTGTGACATACTATTGATTTTCATATTGTACGAGCAAGTGGAAGAAAAATATTAATGAAGAATTCTGAAGCATTTTTTCCCCTCTGTATGACTTTTTTTTTTTAAGACAGAGAAGGCAGTGAAGGGACCATATTGAGAAAGGTATCTAAAAAAAAATAAAATAACCCAGCACAGTAAGAAGAAACTTAGTTTTCCAGCTGATAAAAGAAAAAAATGAACAAGTTGCATTAAACATGATGTGTACCTACCAAATGTTACTCCTTCTTTTGGCTGCTCTTTTTTATTTTTTAAACTTTCAGGCAAGTTTTTCAAAACTGATATCAGCTGCAAAATCAAATTTTATACGGAATATTAGCAAAGCTAACTAGAGTATATTTATTAACAGTAACAGTAAATCCAAGACATACAAATACAGTACTTAATTTTTCATCAATGGAGCTTTGTGAGCTTTTAGAAAATTGGGTCAGTATATTCAAAAGACTTGTATCATACACACAAACACACGAAAGGCATCCTTCCCACTGAATCACAATTGAAAAAAAAAAACCAAACAAAAACCAAGTATTCTTTTATGGATGGTCTGCTCCCTGACATTAATCTTAGAACAGGAAAAATGCTGATTAATAAGATGAAAAAGCAGATATTCAATTCAATAAAAGAAACAACTGCAATGTTTCCATAGAAGCATATGAGTTCTTCACTGAATAGAAACAGAACGGCAACTCACAGCACCAGCACTGACAGCTTATCACAAACCACTCAGCTTTTCTCTCAGCAAGGCAAAGCGCTCACAAACACTAAGTTTCAGATCACTCTCCTCTTAACAGTTCTAGTCAACTCAGAACAAGATTAAAAAAGAATTCTGTTTACACGTGTTAAGAGTAAGGTAGTAATCAGAAGTGACACTAGCTTGCGTGACCTTACCATGTTTGCACCCATCTTTGATAACATCACTTCCAGCTCCTTTGCAGTACATTGGGGAGGAACAGCAAACTCTTCTTGCTTAATAATTGGACCTACATCAAACCTATAAGGCAGAAAACATACAAGCTCACTGGAAGAGAAGCTATAACTCAGTTAGCCGTTCAAAAGTCTACATTCAATACATTAATTCAGCTACTAAGTACCCTTTTTCCCCCTCTAAAACTTTATTTTTCACATATTATCAAATAATACTTGGTTCACAAGACAACACAGGGAAAAGAATATCAGATATATCTTGGCAAGCAAGATTCACCTCAGCAAGCTGAGATTGACACAAATGCAAAATTTACAATTCAGAAGCATAAGATCTCAGAAGAAACAACTTGAAGTATTCAGAAGAAATTTCTTTCGCGCTTTCCTGAGATCTATTATCAGACAAGCCTCTAAGAAAGAAAAGAGAACCATGATAATGTGTTTTCACAAGCCACCTAAGCCAGAGTTTGTACTGAAACTAAAACATGTAATCTCTCTCTCATCCCTAGACAGACAATTGCTTGTCCTCTGTTTCACTTACAGGAGGTTACAGGCAACTCTGAAATCTGAAAACCAGACCTTTTCTGTCATGTCATACCAAGCCTATCCATCTAGCTGCGTGACTGTTCTCTGTCTGGTCCCTGTAATAATGCTAAGAATTAGAGAACAGGCCTATAGTCTAGAGTGTAAATTACACACTCACTAAAATACTGTATTTGCAGCAAGTCTCATATAGTCAAATGAAAGTTTCCAAGTATTTCAAATTTTAATATTAAACACACACATATTAAAGAAAATAGTGATTACACAGAATGATTTAAATGATGACTTAAGTGGTGATGATTTAAAGTCCCAAGAGGCAACAGAAGCAGTAAGTGGTTTTGGGAAGTACATCTAACCTACCTTTTTGGTCTTATTTCCATAATTGTCACCCCACTCACTTTATCACCATGAAGCACTGTGTGGACTATTGGCGCAGGACCACGCCATCGTGGGAGACAGCTGGGATGGACATTCAGCACGCCACTGAATTGAAATATTTTAAAGTTAGAATAGCAACAGTACCTGAAGCTGAACCCATAGGTAAATGGCTGTGCAACATTTATTACACTGAAACTACTTTAAGAATTAACTCCTCAGACCTTCCGAAGTGTTACCAGTTTAAATATACATTTAAAGGAAAATTCACACTATGTAACCTTCAATTTCTCAGTGAACACAGAAAGGGAGATTATAGGAATAAAGGTAAACATATTACGCTGAACTTTTGCATAGACCTACATCAATGTGTTAAAGGACAACAGCGAACCTCTCAACGACAGAAGTAGGGCTCAGGCTAAGCAGATGAACCCAGGAACCTTGGAGGACCTCTGCTATGAAGACAGGCTGAGAGTTGGGGTTCTTCAGCCTGGAGAAGAGAAGGCTCTGGGGAGACCTTATAGTAGCCTTCCAGTGCGTAAAGGGGGCATACAGGAAAGATGGGAAGGGACTCTTTATCAGGGAGCACAGTGCCAGGACGAGGGTTAATGGTTTTAAACTGAAAGAGGATAGATTCAGATTAGAGGGTGGTGAGGCACTGGAACAAGTTGCCCAGGAAAGCTGTGGGGGCCCCATCCCTGGAAGTGTTCAAGGCCAGGTTGGATGGGGCTTTGAGCA